>OZ026514.1:97852344-98319844 GCA_964019695.1 Loripinus fragilis | reverse complement strand
AATCAGGCTGTTTAGGTTTTGGACAAATACATCTTGGTCAAGTTGGTCATATAATTACTGATACAGGCTTTTTAGGTTTTGGACAAAATACATTTTTGGAAAGTTGGTCATATAATTACTGGATTAGGCTTTTTTGGTTTTGGACAAAATACATCTTTGCCAAGTTGGTCATATAATTACTGAATCAGGCTTTTTAGGTTTTGGACAAATACATATCGGCCATGTTGATCATATAATTACTGAATCAGGCTTTTTAGGTTTTGGACAAAATACATCTTGGCCAAGTTGGTCATATAATTACTGAATCAGGCTTTAAAGTTTTTGGACAAATATATTTTGGCCAAGTGGGTCATATAATTACTGAATCAGGCTTTTTAGCTTTTGGACAAATATATCATGACCAATATGGTCATATAATTACTGAATCATGCTTTTTAGGTTTTGGACAAATGCATATTGTCCAAGTTGGTCATATAATTACCAAATCAGGCTTTTTAGGTTTTGGACAAATTCATCTTGGCCAAGTTGGTAATATAATTACTAAATCAGGTTTTATAGGTTTTTGGGCAAAATACATCTTGGCCAATTTGGTCATTTAATTACTGAATCAGGCTTTTTAGGTTTTGGACAAATATATCTTGGCCAAGTTGGTCATATATAATTACTGGATCAAGCCTTTTATAGTTTGGACATATATATCTTGGCCAAGTTGGCCATATGATTCCTGAATCAGGCTTTTTATTTTTTGGGACAAATACATCTTGGCCAAGTTGGTCATATAATTACTAAATCAGGCTTTTTAGGTTTTGGACAAAATACTCTTGGTCAAGTTGTTCATATAATTACTGAATCAGGCTTTTTAGGCTTTGGACAAAATACATCTTGGCCAAGTTGGTCATATAATTACTGAATCAGGCTTTTAAGTTTTGGACAAATACATCTTGGCCAAATGGGTCATATAATTACTGAATCAAGCTTTTTAGGTTTTGGACAAAATACATCTTGGCCAAGGTGGTCATATAATTTATTACTGAATCAGGCTTTTTAGGTTTTGGACAAAAACATCTTGGCCAAGTTGGTCATATAATTACTGAATCAGGCTTTTTAGGTTTTGGACAAAATACATCTTGGCCAAGTTGGTCATATAATTACTGAATCAGGCTTTTTAGGTTTTTGGACAAAATACATCTTGGCCAAGTTGGTAATATAATTACTGCATCAGGATTTTAAGTTTTTGGACAAATTCATCCTGGCAAAGTTGGTCATATAAATACTGCATCAGGATTTTAAGTTTTTGGACAAATACATCCTGGCAAAGTTGGTCATATAGTTACTGAATCATTCCTGATTAATTTTATTTTTTAAAAAATAAATATCACCTAGTTCACATGGAAAATGTCACAAATTTTTGCAAAAAGTATTTGTGTACTGTGTTTGTTCTGTACAGTTTTTACGGTTGGTAAATAAACACCTCAAATACTCTTGCAGGACTAACAATGCTTTGAAGAACTGGGCTCTGACTATTACCAAAAGTTTTAATTTTTTTCATGTTTAAACCTCTAATTTTGACCAAAGTGTCATACTCAAGGAGAATTATAACCATTCACTTCATTTTATCTTGGCAAAATCTTATTACCTACTAGTTAAACTGTAATTTGTCAATGGGTAGTTTTAAAATACCATAATTCTATCAAACTTCCAGATAAGAAGGGATATTATTTTTCTTAATTTATATTCAAAATATATGTTGTGGGTACTCAAAAGAACTGTCTCAATGAGATGATTCTTTTGAGAACTCAAAACATATGTTTAGGCTTATGCGCAAATCCAGAAAGTTTTGTCAGAGGGACTCCACCTTAGCTTTTTTTTTAGTTGATGAGGGGGGAGGATCATAATACCACTATACACTATAAGCAGGCAATAATCAGCCCGCCAGCGAAACACCATTTAAATGGCGTTTCACTGGCATGCTGATGATGGCCCAACATTGAATGCTGGCTTGGTAGCTTTGTGATTTTTAGGGGATCCGGACCAATATTGCTAGGAAACCCTAAATTTTTAGATACTTCAGGGGGGTCTGGTACCCCTGTCCCCCCCCCCCCCCCCCCCCCTATCTGTAACTCAGTGAACTAAGCAAATTACATTCAACACTTGAACTGCATTTTTTTTTTTATTTTAGATAAATTTTAATTTGCATGCAAAAAGTATGGAATAAGCTCAAATTGCTCTAAACTGGGTCCACACTGTTTCCTACAGAGGGTTCCAAAATACAAGCAGTCCTGAATGGCAGTTAATCCTTTAAGCGCCAAGAAAAAAATGCATCTGAAAATGTTGTCTGCTGAAGTCATCTGCTGCAAATAGTTGCCTAGCATTACTGACGAATTAAGTATAGAAGCAAACAGCGTGGACCCAGAACAGACTGCTCCTATAGGAGCAGTCTGATCTGGGTCCACACTGTTTGCCATAGAGGCTTCTTAAACATTTCAGCAGACGAGAATAGCAGACGACTTTTGTTGCAATTGGCGCATTAAGGGTTAATGTGTTAACAGACATACCGGTAAAAGTAAAAAAACGATATATGTCAGTCAATCTCTTCAATCAATAAATTATTGAATATAGTTAACATATTATTGCTAAATTCAGACTGTAAAGTTAAAGAATGAATTATTTGCTTGTATTGAAAAAAGAAAATGAATGTAATCAGTTTAACCTTTAACTCTTTGCCTACTGGGTAATTTTGCATGCTTTTTTATGTCTGCTAGTTTTGTTCAAAACCAACATATTTGAAAAATTCTTTCAGGAATACCATCAGCGTGTCGAACAGTTTGGATCCAGATCAGGCCCGACAATCTTCAAAAGTTTTCAGCAGACAACACTAGTAAGCAAAGAGCTAACCCTTAAAGCAGAATGTCAAAGTTGTTGTTTTTTCTTTATTTTTAAGGCACTTAATGTTTGAATATTTACTATTTAACCCTAATCCTGCCACTAATTTTTTGTCCTGAAAATGTTGTCTGCTTTTTACATCTGCTGCATGTATTCAAACTACTTTTGATCATGGCTGTAAACACTATGAACCCTGATCAGATAAATTCAGACTATTCAGAAGCCTGATCTGGGTTCACATTGAAATATATGTTTCAAATATGGAAACAGAAAACCATATTTTGGACATTTCAAAGTGGCACTGTGACCTTGAAAATTAGGTCAAGGTCACCAAAATTTAACCAAACTCTTCCCTTCCTCCCAACAATGTATCTATGCAAGTTTGGTCAAAATCCATCCACTTGTTCAGGAGATAAGGCACATAAACCATATTTTGGACATTTCAAAGTGGCACTGTGACCTTGAAAATTAAGTCAAGGTCACCAAAACTTAATCAAGTCTTTCCCTTTTCCCAACAATGTATCTTTGCAAGTTTGGTCAAAATACATTCACTAGTTCAGAAGATAACACACAGAAACCATATTTTGGGCATTTCAAAGTGCCTCTGTGACCTTGAAAATAAGATCAACGTCACCAAAATCTAATCAACTCTTTCCCTCTTCCCAACAATGTATCTATGCAAGTTTGGTCAAAATCAATCAACTGGTTCAGAAGATAATGCAGGGAAACAAAAAAGCGGACGCTGAAGCCAACGCGATCGGCACCAAAAACAATATATCACCCCACCCTCCGGGTTGGCGAGACATAATTTAATGCTTGCACTATTTGCATGCCGGGTAATTTTTCATGCCGACTTTTTTCAATATTTACTTTTTCAAAAAATTCTTCCAGAAACACTATCGGAGTGTCGAACGGTTATGTTCCAGATCAAGGCCGATGTAGAATTCCATGGTAAATAAATTTGGGAGCCACAGCATGACCATGCTATATCCAAATCTGTGTATAATGAGGTGTGTTATAAAGGGACTGTACTGTGCCATCAAAGTGTCCACCATTTAGGATCCAGATCAGACCCAATGTTCTGTCGGTCCTGATCTGGGTCAAAACAGTTTGCAAAGGTTATCAGCAGACCTCAAAAGTCACCACTAGCAAGGAAAGAGCTCACAACGCAAACCTTTTTAGACTTAGAAAACTGCTTTAATTAAAAAAAAACACACACACCCTGACAAGAAGTTGCACTTTGCAGTGCATCATAACTTATAAGCTATTGTTGCCATTGTCTCTTTTTTTATTTATATTTTTTCTCTTGATTGGTCAATTAAGATCATGTCAAAACTAATCAATAGAAATTACACACAGAAAAAGAAGACCTAACAAAACTAGGCTTAACCTGAAGTACTTTGTACATAGAATAAACAGATTAATCTGTTGAACATTGTATGTGCTTTCTTAAAAGCCCTTATGTAAACAGCGCAATTTTTAATATTGAGTCAACTGTCTAGTAAGTTTTTAAGACACTATTTTTAAGTAAAGAAAAAAATATCATGGACTCATAAATATTGCAACTGCATGGGAGAAATAAAGTAACTTTGAATGTAGCTATCTTATACACAAAAAAGCAAGATCATACATTTGAACTGATAAAATGGGATGCTTCTATCTTCAAGGATTGACGATACATCAGGCATACAGACAAGATTGTGTAAAATTCAAAGACTTTTCAAGGACTTCTAAAGCACTTTCCTACTGTTTTTAAGGACTGAAAACTTAAGAAAAATACTGATTTACACTTTAAAATTCTACTTCTGAAATGCTAGAGTCCATTACTAAAGATATTAGGTTAAGATAATTAGTATAAAATTGTGGTGCCACAATTTTATAGTGATTTAGGTCTCCAAAAACACTGTTGTATCCTCCTGAATATGGTTAAATTCAAGGACTTTTAAAGGCCTTTGAGTGTTTTTCAAGTACTTTTCAAGGCAAGTTTAATTTTCACGGCCTTTTCAAGACAGTCCTGTATATTCAAGTACTTTTCAAGCCTGTGCGAACCCTGTACATGTACAAAATGTGTGCGTAGATGCTATGTTAACATCTCTGAATCCAATTTTGTCAGGGGTTTGTATTGGCATCATCTTCTCCTACACCCCTTTAAGGGAGTAGCACCTAGTCACATAAAGTGGTCACAGTCAAGAATCATATATATATGACTTTATTCTGCCCATTTTAAATCATCTACATATTAACAAGAGTATGCAGCGCAGACACTGATGAGACTTGGTGTCTCATCTGAGTCTTCAATGTCTGTAAATACTCCCTTTCGAGGATCCTATGCTCAAATCAATTAACCACATATAAGTGCACACTCTGATTTTTTGGCTAGCTACATCCCTGTACCTTATAAGTAAATGCATCAAAATTGCTGGATTAATTTTTAAAAAGTCGAACATGAAAAAATCAACAAAAAAACAAAAAAAGCTTAAAATAACTCAGCATGTAAAGAGCTTTAAGATATCAGAGAATCTGTATAAACATGTACACTGTATGTCTCTTATCTGGATGGCTGTCTGTCAATATTTTAAAAAGAAAAGTAGCTCTCTAAACTGTAAGCATGATAAGTAGTTTAAGAAAATGAACACCACTTTACAGCAAATCTATACAAGGTAAATGTAAACTTTATAAGAGGGAAAAATGGTCATATCTATTTACATGTATTTCATTACATTAATATAGCACTAGCTATTACATGTATTAATGACTGAATATACTTTTATCATATACTTATACTAGTATTGCCCTTGATTCTAGACTTTTGGCCCAGCCGTATCGACCAAGTCAAATAGAGCTGTCCAGCCTCGAGTAGAGGGCTGATACTGGGGCTGATATGGGGCCGATGTTTTCCTGTCCTGCCCTCCCCGGAGCTGATCTTGCCCTGGAGAAAAAACAGGGAATATTGCAAAAAAAAAATGTAAAAATAAAGAAAGTGGACCTATTCTTGCATATTTTACCTGATTCCAACCAAAATCTCACTGAAAACACCGCTATAAACATTGAAATATCCACCGAGTATCTTCATACAAAATGGCGTCAGCGTCAAACTTTCGAACGTCATTACCTCACAACAAGGCAGAAGACGCATGCAATGTTTTCGTGAACAAGAGAATCTGCAAAATGATCAGTCAAGGCCACATTGTCTTCCCATGTAACGCCATGCAAGCCATCCAGTGCTTTTTTTAAGTATTGTCAAACAATACTATGAAAACTGTTGAATGTACATGCAGTACGTAATTTAAATGGTTTATTGTGTTGTTTTGTATTATTTCATAGTTATTTTACACGCATAAGTATATGATAAAAATATAATTACACGGTGTTTTTGATCCCAGCCCTGATCTCAGCCCTTGGACCATATCATCCCTCGCCCTTCGTGTTCGGGCTGATATTGTCTACTCGGGCTACGATCAGGGCTGGAATCAAAAACACCGTGTAATAATGATAATCTATATGTACTAGCATCATTAACTCAACGGTAATGTTAATGAATTAGATCAGGCGATGAGTATGCCAAGTGAGTATGTCAAACAGAAATATCTGTTGAGCATGTAATGTTTTTTAACCCTTATCATGACAATACATTTTAGTCCTGAAAATGTTGTCTTATTATACATCTACTCCATTTAAGAAATAAATTCCAGTTTTGGAATGTTCATAGAATCAAGAATACTTTGGGTCTCTTGCAAAGTAAGTGAAGTATTCATGATTTCATGAACAGACTCAAAGAATCCATTGCTTATATTTACATTTTATTATAAATATCTGAAATATAGAAAATATTTATAATTTAGGAGAAAAGAAACAGTTTTATATTTAATATGTAATCATATTAAAGGTTTTGCTGGAGTGTAAAACGGAAAAGCGGAACAGCCAGTGTAAACACGGACAGCCAATGGAGTAAACAAGATGCTTGTTTTGCATGTGTGACTCAGGTGTAGCTCGCTGTCAATAACAACAAGCACAACAATTCAATGTTCGAAATGTATTGCAGGGGCAAGTGAGCTTGGCAGATGTCAATCAAATTTATGTCTTTCATGAGGCCAAGAAGGATTGCAAAAATCTAAAGATCCATTAAAGGCTTGCTTTGTAAATGTAAATTTAAATACACTCCAGAATACTTTTGCCATGGAAACACTATGAGCCCTGATCAGCCTTCTAAGGGAGCAGTCTGATCTGGGTTCATATTGTTTGTAATATAGGCTACCAAAGTACATGGGCAGGTGAGAGAGCACAACAAAAGTGGTGATTGGCAAGAAAGGGTTAATGGGTTACTTACAGGCAGTGCAAGGAAGGCATTGAAGTAGTCGAGGAACAGATCATCATAGGCCAGAAGATCTTCAAGGTTTTCTCCTGTTATTTCAAGAGCTGAAATGAGATAAAAAAAATATATACCAAAAATCAGTATACCAGGGTTCATACAGGCAAGTTTGAGTAAAAATAAAGGACTTTACAAGGACTACTTAAGACTATCCTACAGTATTCAAGGACTAAAAGTTTATGAAAAATCCTGATTTAAGTGTTAAAATTCTACTTCCGAAATGCTAGAATGAGATAATGGAGAAATTAGTACTAGAAAATTAGTATAAAATTGTTGTGCCTTTATTTGGTGCAGCAAATGCTGCACCAACAATTTCATACTGATTTAGATCTCTACCAACAGTGTTAATTCCTATAGAAAATAGAATTTAAGGACTTTTCAAGGCATTTGTGCGATATTCCAGTACTTTTCAAGGCATATTTAATTTTCAAGGGTTTTTCAGGAAAGCCCTCTAAACTCTTTTTGTTCAAAGAAAATAGCATGCATTCAACCAATAGGCTCTGTGTTGCTACCAGCTAGGCTCTGCTATCATGCTATACATAATACATCATAACATGTCATATTTTGCATGACCAACCAGTGGCGGATCCAGAGGGGTTTCAACCCCCCCCCCCCCCCCCCCGTTTTTAAAATCAGCAAAGTGAACCCCACACCTTTATACACCCCTTGTAATTAACCAACTTGTGTAAGCTTGTACTTCTCGCTGAGATTTCTAGCCTTTCAAAGATTCGGTAGTCTGAGGTACGGTTCGTCCGAAAATAGGTACAGCCTCCTCGTTATGAGAAAGACGACAAATGAACTGACTTTAATAGCAAGAACGCAGAGTAACTGTGGTTTTGTTCTTTGAACTTTTTTTGTTCGTAATTACATTGCATACAAAAGCACCTGCTTTCTCCGCCAAAAAGTATCTGTAACTCCAATCTAAAATATCTGAATATATCTGCAAGTGCAAGTCATAGTATATATCTGCAACTGCAAGCCGACGAAACCGGTGCAAACAAGAAGTGTGCTGGTAAGTATTAACTAAACTGAAAACATGCATGCTTGTGGCAGAGTTGTCATAGAATGACTTTTATACAGTTAATTTCAACTGCCACTTGACCAAAAAAACACAAAGACGTTAAAAAAAACTGGTAAATGTCTTTTCAGAAATCCAAAACATTGTATTCTTATAGAGCAAAGTGCGTATGTGTTCATGGTTACATTCCGAAAGATTATTCACGAATGACTTCTAGATGACTATTTATAACAGTAAGGAAAAGACTGACAGAAGACACATTTTACACATTAAAGTTATTTGTGCTATTGGTTCTTGTTTGTTCAATCAACTTTGGAAGCCACATCAGCAAATAGTTACAGCAAAACAAACAAAAGCACAAACGACAAAGTAAAATAATGCTAAACAATCTAAAGGTATGCATCATATGAGGGATTGATGTCGGAAGCAAATCCTTGATCTCCCGTGGAATTTTCTATACAGCAAAGTAATTCAACTTACTTTCTCCATCTTTCAAATCCTGTTCTTTGAACTTTATCTGAGAAGATTTTGCCATCATGCACTTATCATACTATCAAATTGAAAATAACACATCATAATAGTAATTGACTTTCTGCATTTTTGGCAACTTTGTCTTTCTGTCATATATATGCTTTTTCACAATTATCCTCTTCAAAATGTATTTCAAAAATACCAACAGAGTGTCAAACAGTTTGGTACCAGATCAGGACCGACATCATGTCAGACCTGGTCCGGGTCCCAACTATTTGCAAAGGCTATCAGCAGACGCAGTGACAAAATTCTCTGTTAAGATAATGCAGGCATTTATCAGTACCCATCATAAGTGCACATTTAATACTACTGTAGCCAAAGACTAAAGACTTTCAGGTTCGACCATTTCGACAAATCTAAATTGTTGTATCCGGTTTAACTACGCTGTTGGTCGGAAATGTCCAACCAATAAATATCCCACGTTTCAACTCAAATTAAAATTCTTATATTTATTGCCTAAAATGTCATTGATCATAGTGTAATCCTTCTAAATGAAACACACTGTATGAATGAAGTATTGAGACTCTACCCATTCTATATACGAATAAAAAGAGTAAATAGTAACATTCAACTATAATAATTAATTGAAATTATCTACCGATTAGACGGCCAAATCCATATATTTAAAGACAGCTGTCTTTTGAAAGTTTACAAATCGATGATTTTTTTGGCGGAACAAAAGGAAAAAATGCCTAACCTTAAATCAATTTTCATCAGGTATACATTATTTATGGAAATAAACGTAATTTCTATTTACTTTCTGTCATGTTTTGTTTGGTTTTCTACCGAAAGTAAATAGTGACCAGAAATTAATTAAACTCTACAAGCAAGATTAATGACAATACATCCAAGATCATTTTGGATTTGAAAAGTGAAACTCTCATTAGAACATAAAATTTACAGCCAGAGTCCCAATAAGCACTCAACAGTAGTCAGTAAATGCATACAATTATGTCCCAAAATATGGCATTTTATAATATTTTGCTAGTTTTATAACATTTATAGCTTTAGCCATGACTTTTACACACATGCTTTCGGATGAATATTATTTAAATGGTCATCAATGTTGTATACAAAGCGTTCCCCTTGATTGTATAAATAAAACTTCCTCCACTTGGTTCTAACATGTCTTCAAATTCAAAAATACTTCTTCTTGGGTAATCAAAATTCATTAAGTTTGTCACACAATGAGATCTCCAGCCTTTGAATATTTAGCTGTCTAAACTTATTCTCACATAATACAGATGGTTGCAAAGACGACATGCTAAAAAGTAATTTACTGACCGTACCAAGGCGGAGTTCTAGATCATTTTTGTTATTCATGTTTCGTGTTTGTCATGCTTTCATGTCTGTTCACTGCAGCCTTGTTGTCACCTGCTGGGAAAGGGCTGACCTCTTGGCTCTCTTGTATGTGATGTTTTATTGTGCTGTTTTCACTTTCCCTTATGGTGTCCTGGGTCAGGTGTGGTGCTTGATTGTATCGGTTCCTGATCTTTGCCTTTTTCTTGATATGAATCCCTTACACATGTGTATTAGTAACAGATGATCTCTGTACAGCATACTGTGCAAGAGATTTGTACAACAGACTAATTTAGAGGCATGGCATATTCCTTTATATAGTATATACACGTTAATATGAAAAACAGGATTCTTCAAAAAGAAGAGATCCAACAAAATATGAAAACAGTAACGCCTGTCTTACAAAATGAAATGTTGTTAGAATGTTGTAATAATTTGAAAACAACAGATTCTGTTTTAATGAGTCTGTTCATGAGAATGCTGTAGAATTGTCCAGTAGTCTAACAGGCTTACCAGTCTTACCAGCAGGCACACAACGTTGACTCAACATTGATTCAATGTTAATTAAACGTTATGACGAATTATAGATAAATAAATATTTCAGTTTGCATTGTCGAAGATATACAAGAAATGAGAACACAATCAACTGTCTTACCAACGACAAGGCTTTAGGACTCAATTCTGAACATGTGGCCGAGGAATCATAAAGAAAATAACACGAGGTTGTTCTGTACTGTGTGTGCGAAGAAATTAAAAAACGTCAATAATCAAATTGAACAAGAACTTAGGATACCACCAAGTCTACAGAAGCCAAAGATGTATAATTCTAAAGGGTATTACTGATCCGTTTGAGTGAGGAGGCTACTGTAGCCATTGGAAATACAGAAGTTTTGCCACAAGCGCAACAACTCGAAGATCCCATGTATAAATCTGGGCCCAAAATTACAATGTTTCCTTAAAGTTAAGAACAAGTTAAGCATTAATATTTCACCATGGTATTGCATGTGTATAAAAATAGCCAGGATCGGTGCAGTACACATAGTCAAAGATGCCATTGTGATTTACAGAAGACGTGAAATAGTTTTGATTTTAATAAGTTTGAAACATCATTTTCGTATCTTAAAAAAAACACACAAAAAAAACAATACTTAACTAAGGGCGTCCTTACCTTTAAGGAGGCATTGTAATTTTGCGCACAGAACAATATTTTTTTCTATATGTATACAGCATAGAAAGCATAATACCGCATTGCCTATCATTCCTTTTAATTTTTCATTTCCTATATATATCTTTATGTTATGCCATTTCTTTTTTTCTTTTTATATTTTAGGAAAGAAGTATTTTGTGTGTACAAACCAGACAGCCCATCTCTACATACAGAAATAAATCTAAATCAAACTTACATTTTCGCGTCATATTAAAATTTCCATCCACGTAAGAGCTGAATATATATCATCAATTTAATTCTATAAATCCAATCTAATGGGGCCATTTAATTCAATAGTTTAATTCCGATCTTGAATAGAAAACAAAAATCGTTTTTTCTCTCTCTCTGCCATAAGCCATGTTTGTGTTGTACCTGCATCTCCATAACACTGAAGATTTAAAGCCTCGGTTAGCCGAATGACAGAAAATGAGCATTGTAACAAAGTGGAATACCAGGAACAGTGATGACTCTGATCAGATTGTGCTACAGCACAATCTGATCAGAGGCACCACGGTTCTCGTGAAGGTTATTAGTTAGAAGCTGCATAAAGGCGAGTGTTTACAAGCTGATCCAATATCTTGTTGTTCTTTAACCGCCCCAAGTTTTTTTCCTGTGTGGCTCGGCAACAGTATCTTCACTGCATCAAGTAACGGGTCAATAAGTTGGTTATTGAAATAATACCAATAGATCGAATGCTAAGACAGTATTGACCCAGCAGCGACAATCACAACCCTAACCCTTGGTCAGCTGAATCCGAATATTTAGAAAACAGTGTAGATCCAGGTCAGTTGACTCCTGAAGGAGCAGATCTGACCAGGATCTCTACTATTTTCCATAGGGCCTGTAAATATCTTTGTGATAAATGGCGTCATGCAATTGAATTGGCTATTAAAACTAAGTGGGTGAGATAACTTAATTTAATCAGCAGGACTAGAGTTAATAAAAGATAAGTTCAATGGTGTGCCATAACTTATGTTTTTGTTTTCTCCATGTCCAAGAGAGAGAGAGAGAGAGAGAGAGAGAGAGAGAGAGAGAGAGATTAATACTATCCAGAGAATTGTGGTTGTCACCTGATTCTTTAATAAGCATAATCAAATCTGAACTATTGTAGTTCTGACACAAAAGTCAATAGTTTGCTGCAATGATCTAGAAATCAATGTTTTACAATGTAATTGTCCTATAACATTCTGATTTCTTCTTTCTTCTGAGCGCACCCCAGATCAAGGACCCTATATTGGAAGGTTATATAGGATCCCCGTGCCCAAAGCGACAGAGGCGGCCTAGGCTCTGTTGGTAGTTTTTGTCGTAAACAACAGATTCTGACTAAACCTAAACGCTCAGTAAGGCCATTTTTACCCATATACGTCTAGCATACTTCTTATGGAAAATAGGCAGGCCATACCAGACACCCGTGACCACAGAACGCGGCCTCTGATCCACCACACGTTCTATAAAATGACAAAAAGCAGGAACTCGATGAAAAAGTCCATTCGGCTGAGATTTGAAACCTATCGACATACTGCACCCTCACAACGCAATTCTTTAATTTTTTAAACGAGCAGCCAAACCCCATCGCACTTTTTGTGGACGGCGCAGCCATTTCCATTGTTATGGATGTTACATTTTATTATAAAATAGCTGGTTTTCATCTGAGAGGGTTCACAATGATTGTGAATTGCCTGTGGGTATTTACAGTATTTTTGAATGCTTGGCTTAGATTATACACAGATGTTCGGAGCCAGGTGTAGTGTTGACATCTGTGATTGACATGTTTATGGGTTTTTAGGGAATTCTGACACCAGTTTGTTATTGTTTCTTAAAGGTCATATTTATTAGCCTGTCAATTCTGATGGGATGTTTTAACACATGTTTTAACACTTTCGAAAGGTCGTTATGACAGATGTTACTTAGTTTACTAAAATTACATAAGCCCAATAAATAGATCATGTCAATTCTGAAATTGATTGGTACATTTAGTCACATGACCTTTGAGAAATTGCGCAACTGGTGTGACTATGAGTCACTTTTGTATTTTCTGATTGGATGATATAAATGGAAGCTTAGTTATGTAGAGGGCGCTTTATAGTAAACTTGAAATAGTATCGGTTAGTGACGTCATTAGGTGGCGCTGTGGTCAGCTTCTATCACCTGACTTCATGGTATATAAGATGAAACCCAGTGTCAGAGCTTTAGACTTTGGTTAGACTTTGAATATAGATTTTGAGAGATTTTGGAACTTTGTGCTATAGCTAGTTTCTATAAGTATTTTAGTTGGACTAAGAAGATTTAATAAACATATAAAATTGTGAAAATTGTTGCTGAAATTTACTCTAAAGGGACTTAGAAAACACAACGCGAACTTAGAAGATTAGAATCAACTACTACGTTACATTATACCCACTGGTTCAGACGCAGTTGTGCATTAAGGCTCATTAATGTTAAAATGCCAAAATTGTTGGCGTTTTAAACATTTATTAGCAGGATAAATACAACATCTGAGAGTTCCAAAGCAAGAACAATATGTTTCAGCACTTTAGTTGAATGTTTTAGGGACATCGATCATATTTGAGTATGCCAGTGACAAAACCAAAAACTGATGATTTGCGCTCATCGAAGTCAGCCCAGCCTGTACATCTACCCTTCCTGATCAGTGTCTTTATTGTAAGCCCAAATGGTAGCCTAGGAGCTAAACCCAATCACTCAATTCAGAGTACTCGAAGCATATTCGCAAGCCAAGGTCCACTACGGTCTATACGCAGCTATTTTTAGTCATCCACAGTGTTGGTGCTTATTTCAAAATATGGCTTGAAGATGTTCCAATACCAAATATTTTACTAAAACTCTAATCTTGTTAAAACCCCTCTGTCTTAACATTGACCGCTATCTTTCATGCAGTTAAAAAATCGCCAGTGGCGGATCCAGAGGGAATCCCCACCGCCGCCCATAGCTTTTAAATATCGCATGAAAATGGAATAATTTGGTCTCACTGAGACCAAATTATTTCATTTTCATGGGATATTTAAGAAAAATGAGATAAAATCAGCAAAACGAACCCCCTCTTGTACACATCTGAACCCCCCCCTTCCAGATATCCTGATGATAGTAACAAGTGTATATAGTGAGTGCTGACCTGTGTTGTGAGACAAACCTTTTGCGTAATTCCAATGAGTCCAATTAGTATAGGGAATGTGAGTAAGAGCTGTCTCCGAGCTCATCACATCTCTTGAAGGACTTGGAGGGGCCATGGCCTCTCTCGACACCACAACAACTTCGGACTCTTCAATATATTTAAACCCCTTCTGTAATAGTTTATTCGCTTTCCACAATTTTGCTTCTGGAGTTTGTAGAAAGGCATCTTCTGGTCTTGAATACCTCGATTTACGGTCAAGGTCGGAGTCAAGGTCAAGCTCGCGTCGCAGCCTCCGTAAGTGCCGAGGTTCCGGGAAAGAGTCTGCTCGAAAACGAGACTCATTCTCGTCCTGTTCAAAACCGAACTGTCGTCTGATGGGATAAGAACTAGCTCTGGTTTCTGCCATTTTGTTGTCGTATTTCTCGGACCAAAATATTCTAAAACGTAGGTGACAACTCCTTCGAATAGGTATGCCAGTTCACTTTAAGACATACCATCACTGTATTTTCCCCTTGCGTACAGTTCAGTCACAATTTTAGAATCCTGATAACTCGAACTTGCTGTTTAATATACTAAAGAATGAGACTCTGAAAATTAAATGGGCTTACCAATGGGATTTAGGCCAGCGTTTTTAATTAGTTGATTTACAAGCCCTTCTACGGTAATTTTCAGGAAAGTAGAAAAATAATTAATTTCTATTTTTGTTTTTATTTTATCCGCCGACTCTAAATATTATTTGTTGTGTTTAAAAAAATATTTTTTAGGTTCTGTCTGTGTATTTTTGAGAGTGAAACTGATAAGAGTGATGGTCCTATCCAGATTTTTAGTAAAATTATGAAGAAAAAAAAACCCTTTGAAAATGACCACTGGTCCCCGACCCTAAATCTGAAAAAAAATCCCGTAAATCAACTGATAAAAAAATCTGGCCCTAGGTAACAGTCACATATACGATCAGCGAAGACTCAGACTAGGAGACAGCTCATTAGACTTGGTATTTTAGGTCACTCTAAAAACTTGAAACACTTTCGTTTTGGTTACTTATTCAAATTACAGCCCACTTTCGCAAACTCGAAGCTCACGTGAGCAGATCTTCAACTTTGAGCTATCAGGTGAAAATGTCCTTTAAACGCTTTACAACAAATATTGTTCAAATATTCTTATAGGAAAAATAAGAAAAAATAAAAGAAATACAGATTCTGATTTGGCATCTAGTATCCAAAAGCAGCTATAGGTACTTCGAGTTATCCAAAAGTTCACTGTAAATATATCCTGTATCACATTAAGATTACAATTGATTTGCGGTTTCAAATCTAAGATAACTGTATACAAATCATTTCTTATTCTCTTTGAGCAGCAGTGTACAAAATGGTTGTTAACGCAATATTCCGCACTTGACTCGCCACCCATTGATCCGCACGAGTAGACCCAGTAAGAAATGAAAAGTGCTATTGAAGATTTTAAACAATGGGCCATTTTGTCGCTACTGAACGGTTATGATTTTAAAGTGCGTTATGCACAACGAAAAGTTTTAAAGATACGCAGCGGTTAATGTTAAGAATATTTTTGGTCCAATTTATGACCTGTTTAATTTGAATATTATAAATAAAGCTTCATACCAAGTTTTTTAGATGAGTTTTTGCATGTCTCATGCCCCAGTCACACACACACTTACGGACTCTTACGGAGAGTTCCGGATCAAACCGCAGTCGTCCGCAGAAAAATGAGGGCGGGGCCTAATTTCTAGATACGTTTGCAAGGCGCAGATACCTATAGTTGCGGGTAGTAACGGATCATTGCGGATAAATGCGAATGTCAGCGGATTGATGCGTTCCATTGAAACGGAACAATACGGACAGATACCAATAGATACGGACTACATCCCTTTCATTACCTTCTCTTACCTTTAGATACGAGTAAATGCGAATAGATACCTTTATATGCAGACTGTTGCGTATACTTAGTGGATCTGATTGTGACGTTTGCAACCGTTGACTTTGCACCCTATCGGTCGTTCATGAAGAAGCAGCAAATAAGAAAGGCACACTCTCAACCTCAAACATCTCAAAAGGATGACAATTATTTATCTAGCCAGTTCCTACGCCTCAGCCATAGTCACTGAGAGACAGCGATAAAAACGCAGATGTCACATAATCTAAGAAGAGGCCATGCAAATAATATGATAATCTATTGTAGATGAAATAATATACAAATAAGTTACACATATGCTGCTATATGACGACGGTTTTGAGCAATATTAGGTAAGATTCTTGACAGTTAGAACTTTTATCTATATACGCCATTGCGATCAAAAATAATTGAAATATATTCCATTTGTTAAAGGGGACAGCAACCCTAATGATAAGTATGTTTTATCAGAAAGCGCTCTATGAACCATGAATTTTGATACAAGTATCATCAAAATCGGTTAAAAAATTGAGAAGTTATGGGCATTTAAAGAATTCAATATGGCCACTATTTAGCAGCCATTTTGATTATTTAATTAGTTTTCAGAATATTTTCAACTGCTTATTTTTTAGTTATCAATACTATCACAGCATCTGTGTTTCAGCAGATATCCAGCTTTATACATAAGGAAATTGTTTTTTATTAAAGATAATTGCAAGTAAACCATTGGTTTGTCTTTTATTTTGATTATGCTTATTTAATTCGGCTGTGTGACGTCACTAAGCCTACAATATGGCAGCTTCCATAACAGCCCATTTGCAAATATTCAAACGCCCATAACTTCTACGTTTTTCAACCGATTTAGATAGAACTGGTATCAAAATTCATGGCTTATTAAGATCTTATAAATTAAACATAGTAATCACCAGAGTTGCCGTCCCCTTTAATGATAACTGATAACATACTTGGAAGAGCCTCACATATTATCAATTTTCCTCATCTAATTAAATAAATCAATAATACATGAACAATCATGTAAAAAATCTCCATGATTTAAATATTAGAACTTCAGTCTTTTTTTGCATACACTTTCTCCCTATATTCTTTTAGCCCCTATGGCCAGTATGCCAAAGGCATTTGCAACAAATCGTCTGGCACGAGAAAGACGATAGCTGAAAACTCACTCTCCTGTTCCAGATGCGCTGTAGCGAAGGGCTTCATCATCCACGTAAGGGGTCGTAACAATACGTATTTATCCGCATATAAAATCAGCCATTCGCAACTATCCGCAACGATCTGCGTGTATAGGTAACAAGAAATATCTTTAAAAAAGATATTCAGCGGCATTTAAAGGAGAACATACATTTAAAGTCCGGTTGTAATTGGAAGATGTTTTATGCACAATAGATTGGTGTTAGATGTTGATTGATTGGATGAGGTGAAAATTGAAGTTGCCAACGAGAAAGTTTGACTCAGAGTATGTGAACGATGTCTTTTGCAGATCAAAGGGATAAAGTGTATTGTAAGCCTGTTATAGGGACACGGTGAAAATTTGTAATTAATCTGGAAAGTCAGTTGGTGGAGGCGTTGCAGTGTAAGTTTCACTGGTGCCCAACTCCGTCACAACGACTTTCGGATTTTCGCTGATAGGTCGTTGCGAAAAATTCGGAAAACGGAAAGACGTTAGTAATTCATTTAACCGTTTTATGATTTATAAAGGTCAAACATGTGCTTTTATTATTTGAAAACTGCAAGATGTATTTGCCACTTCGAGTTTCTAAGTTGTTTATCGTTTCTAACTGAAAATAACAACACAATCATAATCACTGCATTTGCACAGAATTGTGACGGTTTGGACAGCGATCAGAGTTTTGGTGTCACGGTCTGTTTAAGACAATGTCACAGCTTGGTTGAGACGGGTAAACTGCCAAGTAAATGCATTTTTTCACTACATAAGCTTTATATTGCTCGTTAACTCATAGTTTTGAGTTCAATAACTAGATATTATGAGTAAATAAATAGTATTGCATAAAAAGCTGTTTCGCACGAAATAACGAAAGTAACGTCCTAATTAGCATAAACTAATGCATCAAACAAGGCAGGTCACATGCCGTTGATGATCATTTTTGTTATTTTTGGAATTTTTGGAATTTTAATTATCATGTGGTTTCTGGGCCATCATAAAAATGACGTCATCAAAAGAAACGTGCATAGAGATGAACATAATTAAGTTTTAGTCTGAAACGTCATCTACTTCAATGCAACACGTTTGCTACACCTATAGCAATGGCTGTTCAGCATGTGAATCTCATGATTTGAAAATTTGAAAACCCTTTTCTAAGAATATATTTGTCATTAATTCATATAATTCATCTTGAATTGTATGATTGGTCAGTATTCAAACACAATAACAACTTCAACTCAGACCTTTCATGTGTGGGTTGGTACCTGAAGGTTGTCTTTAGCTGGGCCCATTCTGGCTTAGCTATTTGTTTTCCTTATCTCAAATTGTTAGTGAATTGTGTGTCCTTTTATCTTATTTTTCATATCAGTACGATAATTTTATTTTTTTAAATGATGCATTGCAAAAGTTAGGAAGCCTCCATACCAGATGAACAATTTGCTTGTGAAGATTTGAATAATACAATAGCCGCCCTCTCCCAATGGCCTTAGTTGCTGTTAGTTTTAAGGTGGTTATTCTGTTATTGTTTATCCATTGTATGATGTTGCTCCCATTTGACGGGTTTGTGTTTGTAACTTTTTTTGTAGTGTAGTTCTTGGCGTGTGTCTATTTTAGCAATTATATAGCAAGTGATAGGTGGTTGCTTTAGTTTAATTGTATTGTGGCTGTCTGTGTTCTACGTCTCTTTCTCATGGTCCACTGAGTTGGTCTGCCTTCAGTGATTGTGACATTTCCTAGATATACTCAGTTGTTTCTGTTTTCCTTCTACAAAGCACTAGTAAAGCTGTCAGTTTAAAGGTGGACCATACAGTGTTCATTTTAATGTTGTTTTGATAAGATTAGAAGGAAAACCAATATCAGGCATTTTTGTAAAATGTCTTAAATAAACCGTGACAGTTCCATTTGAATCGTTTTCAAAACCGTGACATTGTATCAACCAAACTGTGACATTACATTTTTTTTTTGTTTTGTTGTTTTATGCGATTATACAACAGATATGCACAAGATATTAAATATAGCTATTTTATGAATCTATAGAAGCATGCTTCCAGGTTAAATTATTCTTATTTTACTAATCCTACTTATGAAGACGTCTAGGAAACCTTATTGCCAATAAACACAATGATATTGTAATTGCTGAGTAAATAGCTATGAATATTATTGGTGTGCTGTCCGTTATCACTTTTAAAACGATATTGACGTTAAGGGATAAAAAGAAATGACTTACCATAATTATTTCGACCTTATGCGTGTCCTGGCATTTTTCGCTTAAATTCCGTGACGTTGTCTTAAAAGGTTCGTCACAGTTGTAAGTGAAAATTCGTGACGGATCAGCGAAAAACCGAAAATCGTTGTGACGGAGTTGGGCACCAGTGGTTTAAGCATTGTTCTGGCTGCGTAGGTTTCAAAGCCCCTGTTACACTTTTGCAGTATTATAAGTAGTTCATAACTAAGAATGTTTAGAGTTAAGGTATATTTTGTATATTAATTTGTATTTTTGTATAAACGAGGAGCCTTCGGATATTCTAGGCTAAAAGTGATGAAATAAATAGAAAATAATAATAATATAATAATAATAATAATAATAATAATAATAATAATAATAATAATAATAATAATAATAATAATAACAATAATGAGCAGAAAAGGAAAAGTTTGCATTACGTGTCTTAGACAGGTATTTTAACTTTCGACTTCAATGTAAAATGGCGATCTGAAACTTTCGATGAAATAGAATCATTGTGCAGTCAAATGCTGTGCTTAATATGAACACGAAGGTATTTAGGATCCATGATATGAACACCCTTCACAAAATAGGTGACATACAATGGCATGTATTTTATGTAAGTGTGGAGTCAGTTTGGCTTTGGGCCGAACTTGCCCCGACGTAAGTGGCCGAACTTGCTCCTGACAGACTATTTCCAAATATCACGTGACAGCTCCTTTTAAGATGCAGAAGAAGAAATTAACATTTTTTTTTATATCAAAGCACATAATCCATTCGTAATAAAATATAGAATTTAAATCAGAATCTTAACACATCTTTGGATAAATAAAAAGAAAAATTACTATCAAAAATTTACTAATCATGCAAGAAAACGAGTTTTCTGGTACAATATCAATCATACCCTTCAACAATGCAGCCATTGTGTACTCATGTAGACAAAGTCGTCGCAAGTAATTTCCAAATATGTTTCCCAGCCCCATAACTTAGTTTACATGCTAAATATAGCCACATGCCGAACTAGCCCCGGTCTCCCCTATAAACGTTCTTCTTTTATAACTGTAAAACGCCATGCGATGGTTCTAAGCTTTTTTAAAAACTAACCTTGTAATGATATTAATCTGACATAGATCGTTGTATTTACGTACATTCGTATGCTATCTATAGTTACTACGACAGAACATACCGAAATATACCGGATATCGCCGATGGCGACACGTTATTTGAGACAACTCGTCGACAGATTTTGAGACAATTCGGCGACACTTTATGAGACAACTCGACGACACCTTTATTCTAAGTGAGGCACTGGAAGGGTTTTTAAGGATACAGAGATTTTGGCCAAAAACTTAAAGGGATATAAAGAAAATCACATACCTATAACAGTGAATATACGGTAAGTTCGGTAGGTTCGGCCAAATGCTTTTAGACACAACCGGGTGAAATGGGCAACCCGGCTGAGCCGGATACTTCAAAACAAATAACCCCAACATCTTTTAAACAAAAGGTGATTATGTTGAAAAAGTTTTGCGTTTTGTTATATAAACAGGCAATTCCAGACAGAATGGAATTCTTTTAAACAGGACTCGAAGAAAACTGCTGTGATTTTCTTTAAATTATAGTCCGTTTCAATGAATATAGATAGTAGAGCATACTCACACCATACAACCGGCTGCTTAGATGACAAGTTACTAACAATGATGACAGATACGGGATTTTATGTCCCATGAAGGGTAGGTTTTAATTTTCGGTTGGCAAAATTGTTAGAGAAGCCCTCTTGTACTCTGTGGTGGGTGAGTACACTTGTTAGTGTTGAGAGATCCTACAGAAAGAACATGACGTTATATCTCTCACAAATAAAGCCACACTTGATCATCATTTCAGAGGTTTCCCAAGAAAAGTCACAAAAAACGGTTATCTGTTCAGGTTGTGCGCCTCTCTGCCAAAGTCTGCTGTCTGCACTTATATACAATAAAACTACTATCATTCAGCTACATTTCTGCCAAATTTGAAGCCGCAGTTCGATTTTATATACTTATTGGAGCCCATCAAAGACGACAGGTAGAGGAAAAATGGCTGCCTATGTCAACAGGTCAATGTTGAAGTGGCTGTCTTTGATGACAGGTCATGAATTTTAGTGGCTAACATTGATGACAGGTCATAATTATAGAAAGTTACTTTAAATCAACATATTTCCTCAGCCTTTGGTCTCAACTGAGGGCATAAATCATCTTCTATATTGTATTCAGGTCAAAATAATCTTAATAGCCAGTTGGTTAACTGATATCGAGTATAGGCAAACAGTCTAGATCCAGACCAGCACTGTAGAAACAGGGTCCATACTGTTTCTTTTCCGGGCCACGTAGCACAGTCGGTAACGTGTCTGGCAACAGATGCGAGTCTGACTGCAGATCCAGGGGTCACCAGTTCAATTCGGGCCCGGTCCCATACTTTCGTAGAGATTGATCATGAAATAATTTCTATGGTCATTCTCCTTCCTTCTGCTGAATCATTCAAGAAGGGTTGTTGTTAGTTACAAGCAAAAGTATTTGCATAAAGTACTGGTTAACTGCTTGTTCAAGTTTGCCCAGAAAAAAATTGTGATTAGGTGAACTGACAATCCCGCCATGACCTTAGCTGTTGACTTGGGACGTACAGCAACAAAACAAACAAAAATACTGTTTCTTAGAGGATATAGATACAAAAAATAACTCAAAATGTACGTCTAGATCAGATATAATATAGATGCCAAATAGGCGTATCTACTTTTCAGTAAAATCTTGAGTTGTAATATCAGTTATTTCATAATTTCTGCTTTAAGGACAGGGTTTGGTTTGTGTTGTGCCACTTCCTGGTCATTGCTCATGTTATTTTTTTTCTTGCAGTACCAGTACCTGGGGACAATATTACACCTTCCCTTTACATATCAACGTAAAGTTGTGCACCACTGTTACAGGCTGAATGGCAAGAGATAATATCCTGATCTCTCCATTCAGCAAAATATATTCAGACTTTTTATGGTATAAATTGACACCATGTGCTGTTTAAAGCTAAACAGGCATGGTGTCTACTGGCGTTTTGACTGTTATCTATTGTGTTGTGCTTTGGTTACCAAAGTATTTGTTAAACAGATTTTGGCAGTGGATCACAACTTGGAATATTTAGAGTTTGAGGACCCCTTAGATTGACCCCTATTGATGGATCCCTATCGTAAAAATCTGTAAAACAAATACTTTGATCTCCAAGGCACAACACAATAGATACCAGGCAAGATGCAAGCAGACACCATGCATGTTTAGCACATGATGTCAACTTGCATAACTTAATAAAGGCTGAAACTATTTTGCTTTTGGGAAAGATCAGGTTGCCATTCAACCTGTAACAGTATTTCACAACTTTCTGTTGATTCATATAGTGGAAGAGAAATTTTGTCTCCAGATACTGGTACTACTTTGAACAAAATAACATGAGCAGTAACCAGGAAATGGCACAATTCAAACCAAACCCTGTCATTAAAACCACAACGTGGAATAAATTGATATTACAATAATAAATAGTGAGTATGATCAGGAAATACTACAATCACAAACTGCAGACATACCCTTGGCACCGCGAGGAATAGCTACACAACAAATACCAGACACCAGGAAGACAAACTAAGCAAAGCAACCATCTCTCTCTTCCCCACCCAGATGATTGCAAAACTAGAATGGACATAAAGTTACGTACAACAAAACATAGAACAATTTCAGACTCCCACAATGGGAGTTACAATAAACAACAAGTCAACAACAACAGAAACACTGCCCTAGAACAGACAGCAGCCCAAGCCACTGAGGGGCTTAAATGCATTCTACTGGCACCAAATCTCCACCCCAGATTCTGCCAACGTTGAAGCACAAGAAATGCCCATGCTGCAGGGAAGCCTTCTAACTATTGCAATGTATCATCATGGAGAAACACTCCAATCAAATTAACACACTATGATGAAACAAAGAAAAGGGCCCACAGACAAAGCTCAATATTTCACTGAAAAGTGGATATGCCCATTTGTCATCTAACTGATATCTGATCTAGAATTTGTATTTTGAGCTTAATTTATGTATCTATGTTCCCTAAGAAACAGTATGGACCCTGTTTCTAAGGTGAATGGTCTGGATCTAGACTGTTTACCTATGCTCAATATCAGTTAGCCAGCTGGCATATAAGATTATTTTGACCTGAATGCAAAAAAGAATATGATTTATGCCCTCAGTTGAGACCAAAAACTGAAGAAATATGGTAATTTAAAGTAACTTTCTATAATTATGACCTGTCATCAATGTTAGCCATTAAAATTCATGACCTGTCATCAAAGACAGCCACTTCAAAATTGATCTGTTGACAAAGGCAGCCATTTTTCCTCAACCTGTCGTCTTTGATGGGCTCCAATAAGTATATAAAATCGAACTGCGACATCAAATTTAGCAGACATGTAGATGAATGATAGTAGTTTTATTGTATATAAGTGCAGACAGCAGACTTTGACGGAGAGACACACAACCTGAACAGATAACCATTTTTTGTGACTTTTATCAGGAAACCTCTGAAATGATGATCAAGTGTGACTTTATTTGTGAGAGATATAATGTCAGCTTGTTTCTGTAGGATTTCTCAACACTACCACGTGTACTCACCCACCACAGAGTTCCAGAGGGCTTCTCTTACAATTTTGCCAACAGAAAATTATAACCTACCTTCATGGGACATAAAATCCCGTATCTGTCATCATTGTTAGTAACCTGTCAAATAAGCAGCCGGTTGTACGGGGTGAGACTTGCAGATGTAAGATTGCTTTTGATTGGTGGATAATTTAGATAGTCCGTTTCAAAGAGCATAGATAGCAGACTTGCAGATCTAAGATTGTTTCTGATTGGTGGATAATTTAGAGTAAAGTCGATTATAGACAGCTCCCGCTGAAAAAGACGCCGAATGCGATAAGTAACTAAGCATTACTAAAGGTAACGACCCGAACGAAACCGTACCAGTCCGCAACTTTGGGTCGACTGCGGAATGATAGGTTTGGATACGTTTAGATGCGAATGAGATACGGATACGATACGATAATTACGTGTTCTTGCCTTGCGTTACGTACCATTGCGTTGTTTTCATCCGCAAAACTTTTTTGATATTTTTCAAAATTTGGGCGCGGATGGAAAGGGTCTTGCGGTAAGTTGCGGATAAGATACGAACTGTTACGTTCTCTGCGGATGAGATACGTATCGTTACGGAATGAACGGATAGTTGCGGACGGGATTTACGTACCATCCGCAGAGTCCGTAAGTGTGTGTGTGTGACTGGGGCATCAAATTTGATAAAAAATAATTTTATGAAGTGTAACTTTTTTCGTCACAGCGTATGCGAAAAGATAAAATTTTTAATCCATCACCTTTTTTGATACGAAATTTGCTGTCCGCGCCCTTTGGCTTCATACGATATCCGACAAAAACATGCGGACGTACCTACTTATGTACATACATACGTACCTACCCACCAGTAGGGACTCCTGTCTGGTCACATGTTTGTAGCGACTATTCTCTCCCTACCCCTAATTTCAACTTGATCAGTTACCAGCTACTGACGTAAGCATAAATAATCTCTAAGTCTGTTCATAACAGCGATATGCATTTTGGGTAACTGAGTGGTGATATGATGGACAGGTTGCTGAAAGCGACTTTAATCAAGGTTCGTGAAATGCAGTTGCAGTTATACAAACGTGATTGATTCACATATTGCATTAACATGTAACTTTTTGCCTATGCGGATAACCTTTGCAAACAGTTTGGACCCAGATCAGGCCCGACAAAAGGTCGGGCCTGATCTAGGTCAAAACTCTTTGACACTTTTTATGGTAATCCTGAAAGAATTTTTCGAAGAGTTGATTTTGAAAAAAAATCAGCAGACGGCAAAAACATGCAAAATTACCCGTAGTAGGCAAAGAGTTAAATCGTGTCTGCAATAAGTCATGTCTGTTACATTTTGGAGATTAGAATTTGAATTTTTATACGTCCTTAGCTCGAACTTCCGATTTCTCGAAGTAAAAAGAGATAAAGAGAATTTACTGTATTTCATCACAAAATAGACAACTGATTCGTTAATCCATACAGCGTAGACCTAGATCAGGTATCTGATCAGGATAATCACTGATGGCTTCTGTTTAAGTTTTAATTAAAACGAAAAATGTTACAAACACCACTGATTTGAGCCGTGACATGAGATTTCCAACAATGTGGTATATGCGACCAGCAAAGCCTCAGATCAGCCTGCGCATACGCGCAGTCTGACCAGAGCCTTTGCTTGTCGCTTGAATATACCATGATTGTTAAGCTACTGACTGAACAAGATTTGGTGTTTCTAAGCTTAAAAGGGGACTGCACAGGATGGTCTAAGTCTACATTTGTCAAAATACCACATTGTTGGAAACCACATGTCACGGCTCATTTTGTTGTAAATGGACTCAAATGGGTTTAATGTTTCTGGAAACTCACTTGAAACGCATCTGAAGCTTGAGCCTTCCTCATCTCCATACATACGCTGTACTGCCTTAAAGCTGAGGGGCTGGTATATATACTGGCCAGAAACAAGCCCAGGAGGCTTAAGCGTATCCATAGAAATTCCAAACCCCGTCAAAATATCGACAGGCATCTCCGAGTTTGATAGATTGGAAAGTCCTTCATAGATCCAAGCGTTGCCATTTTTGCACACACTCCATTGTTATTTTTGTATTTATAAAATGGAATCTTCCAATTTATTATATGGAGTAATCCATTCTAGTTATAAATTTATAATTTGTATACCATAATGATGGCAACATATATTCCCTGATCAGATTGCTCTTCTAGAGGCAGGCTGATTTGTGGCTATTTTGTTTGCACCTTTCTGTCATTGGCACTCTGAGGTAGATTTGAATGCGAGAACTTTACTGTTTGATTCAGTGTGTGTAAAAGAAAACCACACCAGTGTCCACCACGCAACTAGCAATTTAGCAATATACTCCCATGAAACATGTCAAGATAAGCTGCCAGAATCGTAAAATAGACAGTCTATTATTGTCATCCAGGTGCATGACAAACTACATGAAAAGTTGTCTATTTCTACATGCTCATTTTTTTGAATAAATGAAAGTGGTTGAGAATTTGTTTAAAAAAAGCTTATGGTGAAAAAATTATTTATTGAAAAAAAACAACAACATATGTTTTAGGTACACATTGGAATTGCCTCATAGGCGATTCCAACGTGTACCTACAACATATGTTACTTTCCAAGTATCATGTCCATTTAAACATCCCAAACTGCCAATCAGTATTAAAATTCCTGTCACTCTACTGCACATTGTTTATGTTCGTATGACAGCTATATCTCCAAATTCGAGTTCATGAACTACCTCTTTGCTAGCCTGATAGTTGCGTGGTTGTAAGCTAAAATGGACATACAGAATTTTCTGGACGCACAAAGTAGAAGTAGATGAAGACAGACACACAAAAAACGGAACAACTTAGTAGTCCAACTATATAGTTCTAAATGAGTGTTAAAAGAATATCTATTCAGAGGATTTAATACACGGATCAAACGTTTAATACTGTCAGGCTAGGTCGAAGGATGTTCAAAACTGCCCAATATTTGTATATGCCTAGCATAAACATTGAAACTAACAAAGCGGACAAATAAAAGTTGATCATAAAAACTGTCATGTTTTATTTAACGGATTACATGTTCAAAGACTGTGAGCTCAACAAACTTTAAGTTTTTAAGTCTCGTTAGATTGCTTTGCATAATTCCCGACTCCCCAAGGATGATACTTCAAGTCGTGGCCCTGTCTCCTGAGACGTTTTAAACCGGAACCACTGCCCGTTGAGCATTCGGGTGCTACCGGTCATAAAAACCATAAACCCACCCGGCCCAGTGCATTCATTCTACGCTAAATGTACAAAATATGAAAATACACTGTCCCACGCTTATAAAATATTCTTATTGCATGATATGTTAAGGCATTGGGTTTTGTATAACTCATCTAATACCTGTTTGAGGTATCTTACATAAAAAAGTTTAGATTATGAATAGAAAAATGAAATTTTTAAATAAACTATGCTTCTAAATCTGCCAAATTCTCGTGTCCCTGGTTTATGTTCTTCATAAGTAGTTATTTTATAGGCCCATTTACATGTATTTTATCCCAAAAAAGTTTTTTGGTGTAAACCTAAGATACGATTAAATAGACTGCCGATACCTTTACCTGTTTCAGGTGTAGAAATTTTGATGAAAAATGATAATCACTTGTCCCGATTTTTAAAGTAAGATACGTTACAGTCTATTTCTGGGCCATAGCATTTCCAAATTATGTTTATTTTTAGTATGCAACTGATTATTTTAGATGCAAATATATCAGTATTAAAGATTTAAACCACAAAACTGTACTGTGATCTATCTTAATTAAAATACAAACAAAGGTTTCATCCAGAATACAAAAACACCAAAATATTTGGTAAGAACCGTTACAGTGTTTTTTGAGTGCACTTCAGTCTTTTATATAGCTTTACCCTAACCCTTGCCCGCACAATACTGCCGAATCTTTTCTTAAGGGAAAATAATATAGCATTCGTGGAATTCTAGTTCAACCTGGCTAAAATGGACTTTAACATTTTATTGGAATAAGATACGTTAAAATAAGATACGTGACGTTCAATTAGAAGGCTGCATCTCTATGCTGATAAATCAAGTGTACCCCTGGATGCACATGTGCTATGTTATTTATATTGTCAGCGGAAGCACTGGGCACTATTTTTTACTCATAGCTTAAGATTATGAAACAGGACAATTAAGAACTTTTGAATTTTACAAAATCACAGGTCTTTGAGAAGCAAAGGTACAATATAGTTGAAAATATTATATTGTACAATATGAAGCATTTGAAACTATTTGGAATATGAAATGCTAAAAACCAATTAGCCAAACAAATGACATTTTGGTCAATTTGAAAACAGAAAACATTGCCTACAACAGATCCTTTCAGCGTAACGTATTTTATGAAAAGTCACGAATCTTATTGAAAACAAAAAGGAAATACTTAGTGATAGCAAGAATTAATCAGTCATTTTTTGTTATACAATTGAATAAACAGAACATGTGAATATTTTATTTCAAGAAATAGTATACTGGATTCTTTGAGTTCAGATTACTTTGCATAACGTATCTTATGTTTTTGTAACGTATATTATGAATTCAGTGTTTCCTGTCATCTGAAGTCACAACTTAGGAAAATACTGACGCAAAAGATGTCATGGCTGGTTAAAAGTGATGTTGTCTTTTGTCACAATATTTCCTTGTTAGTGAAATGGAAATAACATTAATTCTTAATATGAATCTTTTGTATTTCATGTTAGTTTTTAAGGAGTCTAAAATAGGCTATTCAAACGTAATTGCAAATGTAACTCAACGTCTGATTAGATAATGTCGTTAATTTGCGACTCATAATGAAGTTCTGTGTAGCATTGTCAAACATGTTGCAACTGGAAAGCGTCAGCGTCAGTTAAGGGTATTAAAATCTGATATTGAAATGATCAAAGCAACATTTGAGCTGAAAGCATAAGATACGTTACAATCCCTTTGTAGACACTAGACAGGAATGACAGTTGGAATGATTTGTTCAATTGTTTGAATTTGGATAGTTTAATAACTGATTATGAATTAGTTTTTCTTGTTCTGATTCACAAGCATAACTGATAATATTTTACATCATTTTCTATATATACCACTTTCACTCTGCAATTATGCACCCTATCTGTATTGTGTGCTCTACTGGTTTTGAATTGATTATTTTTAGTGTATATAGGATAAACTTTTCTCATTAGTGATTGTACTAGACTCACTACTAGTCAATTTAATCAAACAGGATGATTCAGGGTATCTCATAAAGTGTATGAACATTGTATAAACAGATGAGACTCCATACGTGTAAGATACGTTACAAAATAGTCTGTTTTTCAAAATGCTTATTGTGGTTATATAGAATACATAATGTGTGTGAAACCAAATTGATATACTCACATAACATTGTAACTTAGAAATTATACGAAAATGTCATGTGTTAAAAGAGATATTTGATTTTTATCGTTTAAAATCAAGGGTAACAACCTACGTCATATTATTGATGTTGTAAACACGTAGTACGGCGCCATCTTTGATTTACAAGGTCAGTTTTCCCCTTCGTAAAATTAAACAAATGAGTGTCTGTACAAACAAAGCAGTGCAGGCGGTGCCTAACATCACACTTGAACAGAATATATAACGGTCACGCCCCGATAAGCCGTTGCCTTTGTAATCATTCACCCACAAGAATCGAAGCGGGAGACACGAGGATAATTTTAGCAGTCACCCACTTCGATTTTTGTGGGTGAATGTTTACAAAGGCAACGGCATTTCTGGGCGTGACCATTGTATATTCTGTTCAAGTGTGATGTTAGGCACCGCCTGCACTGCTTAGTTTTGACAGACATTAATTTGTACGTCATTTACGAAGGGAAAAACTAACCTTGCAAATCAAAGATGACGTCATACTACGTGTTTACAACACCCACGCTATGACGTAGGTTGTTACCCCTGAAAATAGAGATAATGTTAACAAAAAATAATTTCTTTCAATTTGACCTTGAATCTTCTTGCGCATTACCACATGATAAAAACCACTATTGCTAAACACTTATTATATAGCTATACATTATTCCTTAGGGTATTTAAAACACATAGTAAGCATTCTCTAATATTTAACTACATTGAGTATTTATCCTTATATATATCGTAACGTATCTTACGTTGTGTAAATAGCACACCTGTTTACGTCAATATTTTTCTTTCAAAAAAGCTTTATTTGGGTACACTGGAGTTTGTTTCAGTATATCAAAACCTTATCCATCAGATACAAAGTTCATATATCAAATCTAAAGTATTTGATTTTCAACTTTTCTGATTTCACAATTTGCCAGTTTAACGTAGAATGAATGAGACTTACTGGTAGTCACAAAAGGTTTTTTAATTTGATTTTATGGGGTGTAAGCTGAAATGTCGCTTGACTGGGCGGTAATTTTCATTCCAGCTATGTTGCAGGCAACCGTCAATGTTGTAGTAAAACTATGAATCTATAGCCAAGCCAAGTTCGACGAGGACCGCGGTTGGAGACTCATTGGTTGGTTCCGATGAACATATCTTCAAAGTTCAGATGTTGAGAGTTCGTTCCTAGGACCATTACTAAGTATTATATACGTCTGGATTTAGTGAAAACTATTTCCCTGTCAAAAATGGCAATATGTTTGCAACCGTTCTGGCCACCAATATGCTTACTTACAGACAGACAGACAGAAGCCGACAGAATTAGACAGATAGTTCAGTTTACAACTTGCAAAATCTAATAACATACTTACCAAGCAGTGCTGAATCTAAACGCATTTTTCTTTTATTTCATTTCTATCACTATAAAAATCGTCGTTATTGCTAAAGTCATCCTTTCGTATTTTGGTTTTACAACCGTTTGTTTTAATGTCACGTTCCCCATATCCAACCTGGATACACTACAAAGAACACCTTGTTACAAAACTTTCATTTTTAACAAAATTAATATGTAAGTATCAATACAAAATGTACCCTATCACAGTTGGCCTAATAGCATTAGACTGTGCCTGTGCCCAGCTCAGACTGCACAAAATGAAATTAAAAATTACCTAAATATTTTCAGGGGTGAAAAGTGAATGCTTAGATCATACTGCACCTATTCGTAGGCTATGAGAGTTCATGGAATATTTTCTTGCACAGTTTTAATATAAGTGAACTACAGTACATGTACATACGATTTTAGTACTCATAGCATTGGCGAGTAGCGAAGACTCAGACGAGCCTGTGCATCAGCGCAGTCTCGCCAGAGACTTATCTGCTCGCGTAGATAAATTGTTGACGTAAAAATTTTCCTGTCCAAAATTCTTACAACTAGCCCCACTAGATAGCTTTGCATGCATGTTTAAAGGTTGACTTCACGCATATTACATGTATGATGTATCTCTTGTAGCGGCTCATATGAATTGCGCCACGATGAAAACATACCATATGCGAATACTACATGGAAATAGTAAATGTTGAAATATGCCTGCTCATCCGCGTGGTCTGGATATGTACAATTTCTGTTTCCTGCCTATTTATTTCTGATGTCAGTATCTGAGCATTTTATAATTGTATCATCGCTTCATATGGAGATACTCAGCAATATTGGCATCCATGCGCGGATCCAGAAAGTTTTTTTTATTTTTTTATTTTTTTTTTCAGATCAGGGGATATGCGGGGCCATCACCAGTCCGCCTGCGAAACGCCATTTAGGCGTTTCGCTGGCTCATCGATGATGGCCCAACATTGAATGCTGGTAGCTTTGTGAATTTTAAGGGGATCCAGACCTGTATTGCTAGAAAACCCTATAGTTTGTGATTTTTAGGGGGGGGGGGGTCCAGACCGCCTGTCCCCACCCTCTGGATCCGGATATGGCGTCAATCCTGACCGATGATCTGGATTTGTCACTACTTTCGGCGTACTATCAAAATCAGGTAAATGTAATTTCTTTTTGGATAAGCTCATACAGTGGCAAAAATGATATTTTAATTGACATTTTGTTGTTTGAACATTGTAACAAAATCGATTGTTGAAGAATTTTGACTATAATTTGGTGCATTTGCGTATTAGGGAACAACAGTTCTCATAAAAGGGCGTCGTGATCGCTTGACTCACCCGAGAAGTCAACGATTTGGGTTCGAACCTATGTTGCCCTATCTGATCTATCGGGAGCACATGGATTGAAAGTTGAACTGATTTTTTTCCTCAAGAGAACGGGCGGATAAGTCAAGGAATAATACAGAAGAATAGAAATTAAAGAAGTAAGAAATGTCACGTCACAATAACGTGACGAATGCCCCCAAAGGAATTGGTCTAGCATAAGACGCATTTGAGGAAAGTTAGCTATAATATAGGAAATATGCTCCAGACACGAAAACCCTAGAAATGACACTAGAAGTCAATGTGAAGGTCAAAGTGACCAAAAATGGTATGCACCACTCCGCCATCCCAAGAGGAATCAACACACCAAAGTTGGGATTCCTAGCTCAAATAATCTAGGAGAAATGCTCCGGACTCGATTATTCTAAAACTAGGTCAGAGGTCAGGGTCACATTGACCCCCAAAAAATAATGCGACACTCCCCATCCCAGGATGCATCCACACATCAAATTTGGAATTCCTACCTCAAAGACTATAGAAGTTATGCATCAGACTTGATGCCGATTTTAGAAACTAGGTCAGAGGTCAAGGTCACAGTGACATGAAAATGAAACGGGACAATCCGTCAGTCAAAGGTGCATCCACACATAAAATTTGGGATTTCTACCTCATATAATATAAGATATATGCTCTGGACACGAATATTCTAAAAACTAGGTCAGAAGTCAAGTTTAAGGTCAAGTGACCCGTAGATGGTACATGACACTCCGCCATCCCAAGATGCATCCACACACAAAATTTGGGATACCCATCTCAAATAATATAACAGATAAGTTCCTGACACGATTATTCTAAAAAACTAGGTCAGGATCAAGGTCAATGTCACAATGCCCTGAAAATGGTACATGGCACTCCGCACTTCCAAGATGCAGCCACACACCAAATTTGGGATTCCTACCTCAAATAATATATAAGATATGCTCTGGATACGATTATTCTAAAATCTAGGTCAGAGGCCAAGGTCACAATGTCCCGTAAATGGTACATGGCACTCCACCATACCAAGGTAATTGGATTGTGTGTCCAATATATATGGTTAAATTTGGCAGCGCACGGTTTGACCTCGTAGTCTAATGGTTAGCGCGTTGGACTCTTGAACCAGCGGACAGCGGGCACCTACTATACATTATTTTTCTTCTTCTTCTTTTTTCAGCTTTATAATGCTAAATTACATCCACAAGTACACTCCATAACGTTTTACATTGAATTATCCTTAAAATATGTGGGGGTAGGGGTAAATTTTGCTCTCTTGAAGAAAATAAGTTTGGTGACTCCTATTTTTTATTCTTTTTTCTAAAAGGTTATATAAAAGTCTATGAAATAAAAACAAATCTTTGAGATTGTTAATGGCAGATTTTTTTTTATAAAAATCGTATTCCTATTTTAGGGATATCATTCCGTATCTTGTCACGGCTTGGGAAGGCAAATAAATTTTCACTTTTCCTAAGAAGCTTGATGTCGTGAGTAATAATTAAAATTAAAACAAAGAAGCTTGGTGGCGATAACAACTATTTAAACTTAATATTAATGACGTTAGCTTTTTCAGAAAATTTGTAAAATGCTGAAAACTTCCATGTGAGATTATGAAAAATCGAGCGTGGTTACATATCCTTTTTATTTCATAAATTTTACAGTCCATACATAAAACAAACTGTATGCAAAAAATTAAAAATATTTTAATGCGTGAAGTATTACCTGCAATTGCCCTTAAACAGTTTCCTATTTGGTAGATACATGGTATGAGTAGGTTCTGACATTAAGCTGTGAGGCTCATAGAGGTCATCTCCTTGCTATGACTTAACTATCGACAAGGCTGTGTACTCTGATCTAAAGGGATAAATCAAACATCAAAATTTCTAATAAATGCTATGACTTACAACAACAGCAATATGCATATCTCTTTTGCCTACACTGTCCTTTGATAGCCTCTGCTCAAATTTGAATGAAACTAAAAGCACATCTACCTATGAAATAGCTACCTATGAAATAGATCTTGTGATAACAACAAATCAAGCCAACGCAGCAAGTAGGTGATCTCTTCCAATTAGGCAGGAAGTCCCATCAGATATAGGCAATACGTTTGGATAATGTAAGGATCCTACCCATCAGACTGATTATCAATGAAGATTGCAGGATTTTTTATACTTGACTGAATCACATAAGAAAGCAGTAGAGTGACCTTACCAAGTTTGACAGATTCCACTTGGTTAACCCTTAATGCGCAAATTGCAACAAAAGTCGTCTGCTTTTCTCGTCTGCTGAAATGCTTAAGAAGCCTCTATGGCAAACAGTGTGGGACCAGATCAGACTGCTCCTATAGGAGCAGTCTGTTCTGGGGCCACACTGCTTGTCTCTATACTTAACTTTGTTAAATAATGTTAGCAAAAATTTGCAGCAGAAGACAAAAGCAGACGAAATTTTCAGATATTTTTTGCTGGCGTTTTAAGGGTTAAAGGTAAGTGAGCCCTCCTTAAGACAGGAGAAGGTGATACTAGCTCATAGAATGATTGTCATTTGTGAATTTTCAGAGTAAATAGACTGAGAAATTTTTTAAAGTGTGTGTGTGTGGGGAGAGTTTTCATGCTTCCAACAGAATACAGTATAAAACAGCCATTCTGTAAGTTACATGTTAAAGATTCAAGTTGAGATTGGCAGGTGATCCCGCCACTGCAAAATGTCAGATAGTAGTACCATCCGATCAGAAATGCCACCATTGCTTTACATGGATGTATGGCAATAGAAATTGACATGGTTGAGGCCAAAATATTATATACTGACCAAAAGAAAAAGAGAAAGAAACATAACCATTTTCTTAAGATTACAAAGGAGCTCTTACGTAAAATGATGTAGTATATACGATAGAAAAAAATCTAATAATGTCCATTGGAATCGGATGTTAAACGACATTTTATATAAAACATTTTGTGACAGAAATGGCTGTATCCACCAAAGGTAAGCAATCACTTTACTGATAGTCACACACACACACACACACACACACACACACACACACACACACACAGAGCAGAACTTAAACGATGTTGATTAAGACATCATGCGCGGATCCAGAAAGTTTTGTCAGAGGGGGCCAAACTCAGCCAATGATTTTTTTCTCAGTTTATGAGGGGAGAGAGGATAAAAATACCACTAAAAGTGGGCCATCATCCGCCCAACAGCGACATTTCAAGGGTGTTTCGCTGGCAGGTCGATGATGGCTCAACATTGAATGCTTGCTTCGCCTTTCAGGGTATCTGGACCAGTACTGCTAAGAGACCCTATATTTTTGTGATTGTTCAGGGGTGGTTCGAACCCCCTGCCCCCCCCCCCCCCTCCTCTGAATCCAAAATAAAGTGTTTGTGAGCATTGACTGGTCAGGATGTTGCTCTTTCTCAGACAAGACTTTCTTAAAGAGGAAGAGAAAGCTGGTTGCTTTGCTCTTATCGTCTTACTGATGTATTGTTACTATAAATGTTCTGTGGCTCTTCCTCACTGTGCCTTGGGTTTGTCTGCAGTGTGTGATTGTGGTATTTCCTGATCATACTCACTTGTTTTAGTGGCACATTACCAGTATATTGGTCAACACATGAGATGTGTTTACTGGTCGCAAAAGTGGAATATGTAATTCTTTAAATTGGTGTTAACAGGTCTATTATTAGGCATACAGGTCTATAAATATTTTGTGTATGTAAGCAGCGAAGCTCTGGTGAGACTGAACATTTTATGGGCAGGATTGTCTTGACAATCACTGCTCGTCCTAGCGATAAGAATCAACAACCAGTGCACTGGTTAGTGCTTTCAGAGCAAACGATAGATCAATGTTTATCTAAGGTGTGTCTTTTTTTAAAAATGTATGAGCCGCGGCATGTGATTTCCGACAATGTGGCATTTTGACAAGTGTAGGCTCAGACGAGCCTGTGCAGCCTTCTTTTAAGCTTAGAAACTCGAAAGATGCTCAGTTAGTAGCTAAACAGTCGCTCATACCATATTGTTGGTAATCTCATGTTGCGGTTCATGTGTGTGATTTAATTGATAGAATTTGTGTTATATAACTACTAGCATGTATCTTCTTTATGTCTTTAATATAGAGATCAAAATAACAATTAACCAATAACCTCATTCAGGAAAGATCTGACACTCGCCTGGCCTATTTAAACAAGCTCCACGTCAAAACACTGACTAATCAAATTGATTTTGTGACCAGCAAAGACTCGGACAAACCTGCATATCTGCACAGTCTTACCAGAGCCTTAGTTGTTCGTTGTTACAGAGTTTAGAATTGAATGTCTTTTAGACGAAATTTATTTAGACATCCATCCCCACCAGGTATTTGCATATCAAGATTTTTAATACAATCGACTAGCTATTGCTTTGTAAAAGATATTCAGACATGTTTACGTTTTATTGTGTGAGTATAAAACAATTTGATTTTATCAATAATTAGACCTTGATTAAAATATTGCATATTCGAATGTCGTACATTATTTGTACCCATTTTTGCGCGTTTGTACGGGAATATAATTACACTAACAGGCGCACCAGCCATGCAATAACTTGCTGGTAGCATATCACACTCATTCGCCAACTGCATCGCTAGATATCTGATGCTAAAACTTGCCATATCAATATCAAATGTTTCCATTTGGACTAAAACAAGCACCTTGAACTTATGCGATAGATGGAGGACACAGTTATAACGTTTGATCAGGCAGTTTTCACCAGTATTAGATACAACTCTGTGAGAATCTCTGCTTGTTCCGACATACGACTGGTGTCGTGTTCCTTTTTCTTGACAATGGTTGATACATCTTGATTTAAAACCTAATCAGCTAACTTCCATGACATCAGTCTTTGACGACCCCAATTTGCATATAACCTGTATGTGCTATTTCAAAGTCGACCACACTTTTAGAGATTTGGCATATGCTATAGGATGGAGAGCGAAAACCCATTGACTTAATCGGACAACTTAACTCATTATACAAATGGAACAACTGACCAACATTTAACTTACTAGGAGTTGTGTATTGATCAGCTTGTTCCTAAATCAGCGTACACTCTAATCAGCATGTTCCTTTCGGAGCAGGCTGATCTAGTTGTACGCTGTTTCACCAAGTCGATGTGTCTGATTTGCTAGTGTAAATATAAAGCTTTACATGTTTAAATGCCCATTTATGATGTGAATTTTAGTCCCTCAGTCAACTTCATTACATATGCTACCAAATATCAATAAACAATAAACCATATATTGATAAACCGACCTTTCACTTTCGGGCCCGTCTTATAACTGTGGTATCTCTCCCGTCTTTCCTTGCTTTTTGTATTCCCTGAAGCCCAAGAGGGCTCATGGCGAACTCCTTCCTCCATATTCCGAGCCCCTTTTCCGGGTAAAATCCAATTTTTATCACCAGAATTTAACTTATTATATCCCTAACTGAAATCGATCTAGGTTGCTATGAACGCCATGATCGCCATTTTAATTTATCTGAATCAATTCAGTGCTTCAGTTTATTCACATAAGTTATTTGATCTACGGCATGTAAAATGGACCCTATGAGTACAGACAAGTATTATGCATCGACCAAACACTTGAATTCCTACTCCCATTGACACTCCGCTAACAAAGTTAATTGAAAACAAAAATTATTATAACGAACAGCGCAGACCCTAATAACCCTTGGTCATGCACATGCTGGTCTAGGCTTCCCTTGCTCGGTTATGCGATAATGTCTATTTTTCTTACGCTACGATTTCTATTTATCTATTATACCCTGAATAAAATGTATTGGATTTTGACAAAGGTATAATACAGACTTAATACCATTTCAATCCGAGATTTAGGCTGAGGAAGTAATATGTCTGATTTGGGGTCATGAACAAAACAAATACAAGGTGCAAAACTCAGTCCGATTGGTTTTTATTCCTATATAATATATCAGAATGGATCATTTTGATAATGATGATAGAAACAACAATAACAACAAAATAAACAACAGCAGCAGCAAATTTAACAACATCAATAAAATTGGGCGTTACAAATATCCGGCATTACGTTTAAACCGCATAGTATGACATTTTTACTTGACTTTTGTCACATTTCGTTCTGCTGGCAGCATGAACTTGGTTTTCGAACCCTTCCGTTCCGCCATAGTTCAAAAGGTTCATTTGCCCATAAAACCATACTGTTAGAACTTCTTTTCAACCACCTTTATTTCGCCACAGCTCCTGCGCACTGTAAGTGATATGAACCGTTTGCTCGCCCGTTAAGCTATTCTGCAGCACCAAACAGCTTTTTGATATGCGGATACCGTTCCGACGCACTGCCATGCTGCTAACTCAGCATGTATATACATTCTGCCATACTACTAACTTTCTCGACCTATCCGCAGAACATATTAGACTTCGAGCTAAAAAAGGTCCTGCTCCCCCCCCCCCCCTAGGGAATTTTGCAGACATATCCTATCTTGAAGATAATTTCAAGCCGCATCTTTTAAGAGATGTTTGCACGGGGCGTTAGTCTCTTACAGCCTGTTACATATGTTACTGTAACAAACTAAGGAAAAAATCAAAATGAAAGTTTGAGCTACAGAAAGAAGACATTAAACCATCTAATTATTCAAATTTCTTATGTAGTTTGCAAGCTGGATGCCTAAGCTACATAAAAGCAGCATTTTAAACAAAATTACAGTCTTCAATGGTGTTATATGCGTTACATAGATTAAATTTCCCTTTGAAAGTTGAAATCGTGACTAACATCATTCATTTTATAGGCAATTTGTGCATTTTTACAAGTGCTTTTAATCTTAGTTTACTAAAGTACTCATTTGACTAATAGAAAAAACAAAGTTTGCTTTTCTATCTCAAATATATTGTTTTATATGAGCTATTAAACAACCCTACCCCCAATTTTAAGTATCCAATTTTCGTATCTATTATTGAAGAAAAATATATGAAAATATTTGACGCTCGTGGCTATCTTACATTTTTGGCACTGTCTTACTAATGCAATAAAGAATCATACATTTGCAAGTTTGACATCAGGATCAGAGCACTTATTAAAGTATGTAACGTATGTTACATGGCATAATGAATGAGCTAGGATATTTTCTTGGAAGTAAGAGAGGATATTTCAGAAAAATACGTTTTTTCACATGTTTTCCTATTAATCTCTAGCCTCTGGTGCCTTAGTCTTAGTAATTACAGTCATTGCTGATAACAAGCCCTTGGCATTGTGTTACCTATGTTATATATAACCTTTGTAATCACATATTTCCTAATGCCTATAATATTAAAATATATAGACATATAGATAGAAAATAATAGTTCTCATTTAAATGACACAATTTAATAAATATTCCTATTAAATAAAATTATTCAAAAACAATCTTTATTCAAGTCACCCTCACAATGTCTATCATTGTGTCTGCTTCTATTGCAAAATAATCACCCATTTCATCACAACCAATAGAATCATGGCATTGTATTAGGACTGCAAACTGAGTACAACCCTGTTCCTCTCCACCCCTTTAGGAATTGTGCAGACATATCCTACCTTAAAGAACAATTCAAGCTGCATCAAATAAGAGATGTTTGCACTCTATTAACTAGGGGGTTAGCCTGTAATGGTATGATACATATGTTACCATATCAATTTAAGAATAAATGAATTGAAAGTCTGAGAAACAGAAAGAAGACATAAAACTATCTATTTATTTGAATTATTCATGTAGTTTGCATGCTGAATACCTTTGATACATAAGAAAAGATGTTTTAACAAATATACAGCTTCCTATGGTGTTATATGTGTTACATTAATTAAGATTACTTTTTAAAATTGGTAATTGTGACAAACATCACATATAAGCATTTCGTGTGATCCTCCTCTTTAGCCATCAAAAGACTTAATTTTCTTTGTATGTGTGGCAAGTGCCAGCGTCAAACAACTTGACTCAGCCAAACTTGAATCCTTAGAATTCTTCAAAAGCAGAAACAGCATGTCAGTGTCATGGGATCAAACACCTGATTAAATATGGGTTTAATGCCATTTCACATATATGCATACAATGGAATATGACTCTGGTATATATCTCTTCCTGTGAAGTGGCAAGAGCAATCTAACTGCAGCTGCCTCTGCATCCGTGCTAGTCAAGTGATAACTTTGCTCTGATTTTGCAAAATCTATGTCTCTACCGTGTACCTCTAAGAATACTTTAAGATTTCTGACATTGGTCAAACAGAAATTTGATAGGCTGCTTTTTTGCATCATTTGCCATGGAACCTATCCAGTCTTTTGGTGCTTAAGTCCTCAGGATCAATAGTACTTTGCTGCGCCCAAAGAACTTTATAAGTTTTCTTTAGTTACAATGTTGACTCTTGATGGTTTTGGCAGACTGTCTGAAACAATTTCTGTTACACCTTGAAAGTTATCTGGTATAAGAGAAAGAATATGAAGTTGGACATTGCCATCAATTATGTTTGCAGTTGGTTGTTTTTTGATGTCAGTACATTGAAGCATGTCTTAAAATAATGTAAAACCTATGATTTCTCAGTTTTTGCAGCCATATCATTAGCTGTTGCATTCAAAAGAAGGAAAGTGGACTATAGGTAGAATGGGATAACCAGTAGTTCTATATTATGCTCTATTGAAGATTTATACAGAGTAAACAAGTTGATAAGGTGCCTCATTTCATGATCCATTGAAAAGACTTGCCTCTGACTGTGTAATCAAAAGGGATGTCACGACAATGCCCTTGCTCATTTATTATGACGAGTTATATATGTTACATCCTTTAATAAGCGCTCTTATCTTAGAAACTTAGTGAATCATTGAATTGAAAGGGTCTAATTTGCCCTCTTTTCATCCTGCATTTCATTGCTTTACCTGCTGTGATACATCTAGTTCGTTTATCTGAAGGGAAAGAGTTACCTCGGTTTCAGCACTTCAGAAGTACTAAGATTTCAAATAAGTTTTTGAATGCTTGGGGAAAGATAATAAGTGCAGAGACATTATTAGATGAAAATATATGGGTTGCATGTATGGAAAGGCTACATTTATAAAAGTTAACCAGCTAAGATATTATTCTTTATCACAGAAATATCAAAGTACATCAGTCCAGGTTCTCATTGCTCTTAATGGCATAGTTTTCCTCCTTGTAAAGCTTTAGTCTTTCTCCTACTTGCAGAGTATCACTTGTAACACATACTCAAAGAGCCAACTATTAGGAATTCATATCAGTTTCCGAATGTTCCAAGCCATAAATGGCAAAATTGGAAAGTTGATAATGGGCCATGGCTCATAAATTTTGAGTGGACTGGTGGTAAAATTTTATATTAGTAAATGATTGAAATATTGTGTGATGATTCTACTAGTTGCAACTTGAGGCGTGTGATACCCGGTAATAATGATAACCAGAGAAGCAGACAACGACAAACTTTAAACATGAGTGTTAAATCGATGAGAAATAGTTTGGACCATTTTATTTATTGTATTTTCTTGTAAAAATGTAAAACTATCTTTTCTATTTGTGGCTCTATATTTAGCATTTTATGCACAGTATTAGGAAATGTGTCCAAAAGGTCATTGATAACATCTGTAACACCAGTCCATGGGCTTGATAACCAGAAATGAATATAATTCCTAGTGTTTTGGCACCAAAGACTTATAAGTACACATTAAGTGTCCTGATCTTTAACTTAATGACATCTTGTAGATATATGAGCAAGACAGACTAAGAAAAAAAAATATCCACACGCTGTAATCGCTTTCATGTGTTTTACTTAAACGGTAATAACAAAATTTGCTTCTCTGTAAAACTGGGAGTAGGGCTGTGTATTAGCTCCTAAAAGACAATATATTTAAGACAGAAAAGCAAACTTGGTTTTTCCTATTCATCAATTGAGTATATGTTTTTAAAATCTAATAAAACAGTTTGAAACCAAGTCATAGTAGTTGTTTAACTACATGACGATAGCCACAATTATAGCTTTAAAATTATAATTAGGTTCATGTAACGCACATAACACCACAGTTAGCCGTATTAATGTTACATATGAAACAGTTTCCATATTTAGCAAAGACATCCAGTATAAAGACTATAAGAATGTCAATTTATTAGATAATTTTAATGTCTTCTTTTGGTAGCTCAAACATTCAAACTTCTTATTCTCAAATTGATAAAGTAACATATGTAACAAGATGTTACAGGCTAACGCCCCGACTTACAAAGTGCAAACATTTCTTATTAAATGCACCTTAAATGGTTACATAAGATGTAATTTGTCTGCAGAATTCCAAAGGGGATTAGGATGGAGCAGGCCCTGACTCCGCTTGATGTCAAAATACTGTTTGATGATTTTACTTATCACGCTAACATATGTAACGCTCTCTGATCTTTAAAACTTGATGACAACTAGCAGATCTATAAGTCTTTATCATAGGAGCCAGTTTAAAATCCCTAAACAATGTAAGATATCCAACAGCTGCGAGTTTTTTCACAATTTTAGCTCAAACTTTCAAACTACATTTCCATTATTTGATATAGTAACGCATGTAACACGCTGTTTCAGACTAACGCCCCAACATAGAGAGTGCAAACATCCCTTATTCGATGCAGCTTGAGTTGTACTATAAGAAGGAATATGTCTGAAAAATTCCCTCGAGGAGATTAAAACATTTTTAGGCATATCTATAGTAAAGACAATGAGCTTGCCCATTTATTACATCAGGTAACATATGTTACAGCCTCTGATATTAAATATTTTGCAACAAACTTGCAGATTTATGAGTCTTTTCATATAAGCAAATAAATCCCAAACAATGAAACACATTCATCAGCTGCAAATATTTTTTAACTATTTTTACTTTAGTTTTAATACCAATCATTTCACCTTAAAACTGGGTAGGGGTAGGGTTGTTTAATTACTTATTTCAGAAAAAATATTTAAACTAGGGAAGCAAACTTTAATTTTTCTGTTAGCCAATTGCATAAGCTAGTCAGACATGGTTAAAAACATTTTGCAAAACACACAGAGAGATTATGAATGTAAATGATGTTAGCCGCACTTGCAAATTTTAATGGGTTATCTGATTTATGTAACGCATATGACACCTTAGGAAGCCGCAATTTTGTTCAAATGGCTGTCATACATAGTTAAGATATCCAGTATGCAGACTATATGAATGATTTTTAAAAATAAATATTTTAATGCCTTTAATTTGTAGCCCAAACTTTCAATTTACTTTTTCTTAGTTTGGTTAAGTAACGTATGTTACAGGCTCTCAGAGACTAACGCCCCGCAGCACAGAGTGCAAACATCTCTTAAAAGACTCGGCTTTCAATTCTCTACAAGATAGGATATGTCTGCAAAATTCCCTAGGGGGGGGAGCAAACCCATTCTCAGCCATCCGTCTATATACATATATACAGTCAGACATAAGTTAAGCATCACCCAAACATTTTTCAGAGGCGTTTTTCGCGTACAAATTTCTTCAGAAGAACAACCAGTTTGTAATAGTTTTTACTGACCCTTGTCTTCCTGTGGTCTGCTGTGCATATCAGAATGTCATTTGGTCATTTTGCTGAATTTCTACGGTGTCCTGTATACACCAACCCCTATTTTGGGGGTGTACCCTTAAAAAGTGTCACAGCTGAACCCAAAATGCTAACTTTGAATTCAAATAAACGCAGAAGTAATCTAGACTTATTTTTCAAAATAGTGTCAAACCGATTCTGTCCAACTCAAGGTTTCACGTCAGTAGTGAAAGTTAATCGCGTGTTTATAATTTTTGCATTATCACTATATACACGGGTGGTAAACCTAGGAACTACCACGAAATTGTGTTAACGTAATTTTGTTCCCAAGCCACATCCGGGACACGTCGTGGTAGTTTCCAGGCCGAAAATTGGATAAAGAAATGTTGGTGTCACATTCATTATACAACTAAGAACAAACAATGGTGAAATCCGACAATGTGGTTCCGTGTATATATGTTTCAGCGTCCTCTCTAGCCCAAAATTTTGTTTGAAAAGTTATTTTCTTTCTTTAGATTCGTGTTTCCCCACTGAGCATCGGACCAACTTTCCCCAAAGTTTGAAGGATTTTAGCCCATATCTGTTGAATTAAATGGAATTTGATATCATTTGACGATGGAAATGATAAAAAGACCCTGAATAAACAATCCTACACAGGAAAAAAAACTGAGCATTTACTCGTAAACGATTCATGCCCCGTTCATCCTGTGTGGTAGTTTCCAGCTCATCGTGGTATTTAAAATGCTATCGTGGTAGTTTCCAAGACTTTGTAGGATGCGTTTCTGAAGTGTTACAAAACATTATAGTGGTTGTTTGTTGCATGATAACCCTCGAACTCGTCAATTAATTACCACGGTAAACAAATAAATCACATTTCAACACAATGGAGAAGCTAAGCTGAGGACTCAAGAGATTCAATGTGATGCTTGACAGGTGGAGATCATGCCCTGGACTGCCAAACAACACCTCTAGAAATCTAAAGCAAAAGAAGGTCATCAGTTTAGCCGTGGTGGACCAAGCAATAGACAAAAAATTATATAAAAATTGCGTCACTCGCTTCGTTGTTCCATGTTCAGTCAACTTTAAGATAAAATGGCAGGCTAAGACTACTGGCCCAAAGTATCGTTAGTAAAATATCCTCGGGTTGGAACACTTTTTATATACACGTGAGTGCGACGATGAATGGGCATGTCATTTGATATTTAAAAAGCATGTTTATTCAAAAACAAAATATGTGAATATCCCTTATTTTCATTTTTCTCATCATTTCTATAGCCCACTAAAATTAAAATTCAGGCAGTCGACATTTGTTATCTGACAAAAGGTTGTTTGAAACGGTCTTCGTATGAATAAGAGGGGTATTCAAGGTTCGGCCCGCACACCCCGTCTTTATAAAAGTGAAGTAGCCCCTGAATAGTGAACATCTGCTGATGCGAACTACTACTAAATTCCTACAAAGTCTTGGAAACTACCACGTTAGCATTTTAACTACCACGATGAGCTGGAAACTACCACACAGGACGAATGGGACATGAATCGTTTACGAGTAAATGCTCAGATTTTTTTTTCTGTGTAGGATTGTTTATTCAGGGTCTTTTTATCATTTCCATCGTCAAATGATATCGAATTCCAGTTAATTTGACAGATATGGGCTGAAATCCTTCAAACTTTGGGGAAAGTTTGTTCGATGCTCAGTGGGGAAACACGAATCTAAAGAAAGAAAATAACTTTTCAATCAACATTTTGGGCTAGAGGGGACGCTGAGACACATTTACACGGAACCACATTGTCGGATTTTACCATTGTTCGTTCTAAGTTGTAAAATAAAACAAAAATGAAAGTGACACCAACATTTCTTTATCCAATTTTCGGCCTGGAAACTACCACGACGTGTCCCAGATGTGGCTTGGGAACAAAATTACGTTAACACAATTTCGTTGTAGTTCCTAGGTTTACCACCCGTGTATATAACATGCCATTCTTTACACACCCATAACTTTTATTCTTTTAGAGATATGAATCTGAAATTTTCAGACAGATTTTGTCTTTGATATTGTAACAATGTGGCACTAACACTTTACATGTCTAATGGTTTTGAAAATACCATAATGGGCTAGAGACTAGGGACATTTTTAGGGGTAAGTGGGCGTTTACCATGCCTGGTTGAATACCCTTGTGATAATCGAATCGAAATTTGCTGTAAATTGTCACCATATTATTATCTATTTCAATAAAAAAAAAAACAAGAAAATATTCATGACTGGAAAGCTTCCTTCGTTTTTTAAGAAACTATTGAGGCGATGCTCAACTTATGTCTGGCTGTATATTTTCAATAATTCTTCTATACCTATTCGTTTGAATTTTCGAACATAACCTTTAAATATTAAATCAGTGATCGAATACCAAAGAAACCTTAATCCTAGATTTGCATGATAGGCCGTTTTTTTTGTTCTTGTCTGTCGGCCTTTTTTCTCAAAATAAACTTTTTTAAACATTTCTTTCAGGAATAGATTCTACTATCAGAGTGCCAAACGGTTTCAAAATCCAGATGAGGACCGACGCTCATGATCTGGGTCAAAACTGTTTGCAAAAGTTATCAGCTGACGACAAAAAAAACAAGAAAAAAACATGAAAGAATACACAGTAGGCAATGAGCTAAGGTTGCCAATTCCAGTATAACATGAGGGCTTGCGTGACTGACCACCTTGTCTCTGGTTTGACATCACATAAGCATTGGATCATATCCATGAAACCCTTATATACAGGATCATTTCTGATCCTAATTTTCATTAGACTGGTCATATAATAATTTCCATTCAATTGATTCGATAGAAGCTGTTCCTTAGAATTACAGACAAAGGGTAAATGTCCAGACATCATTGCAAAATAAGTTGCACCCAAACTCCAAGAATCAGATTTTACCATGCTGAAGGGAGAATCCAATAAAATCATTTCAGGTGGTGCATATTCAAGTGAACCCCGGAACTCATCTAGGTAACGAATAGTTCCATCTGTATTTAGAAATTTCAGAGCACACCCAAAGTCACCAAGTTTAGGACAACTAGACTCAGTTATAAGAATATTGTCAGGCTTAATATCTAGATGTGAGACTCCAACAGCGTGTAAATAAGATACTGCCTTGGCAATGCCAAGAGCAATAATATCCCAGTGATCTGGAAAATAAATCCACACCGTTCAATGGCTGATAGCAAGTCCCCCGCCTTACATTCCAACAGGAAGCCTCGTGGAATCTCGTCATATACCGCGACAATGTTAGGATGAGAGATCGTTGACAATATATCAAATTCATGACGCAGTTCTCGAAGAGTTGAAGAAGAGAGTGAAATCTTAGCAGCAAAAACTGATTGTGCATATTGCACCATGTAAAGAGTGGCCTGACCTCCTTGGCCTACAACGTCAATCACTTCCAGATTCATCGAACCGGTCCTGATAAACTCCCCAACGTCATAAATATGTTCATCTGCGATCGAATTGTCACTGTTGCAGGGGCATATTGCCCTAGCAACAGAGACCATTCGATCACAATAAGGCTGGATATGGCAATCTACAAGTCTTACTGGGCTATGATTCCCTCCTGGTGGTAAAGAATCTACATGACGATCCCCATCGAAGTCTCTTATATCTGCGTTACCCTTTTTTTTAATATCCTGAACAATATCTTCCTTGGCTGACGCATAGGAGTGGATTTTATCTGCGTTTTCTGTCTCAACCTTTTTATAATCCTGAACAATGTTTTCTTTGGCTGACTTGTATGACTGGGCTCTACAGCGATACTTGTACAGGGCAGTTATGCAAAGTAAGGCTCCTGGAATTATTACTAGGAAGACTGCACTAGATATCTGCGAAAAGCACGCTGTTTCATCTTGTTTAAATAATGCCAATGGATACGCGGCGTCTGTTGATAGATCGTATTGAGATGTTGTGTCAGAGGATAGAAATCTTCGAAAGCCTCCATAGCTTGTATTTTCTGTGGTCGAGAAATATGACGTCGCAGTGTTATAGATTCTCTGAAGAAATGATGTATCAAACTGACCTCCATTCTCATCTGTTATCAATGGTACCCTCTGAACAGAAAACCTGAAAATACATTTACCTTTGATTAGTAGAAATACATGTATGTTAATTGATGCATAGATACACATGTATAGTGCAGAACGAGAAGTCTCGCCAGTGTTTGCATTGTTAGTTCAGATATAAAAATTGAATCTTCATGGACGAACTAAATTTTGGTCATAGTCTTTATCTACATCTCTATGCGTGTATGCATGCTGCAAAGGCTCTAGTGAGTCTGAACATTTACACAAGCTCGCCAGAGCCATGTGTTGGCTCAATTTTTGAAATTCCAACATTATACTTAAACCCATAAGTAATAATACATGCTTACAACTGGAGTGCTGCAGGTTAGGCCTGATAGTGTTTCCCCTAGGCCCTTTTAGAATGGCGCTGCGCCATGCCCTTTTCTTGTAGCGCCATGCCCCTTTTCCCGTGCGCCATGCCTTTTTTCTGACCGATCGTAGCCTTTTCTATAAAACAACAGTCACTTTTCTAGTATGAAAAGTCCATTTTCCTTTGTTACTACCGTAATCCGAGATACCAGAACTATTTTCAGCAAACAGGTGGCCTAATTACGTAAGATTATGTAAGAAATTTGTTGACTGTCTGGACAGTGCATATGTCCTCGACAGCGTCATCAAACAGATTTACCGATATAATCACACAATGTACACACTTATAATTCTTCTTTGTTAAAATAATTTTGTGTAACTTCCAACTTTGTGAAATAGTCTGGGGTTTTTTTTTGTTGTAAAATAAATGCTTTATTACTTCACTTGATAATTAATAAAAAATATATGTTAATAGATCTACCTTTTTAATAAAGTTCGTTTTTAATCTTGTTGAAAAAGAAATATTTCTGCACCAATTTTTACCAACTTACCTCCCCTGTAAATATTATTGCTTTTATTTCCCTTTGAACATAACACATCATAGTGAGGCCCTCCCAGGGGTTTGGGGGAAATAAAATGCTAGAATTTGCGAGGAACAAGGACAGGGAACATTAAGATATTACTTTTGCTGGGTAACAGAAATCATATTGCATCATAATCCCTTGGGTTTTTTGAAAAAGGGACATCTTTTTTTGAGGATCAAAGGAACGAATGCTGGATTTGTTTTGTATTCTATAAGTAAACAGGGAACAAAAGTTTGTTTGCTTTTTTGGGGGGAGGGGGGAGGGGAGGAGGAGGGGACAAAGACAGAGTTTTGAAGGGCATAAAAACAAATTGGTATAAACAGAGAACATAGGAAAACGAATGGGGAGGAGGGGGGACAAGCCAATTTATTTCAGGGGAACTAGGGAACAGACTACCAACTTATTGTAGTAAACATTCAAAGTAGGGTTGCATGCAAAAATAAGCCTAAGCTACCACACTTATCGCAAAGTTAATGTGCCGTTTTTGATCACTCAGCGCGCGCTTAGAGTGCCCTTTTTGGTCGCTCAGCGCGCGCTTAAAGTGCCCTTTTTTTATAAAGTTACCGTGCCCTTTTTTGTTCCTGGGGTAAACACTAGGCCAGCATTTTTTATAAGTTGATTTACAACCTTTCCTATTGTAATTTTCTGGAAAGTAGATAAAAAATAAAATTTAATTTCAAAAATTATTTTTTTATTTAATCGGCCGACTCTAAATATTATTTGTTTCGTTGAAAAAAAAATGATATATTTTTGAGGTTCCGTCTATGTATTTTTGAGAGTGACACTGTTAAAAGTGATTGTCCTGTCCAGATTTTTAGGAAAATGGTGAAATATTTAAAGAATTTATACAAACAGTTGGTTTACCTTACTAGTTTTACTGTTTGTTCTGGAGATATTAAAAAAAAAGCTCTGAAAAAAACCCGTCTGAAAATGACCAGTCAACTGGTACTGGTCATTTTCAGAGCTTTTTTTTCTTTCTTTTTTCGTCCCCCGACCCTAAATCTGGAAAAAAATCCCGTAAATCAACTAATAAAAAATTCTGGCCTTAACATGACAAACATATGGAGGAGTGTAGTACACACAACTATTCGACACTCTATCTACGGTAATGTTTAATTACTTGAAGACAGTGCTAATGCCATTTGCAAGCTAGCTTTCTTGCGCTTGTTAAACTTTTCCGTTACCGGCGACATGTTTGGACATTTTTGTCCGCCAATTCAGCAATTGCCCTGTACCCTTGTTTCATAAGTAGCTACCCAGTGTTTGCTACTATAAAAAATGATGTTTGGGCTTCAATAGCTAAATGCCCCGCCTTGTTCTGTTCTTATTCGATATGCACTTATTGTATAAATAAGCTAGAACAAACGGATCATTCCGAAATAGAGAGAACCTTCTAAATGTATAAATAAATAAAACTTTTTAGTTTGAGAACAGCAGTCTCAGTTTCACCGAGTCTGTTTCTGATCATGAGAGAAAATGGAAAGACAAGACCTCTCATGTCCATAGTTAATAGCCTCGTTAATAAGTGGTATTCTGCTTTCTGTCAGAACTCACTATACAAGACTTTAGTTAAGAGTGCGTAACGAAAATTTAATTTTCTTAGTTCTCAACCAAAACATACGTTGTTGGCACTCAAAAGAACCGTCTCAACGAGACGGTTCTTTTGAGCACCCAAAACATATGTTAAAATTGACGGGTAAGAAAATATTTACAGTTTTACGCTGAAAAATGTTTATCTAAACCTGTGTCACTATATAGAAAAAAAAACGTTTTTTGTTTTTTATTCCATTATTATTATTATTATTATTTTTTGATTAGGCGACTCAATAAAAGAAATGATTTTATGCTGAGGATATAGTATGAATATTAGTAAGATATTTTTTCTCGTAAGAAATTCTAGGCCTTGTAAAATAATACATTTCTATTTTGTATCAGTATTTAAAGCACATTGCCGATTTATCGGGCATTGTAACCCTGTTTGGTCATTATCTGATCCTCGTCGCATCCTATTCCGCCCTGTTTAGTCATGTCGGGACGTTTTCCTATCATTCTTGGTTCACCCAGTATTAAGCAGAGTAGAGGAGCAGATGATAAAGTGTTTTGCTCAATGACACAACAACGGCGCCTAGAAACAATACCGGATTCTCACACGGAACAATATAGAAACTCATTCTTTATTAGAACTGCAAGTGAGTGGAACCAACTGGAAGAGAGTCACATTCGCGCAGAGACTGTTAGCTGTCCATAAGTGCTTTAAACAGAGACTGTTAGCTGTCCATAAGTGCTATAAACTTTTATAGCTGCAGATGCCAGAATTGGATACTACCGCTAAAAAGATACAGATACAGATAGTGCCTCCGGTGTGTCTCGAACTAGTAACCCGTCGGTCCCAAGTCTATCACTATACCAACTGATCCACTGAGTTCATCTGCGTATGCCGGTCTGGTCTGTGCCTTGGTTGTTCTTAAATTCAGCTAAACATATGCCTACCTGTCGACAATGTTTTCAAAGAATTCAACGAGATACTGTAGAATATCTGATAGCACATCTAACATCTTGTCTTCGTATGTTAAGGTTTCTAAAACTATTAGGCCGGTAAAGTCGGGTAAATTCGGACGGTCAGCTAAACTCGGACAGAAACTTTGATTGTTTCATAGTTCAATTATTGGAATAAAAAATAAATTAACTAAGTAAACAGTGAAAATCCTGATGAGACGGCTCATAAGGAGCCGTCTCATCTGGATTCCCGCTGTTTGCAAACGTGTGTCCGAATTTACCTGATGTCCGAATTTGCCCGACTTTACCTTATAGTTGATTAAGTTAGATTGAAGTGCAAAAAAGTAATTGCTGCGAGTGCGGCAATGCTGCATCTCTAGGAAACGGCCAGTGACGTAAAACGTTTTTGACGTTCAGTGCGGCAACCCTCGGCACTGTCCGTTAATACCATTGTACAGTACCGTTTGTGGATGTGCTCACGATTTTTTAGTTACACCAGGCTGTTAAATACATAAGTCACGCACATTTTCTGCAAAAATTCTTCCAGAGATGGGTGGCCGTTGGAAAGAACTCGGACCCAGTATACTAGGTCCGAGGAAAGAAGGAAAATTGTATTAAAAAATCGACGCTCTTTCACCAATTCACCATTTTGAGCACTCGACGTTTCCAGTATTTATACGATAACAGCCCGGTAGGGGGCTGCTTTCAAAATGAGTAGGGACGTGCCAATAGAATCCCGGAACTCCGACCTCTTTCCAGACAAAATGGAAATATACACCACCATAGAAGCAAAAACAATATACAGTAAGGCGGGGCAAGACGCCCCCTCATATAAATTTTAAATGCTGACTGAAATTGGAACATTTATGCGTTTTGTGTAGTGATCATATCGTTCTATAACAAAATGACAATAAGACAACAAAACGATACAAGTAGACTTCGAGCTAAAAAAAGGTCCTGCCCCCCCCCCCCCCCCCCCCCTAGGGAATTTTGCAGACATATCCTAACTTAAAGAAATTTTTAGGCCGCATCTTTTAAGAGATGTTTGCACTCTGTGCTCCGGGGCTTTAGTCTCTGACAGCCTGTTACATATGTTACTGTAACAAACTAAGAAAAAAAATCAAAATGAAAGTTTGAGCTACAGGAAGAAGACATTAAACCATCTAATTATTCAAATTTCTTATATAGTTTGCAAGCTGGATGCCTAAGCTACATAAAAGCAGCATTTTAAACAAAATTACAGCCTTCAATGGTGTTATATGCATTACATAGATTAAATTTCCCTTTGAAAGTTGAAATCGTGACTAACATCATTTAATTTTACAGACTATTTGTGCGTTTTACCAGTGTTTTTAATCTTAGTTTACTATAATACTCATTCGACTAATAGAAAAAACAAAGTTTGCTTTTCTATCTCAAATATATTGTTTTATATGAGCTATTAAACAACCCTACCCCCAATTTTAAGCATCCTATTTTGGTATCTATTATTGAAGAAAACCATATGAAAATATTTGACGCTCGTGGATATCTTACATTTTTGGCACTTTCTTGCTAATGCAATAAAGAATCATACATTTGCAAGTTTGACATCAGTATCAGAGCACTTATTAAAGTATGTAACGTATGTTACATGGCATAATAAATGAGCAAGGACATTGTCTTGGAAGTAAGAGATGATATTTCAGATTTTTTTTTTTATTTTTCACATGCTTTCCTATTAATCTCTAGCCTCTGGTCCCTTAGTCTTAGTAATTACAGTCAATAATGATAACAAGCCCATGGAATTGTGTTACATATGTTATATATAATTTTTATCACATATTTCCTAATCCCTATAATATTTAAATATATAGACATATAGATAGAAAATAATGGTTCTCATTTAAATGACACAATTTAATAAATATTCCTATTAAATATAATTATTCAAAAACAATCTTTATTCAAGTCACCCTCACAATGTCTATCATTGTGTCTGCTTCTATGGCAAAATAATCACCCATTTCATCACAACCAGTAAAATCATGGCATAGAATTGAACTGCAAACTGAGTACAATCCTGTTCCTCTCCACCCCTTTGGGAATTGTGCAGACATATCCTACCTTAAAGAACAATTCAAGCTGCATCAAATAAGAGATGTTTGCACTTTATTAACTATTGGGGTTAGCCTGTAATGGTATGATACGTATGTTACCTCATCAATTTCGGAATAAATGAATTGAAAGTCTGAGAAACAGAAAGAAGACATAAAACTATCTATTTATTTGAATTATTCATGTAGTTTGCATGCTGAATACCTAAGAAAGTGTTTTTAACAAATATACAGCTTCCTGTGGTGTTATATGCGTTACTTTAATTAAGATTACTTTTTAAAATTGATAATTGTGACAAACATTACTTATAAGCATGTCGTGTGATCCTCCTCTTTTTCCACCAAAAGACTTAATTTTCTTTGTATGTGTGGCCAGTGCCAGCGTCAAACAAATTGACTCAGCTATAACTTGAATCCTTAGCATTCTTCAAAAGCAGAAACAGCATGTCAGTGTCATGGGATCATACACCTGATTAAATATGGGTTTAATGCCATTTTACATATATGTATACAATGGAGTATGACTCTGGTAAATGTCCCTTCCTGTGAAGTGACAAGAGCAATCTTATTGCAGCTGCCTCTGCATCCGTGTTAGCCAAATGATAACTTCGCTCTGATTTTGCAAAAGCTATGTTTCTACCGTGTACCTTTAAGAATACTTTATGGTTTCTGACATTGGTCAAACAGAAATTTAATAGGCTGCTTTTTTGCATCATTTGCCCTGGAACTTATCCTTTCCTTTGGTGCTTAAGTCCTCAGGTCTTAGATCAATAGTATTTTGCTGTGCCCAAAGAACTTTATAAGTTTTCTTAAGTTACAATGTTGACTCTTGATGGTTTTGCAGACCGTCTGAAACAATTTCTGTTACACCTTGAAAGTTATCTGGTATAAGAGAATGAATATGAAGTTGGACATTGCCATCAATTATGTTTGCAGTTGGTTGTTTTTTGATGGCAGTACATTGAAGAAAGCCTTAAAATAATGTAAAACCTATGATTCTCAGTTTTTGCAGCCATATCATTAGCTGTTGCATTCAAAAGAAGGAAAGTGGACTATGGGTAGAATAGGATATCCAGTAGTTCTCTATTATGCTCTATGGAAGATTTATACAGAGTAAACAAGTTGATAAGGTGCCCCGTTTCATGAGCCATTGAAAACCCTGAAATTGAAAACACTTGCCATCAAAAAGGATGTCACGACAATGCCCTTGCTCGTTTATTATGACGAGTTATATATGTTACATCCTTTAATAAGCGCTCTTATCTTAGAAACTTAGTGAATCATGGAATTGAAAGGGTCTTATATGCGTTCTGTTCATCCTGCATTTCATTACTTTACCTGCTGTGATACATCTAGTTCGTTTATCTGAAGGGAAAGAGTTACCTCAGTTTCAGCACTTCAGAAGTACTAAGACTTCAAATAAGTTTTTGAATGCTTGGGGAAAGATAATAATTGCAGAGACATTATAAGATGAAAATATCTTTGTTGCATGTATATTGAAAGGCTACATTTATAAAAGTTAAACAGCTAAGATATGATTCTTTATCACAGAAATATCAAGGTACATCAGTCCAGGTACTCATTGCTTTTAATGGCATAGCTTTTCCTTCTTGTAAAGCTTTAGTCTTTCTCCTACTTGCAGAGCATCACTTGAAACACATACTCAAAGAGCCAACTATTAGGCATTCATATCAGCTTCCAAATGTTCCAAGCCATGAATGGCAAAATTGGAAAGTTGATAATGGCTCATCAATTTTGAGTGGACTGTTGGTAGAATTGTATAACAATAAATGATTGAAATATTGTTTGATGATTCCACTAGTTTCAAGGAGGCGTGTGATATTAATGATTACCACAGAAGCAGACAAAGACAAACGTTTAACATGAGTGTTAATGGATGAGAATTAGTTTGGACCATTTCTTTTATTGTATTGTCTTGTGCAAATAATAAACTATCTTTTCTATTTGTGGTTCTTTATTTAGCATTATATGCACAGTATTAGGAAATGTGTCCAAAAGGTCATTGATAACATCTGTAACAACAGTCCATGGACTTGATTATCAGAAATGAATATAATTTCTAGTGTTTTGGCACCAAAGACTTATAAGTACACATTAAGTGTCCTGATCTTAAACTTAATGACATCTTGCAGATATATGAGCAAGACAGACTAAGAAAATGTAAAATATCCACACGCTGCAATCGCTTTCATGTGTTTTACTTAAACGGTAATAACACAATTTGCTTCTCTGTAAAACTGGGAGTAGGGCTGTGTATCAGCTCCTATTAGACAATATATTTAAGAAAGCAAAACTTGGTTTTTCCTATTCATCTATTGAGTATATGTTTGTAAAATCTTATAAAACAGTTTGAAACCAAGTCATAGTAGTTGTTTAACTAAATGACGATAGCCACAATTATAGCTTTTAAATTATAATTAGGTTCATGTAACGCACATAGCACCTCAGTTAGCCGTATTAATGTTAAACAGCTTCCATATGTAGCAAAGACATCCAGTATGCAGACTATAAGAATGTCAATTTATTAAATAATTTTAATGTCTTCTTACTGTAGCTCAAATATTCAAATTTCTTATTCTCATATTGATATAGTAACATATGTAACAAGCTGTTACAGGCTAACGCCCCGACTTACAGAGTGCAAACATTTCTTATTAGATACACATTGAATGGTTACATAAGATTTAATATGTCTGCAGAATTCCAAAGGGGATTAGGATGGAGCAGGCCCTTACTCAGCTTGATGTCAAAATACTATTTGATGATTTTAGTTATCACGCTAACATATGTAACGCTCTCTGATCTTTAAAACTTGGTGACAGCTAGCAGATCTATAATTCTTTATCATACGAGCCAGTTCAAAATCCCTAAACAATGTAAGATATCCAGCAGCTGTGAGGTTTTTTTTCACAATTTTAGCTCAAACTTTCAAGCTATATTTCCTTTATTTGATATAGTAAGGCATGTAACATGCTGTTTCAGACTAACGCCCCAACATAGAGAGTGCAAACATCCCTTATTCGATGCAGCTTGCGTTGTACTATAAGAAGGAATGTGTCAGCAAAATTCCCTCGAGGAGATTAAAACATTTTAGGCATATCTTACGTAAAGACAATGAGCTTGCCCATTTATAACATCAGGTAACATATATTACAGCCTCTGATATTAATGATTTTGCAACAAACTTGCAGATTTATGAGTCTTTTCATATAAGCAAATAAATCCCAAAGAATTAAACATATTCATCAACTGCAAATATTTTATAACTATTTTTACTCTAGTTTTAATACCAAACATTTCACCTTAAAACTGGGTTGGGGTAGGGTTGTTAAATTGCTTATTCCAGAAAAATTATTTAAGCTAGGGAAACAAGCTTTAATTTTTCTGTTAGCCAATTGCAAAAGCTAGTCAGACATGGTCAAAAAAATTTTGCAATCACACAGAGAGATTGTGAATGTAAATAATGTTAGCCACACTTGCAAATTTTAATGGGTTATCTGATTTTTGTAACGCATATGACACCTTAGGATGCCGCAATTTTGTTCAAATGGCTGTCATACGTAGTTAAGATATCCAGTGTGCAGACTATATGAATGATTTTTAAAAATAAATATTTTAATGTCTTTAATTTGTAGCCCAAACTTTCAATTTACTTTTTCTTAATTTGATAAAGTAACGTATGTTACAGGCTCTTACAGACAAACGCCCCAACGCACAGAGTGCAAACATTTCTTAAAAGACTTGGCTTTCAATTTTTTACAAGATAGGATATGTCTGCGAAATTCCCTAGGAGGGGGGGGGAGCAAACCCATTCTCAGCCATCCGTCTAAAGGTACTGCAGCAATTACTCGATTATTTTTTTTACATTTCAGTGGGCGTCTTCCCATAGCTGGGGCAAGACGCCTTTTTGGGTGAGACAAAACGCCCATTGTCCCACAGACAGTGGCTTCTACGCCAAGTTCTTTAGAAATTAGTTCTAGAATCAACTGAAGAAGTATTCTTTTAGTAAATATTTTTACATACGAAATAATGAAGGACGAGTAGCGCAGAACAGTAAAGGGTCAAAACGCCCAGTGACACAGGGCAAAACGTCCACCGTAGGTATTTTGCCCATAAAACACTATAATGGGCGTCTTGTCCCTCGGGGTTGTCAATAGCAAAATCTATAAATAAGTTTCTGAACGTGCACGAGTAATGGGACTCGTGCCTCTCTAATTATTGCTAATACCTTGTGTCACAAACATGCATTATTTGAACAGAAAGATTCCCACAGTAAGCGAACAGTGACATAATGTTCAACATTGTGAATAACAAAAAAAATGATTATAGGAGGTAAAAATTTACTTTTTGCTACAGGCTAAGACATTTTCTCGGTTTTATAATTCGCGCGACATGACGCAACCATTCCATTCGAACACCATATTACTATCTAAACTTCATTATTGATAAAATAAAGGGAGTGGGCGTCTTCCCCCACCTGGACGTCTTGCCCTGTCTTACTCTATGTCCAGTTGTTGGCCTCCTAAGAGTCAGAATCTCATTTTCTTTGTCAATTCCAATGACTTCTTTCTGTTTCACTTTGTTATCTTGAGGTTAAGCGAAGTTAATAACTCCGGTTGTAAATAGACAAATGGGAATGCTTATTTTTTTTCATATAAAATAATTTTCCCCACCTTGACCCAGCAAATCCTTTAAAAGGTAAACGCCTTTTATGGATTTGCATGCTAGTCAGAAGCTGGGTCAAAGTGGGGAACATATTTTCATCCGAAAAACATTAAAGAATACCTACTTTTCTTTTTACACACGGAAGTATTATATGCATTTTGCATGCTTAAATAGTGCGCAGGCATACTAAGCTGACAGATCGTACATTCTTTGATGGTAAAACACAATTGCGGAATTAATAAAAAAAAAAGTCTTACGTTTTAGCCCTTCAATTGATATATAATCAAAACATAAATGTTTAGAGTAGTTGTGTTATGTTAAGCCGTATTTATCTCCCATTTGCCATTGATTTAAACAGCACTAAGTATGCACTATATTTTTTTCTCATTTTGATGGGTGTTGGACGTCGACATTTTCCATCCGAAATGCTTAGGGGTGCCTTGTTTGTGCAATCTACAACTCCAACAGTATTCATTCCCTTATATTCAAACTTTGCATAATAATTGTTCACACATTGAAGATGTGCACCTCCTATTTTGCGCGCGTTTCATATTTTTTTTATAATTTTGACGGGTGTTGAACTTAGACATTTTTCTATCCGAAATGCTTAGGGGGACTAGTTTGTGTAATCTGTAACTCCAGTAGTATTCATTCCTTTATATTCGAATTTTGCAAAATGATTGTTTACACATTGAAGATGTGCACCTCTCATTTTGTGCACATTTAATAGTTTTTTTTATTTTTGACGGATGTTGAACTTTAACATTTTTCCTTCCAAAATGCTTAAGGTGCCTAGTTTGTTTAATCTGGAACTCCCAACACTATTCATTGCTTGCATTATGATTGTTCACACATTGAAGATGTGCACGTCCTATTTTATTTTATGCACATTACACGATTATTATTTTTTTCATTTTATTTTTTTACTTGGGGGGGGGGAGGGGGGGTCTTGAACGGAGACATTTTTTCGTTAGAAATGCTTTGATGGTTTCTGGTTTTATGTAATCTGTACCTCCAAGAATTTTTATTCCTTAATATTCAAAAATAGTAAGTTAGTATGGTCAGGATATACTACAATCACAAACTGCAGACAAATCCGCATTGCACCGCGAGGAAGAGCCACACAACACGAGACACCAGGAAGACAAACTAAGCAAAGCATCCAGCTCTCTTTCTCTCTCTCTCTCTCTCTTCCCCATCAAGATGATTGCAAACTAGAATGTACATAAAGTAACGTACAACAAAACATAGAACAATTACAGACTCCAACAATGGGAGTAACAATAAACAACAAAGTAAGTAAGGGTGCAAAGATCAGGAATCGATACAATCAAGTACCACACCTGACCCAGGATACCAATGGGAAAGTGACAGACTCACAGTAGACACCACAAACGAGAGCCAAGAAGTCAACAACAACAGAGCCACCGCCTTAGAACGGACAGCAGCCTAAGCCACCGGGGGCTTAAATGCATTTTACTGGTACCAAATCTTCGCCCTAGATTCTGCTCCTGTACAAGAAATGTTCAGCTCGCATGGAAGCCTTCTTACTATTGCAATGTATCATCATGAAATCATTAAACTTTACTGATTGCAATGTATCATCATACAATCATTAAACTTTGCTTAATGATTGTTTATACATTGAACATGTGCCTCTCATTTTTGTGTGCAAATTTGATAAATATTTTCTTATTTTAGGGCTGTTGAACTAAGACATTTTTCCATCTGAAATGCTTAGGGGGTGTCTGGTTTGTGAAATCTGTTCATTCATTTATACACAAACTTTCTATTATAATTGTTCACACATTGAACATGTACACCCTATATTTCTGCACATTTGATCCCATAATTTTGAGTGTTTAACTTAGAAATTGTTACGTCACCTACTGTAGATTACTTTGTGTAATTTGGGTGTTATCTGATTTCATTTCTGTATATTTTACTTTGCATGTCGATTGTTCACACATTGAAGATGTGCACCGGCGACGCAGGTCCAGAGCAGAGTTTGGTCTTGTTTTATAAAAGGTTAGTTAACAGGATTCCCCATTCGATGCACCCACTGTTGAACAGGAAAGCTTTGACTTCACTCATCAACCCTTTTCACGATGATAGCACTTGATATATTTTTTGACAATTCATCATCATCATCTTTAGTAATTGCATCCCTCAGAACTGAGTATTCTCGCAATTGTGTGGACTTTGCTCATGCGCCACGGCTAAAAGCTGGTTCTGTATGTACAAGTAAAATAGGTCTGTTAAAATCAATAGGTTAAAAACATCTGTGGCTGGTTTAAGGTGTGAGGGTGGCCAGCTGGATCTGGAAGGCCTCCAGCGTTGACTGGCTCACTGCTTCTTGCGGGAGTTGATTCCACAGTACGATCGTTCTGGGGAAGAAACTTTGTTGATAACCCGTGAATGAAGTTGGGATCTGTCTGAATCGTGCATTATGGCCTCTGGTTCTGTTGTCAAGAGGTGTCAGGTACCGTTCGGCGGGGATGTCTACCTGTTGGTGAGCTATCCGGTACATCATAGACAGGCGGGCTTGGTCTCTGCGTTGCAGTAAGGTGTCCCAACCTAGGTCCTGGCGCATGGCTGTAACACTGCTTTTACGGCTGTAGTCACTCTTGACAAATCTGGCAGCTCTTCTCTGTACCATCTCTAGCTGGTTTGAGTCAGTGTCTGTGTGTGGAGACCAGACCGTTGAGGCGTATTCGAGAGTCAGTCGTACGAAGGTCTTGTAGGCAGTACTCTTTGCTTGTTGGGAAGCTGGTCTGATGTTGCGTCTGAGGAAGGCCATGGTGGGGTTTGCTTTTTTAGAGATGTTATTTACATGCTTACTCCAGGAAAGGTTGCTGCTTATGGTGACTCCCAGGTATTTTGAATCAGACTTTATGGCTAACTTCTGACCATGGATGAAGTAGTTGTTGAATTGTGTTTTTCTTGTTTGTAATGCACAAAACTTCACATTTCTCAGCGTTGAAAGCCATTTGCCACTTCTTTTCCCATTCTTTTAGCCTATCAAGGTCTTGTTGGAGTTCTTCCAGTCCCACTTGTTGCTGATTTTCCTATATACCAGGCTGTCATCTGCGAACAGTTTGACTGTTGACCGTATACCCTCTGGCATGTCATTTATGTAGGCTAAGAATAATAGTGGGCCTAGTACTGTGCCTTGAGGGACTCCCGATGAAACTGGCAGAGGCGTTGACTTGGTGCCATTGAAGACCACCTCTTGGGTTCTTGCTGAGAGGAAGTCTTCCACCCACTTCAGGAGGTTTCCACGAACTCCATAGTGTTCTAGCTTAAGGAGTAATCGCTGGTGGGGTACCTTGTCAAATGCCTTTGAGAAGTCAAGGAGGACGGCGTCGACTTGCTGGTGCTCGTTTAGTCCTCTTGCTAGGTCGTCAACTGTCATGATCAGCTGTGTCTCGCACGATCTGTGTTTCCTAAATCCGTGCTGGCAGTCAGTTAGTATGTTATGGCGCTCAAAGTGGTTTATTATGCAGCTATGGAAAAAATGTTCCAAGATCTTGCATGCAATTGAGGTTAGGGAAATTGGACGGTAGTTTCCTGGGTCTGATCTGTTGCCTTTCTTGAATACTGGAGTTACAAGTGCCGTCTTCCAGTCCAGGGGGATTTTTCCGTTGTCCACAGAGATCTGGAATAGGTGGGCCAGTTCATGGGCTAGTTCATCTGCAGCTGTTTTCAGGAGTCTGGCAAGTATGCAGTCTGGTCCAGTAGCTTTGTGGGGCTTTAAATCCTTCAAGAGTTTCTGAATGCCTTTTGGATCGACGTTGATGGGCGGGGCACTCTGGGTGTTACTTGGTCCAAGGTCAGGTAAGTTTGATGTATCCTCCTTGGTGAAGACAAAGCTAAATTGGTTTCCCATGATGTTTGCTTGGTTTTGCCGGTCACAAAAGGTTAATCCGTCCTTTTTCAATGGTGCCATTCCGGTGTTATCCTTTTTCTTGGATTTGATGAAGTTCCAATATCTCTTGGGATTTGTGCTATCTTTGGTCAGGATGTCGTTGACGTAGTTGTCGTGTCCGTCTCTGCAGGCCTTTTGAGTTTTTTTCTTCAGGGCTTTGTATTTCTCCCATCTTTTTGCTCGTTCGATCTTCTTGCGTGCCGTTGCCATCGTCGTTTTAAGCGGGTGAGGCGCCTGATGTCTCTGTTTATCCATGGCTGTGTAAATCTCTGTGATGTCATGCGGTGTGGTACATTGTCGTCAATGATCAGGTGGTATCCTCTTTTGAAGAACGTCCAGACTTCATTCATGTTGCTGCATGTTGTGAAGCTGTTGATAACGGTGTCTAACAGATCCTTACAATTAACCTGACATCTGGATGAACACTTTTAGCAGCCAGCATTTCCATTACGATTGTATGATATGCGCATCAAAAGCTTGTCTATCATTGCAAGAAGTAGTCCCTCGGTTCCAATGTGTTGTGTTTCAGCTTTTGCTTCACTGACTAACAAACCTAGCATGATCGCAGAGAGGCCTTCTGTGAAATTTAACTGTTGGCACGATTGAGTTATGATCATTTTACTTAATAAAGAATATTGAAAGTAAAGAAGAAGCAATGATCAGGAATCGATACAATCAAGTACCACACCTGACCAGAAACTCCATATGGGAAAGAGTCAAAAACTCAAGAAAATAATACACACAAGTGAGCCAAGAGGTCAGCCCTTTCCCAGCAGGTGATCAAAATGCTGCAAGGAATAGACAAGACAGCATAATAAAGACAAACGTGAAATATAAATAACAAAAAGAAGCACTGCCTTGGAGCGACCTGTAAAAAATACTGGAGGGCTAATACACGTTTAACGGTACAAACCTTACCCTTATTTCCGATGTGGATCAAGGACACATACATGTAGATGTTTGGTTCACATGAAAGATCCCAAACTTATCGATGCATCATCCCTGAGTACATACAAATCAGATATAAAAAGGAGATAAAACAAAGATAAGGACTCAAAATGCTTACTGGATATTCCAGATGCTGTTATTCCTCTGCAATTTTCGATCTGCTTTGGATCTTAACCTCTATTTAGCACCAGAGTGATAATTCCTGTTTTAAAGCTCTCTGGTCAAACATTCCCAAGCCATCCATCAAGCCATACAGGTCCATGGGGGAGATCAATGTGACAGACGAAGGGGTAGGAAATTTCTCTGGAAGCTCAACCAACATAAAGCTAGTGGTCCAGATTTGATCCCCGACAGGATACTAAAAGACAAGGCCAATGAGACTTACCACTTACTCACAACCATCTTTCAAAGATCGTTTGATTGTGGAAAAGTACCAGATGATTGGAGGTCAGCTAACTTCACCTAAATTTTCAAGAAAAGTGACCGATTCAAAAATAGTAAGTGAGTATGATCAGGAAATACCACAATCACAAACTGCAGACATCCCCGTGGCACTGCGAGGAAGAGCCGCTCAACCATCACGAGACACCAAGAAGACAAATTAAGCAAAGCAATCAGCTCTCTCTTCCCCATCAAGATGATTGCAATACTAGAATGGACATAAAGTATATACGTACAACACAAAGCCTGTAATTATTGTCTTGTGTCACTCACTAGCCTGTGCTATAAGATACAAGAGCACATCATAACCAGCAAAATCCTAAGATACTTAGATGCAAGGCTGGCAATCGACCAGTCAATATGCATATTGACAAGACCAGTGGTAATTGCTGGGTTTAAACGGTCATTACCGGTCAATTGGTGATCAATTGGTTGATTGAAAAAACTGGTTGACGTTAGGTTACTTAGCATTAGTTATCCCATTTTGCTGGACTCTAATACAGGCTTAACATGCCTCTTAGCTCTCGTTTGTGATGTCATATTGTGACGTTGCCACTTTCCAATTGGTATCCTGGGTCAGGTGTGGTGCTTGATTGTATCGATTCCTGATCTTTGCCCTCTTTCTTACTTTTAAAATAGTTTTGATATAAGATAATACAGGCTTAACTGAAAATGTGTTTCATTAGTTGTTATTGCTTTAAAAATGTATTAATAATTAGATAGGGTGTAAAACAAACACAAATGAAATGTCAATAGTTTTAGATCTTCAGTCTCAATTAAACAGGATCATTACCACAACTTTCAGTTCAGAATTAAGACTTGAACTAATTTCTATTAACCATTAATAAAAAACTAAAGCAAATACAAGTAATGAAATCAAATAAATTTTAAAACTAGCTTTTTCATAGTCAAAAAAACATTTAAATCAGTGTCTTATTAAAAGAAAAAAAAGTACGAAAAATCAATCAATACTTCAAATTGATCATCAAACACGCTAGCCTTTAGCTCTATTAGTTAAAATGCAAATTGAATTGGCTTCACCCCTGAAAAAAACAAAGGTGTGAAATTTGTACAGAAAACACTAAATGTTGAACAATATATCAAGGAGTTAACTTTAACTTTAATTACCCCAGAAATTCAGAACAAACAAACTGTCAAAATACTGGACAATGTCTATCAGACTGAAGAAGGTGTGTCCTGTTTATAAGACCTATCCAATCACTGAGCTTTAAATGCATATGCTAATTCACTGGCATCTGTGTTAATATAACAGAGGTGTGAAAATGTGGTCATTCTGTTATCAGCTGTTATCAGTTAAGTTTATAATTTAACATGTGTCATAAATTCAGAAAAGTTATTGTCTCAAAGTGATGAAAGAAAAAAGACCCTGATAGGCTGTACGAGTATGGTTATTCTATTCTGCCCTGGATGATAAAAAAAGACTAGTGTTATGTGCCTGGACTGTAATGAAGAAGTTTGTGCTAGGTGAAAAGTGCCCTTGGCAAGGACAAAGCAGTATTTTTTCTTTTTCAATAACTAGAACTTAAAACCTGACCTAATATCTCAATCCACCACTAAAACGGCCACTTAAAATTTTCAATCGACACTCAGATTCATATTGACCAGTTTTTTGGCATATTGACTGGAGCTGTTTTAACCGGTTAAAACCGAGGTGGTTTCGATCGCCCAACCTTGCTTAGATGACAACAACTAGCAGCCTAGCATACTTACTGACTGGCAGTATGGTTTTCGAGCCTGACACAGTTGTGAGACTCAAATCCTCACTCTCGCCCATGAGCTGGCAGAATCCATTGACAAAAGAAAACAAATGGATCTCATCATCTTAGACTTCTCGAAGGCGTTTGACCAGGCACCACATCAACGCCTCCTAGCTAAGATTGACAACTAATGCATAAGGGGACATACATACAGATGGATCAAATTATCTATGTCGGAGAAGAGCCAGAAGGTCATTGTTGATGGTTCGGTAATTAGACAAAGACAAAGCGCCAATAGTCAACTGAGAAACCTAAGGGACTGTCAATCTTTTCCTGCTGTTCATAAACGACCTCCCGGATTGTGTCAAGGACAAAACATGATTGCATTGTCTGCGCAGGCGTGATACTAAAGAATCAACCTGTCTGCTAAGGCACATCACGACTGAAATGTCGGGTTTGTGTCAATATGCGGTGCGCATTACCCGAAACACTGCGTTAAAAAAAGTAACAAGCACTGAATGGCTATAAATAATCCGTTTATGGAGACATCATGTACCCTTTGGTAGCTTAACAATAACAACGATTGGTATTACAGTATTTAGCGAAACAATGATAAGATTTTCTACACTCAAGCATTTTTGGGTCAAAAAAGTAATTTCAGTTACGTGTGATGACGCAGATTGATAACAAGTTTGAAGCAACCAATCGGGTGGATCACATGTTTTGGTGACGCATTCGGTAAACAAATATGTCACATGTACCCACAATGCTAAAATCAGACAGGTTAGTATTTGAAAAATGCTTCCCGGCGTAAACAATGAACATGATTGCTTGCGGATGACTGCGTTGTATACGAAAACATACGAAGCCCAAAAGACTGCCTTCAGCTATTTAATGATCTTAACAGACTGGCCGATTGAAAAGGAAATGAGGATGTGCTTCATCCGAAAAAAGTACAGTGTGCTAGGTCAAAAGATCAAGATCAGTACTGTGTGATTATTCACGGAAGAGACAGATCCTGCAAGCTGAATCCCATTTAAAGTATCTTGGAGGTGACCTGACGTCCATTTTTTTTATGGAATACCCATATTGACAGGAATTCGAAGAAATGTAATAACATGCTGGGCTTCTTGCAGTGGAATATGTAAATTAACAGGCAAAACACCAAAGCATACGTACTTCACACTTGTCCGTCCGAATTCGGAGTATTGCTCCACAGTATCGAGCCCATTTACTAGCCATGCCAAACACAAGATAGAGATTGTGCAGAGGAGGGTAGCACGTTATGCAACAAACATATACCACAATACAAGCAGTGCGATCGACAGTCAGGAGAATCTGAACTGGGAAACACTGGAGACAGGACGAATCAAGCCACAATTGACTATGTTGTTCAAAATTATGCGTTGTTTAGTGGATATCCCTGCTGAAAATTACCACACTCCAGCATCAACTCGAACCAGATTCTTACACACGAAGAAGCTGAAACAGTATACCTCCTCTACAGATGCACTTAAAGTACAGCTTCTTTCCATGTACCATTACCACCTAGGCAGGAACCCAGGGGGGTACTCTCATTTTTTCTGCATACGTAGGCTCGGACCCAGCATCTGCCCTTCACCCCAAAAAAATATCAGGAATTTCAAGCACCCCAAAAAAATATTTGAAATTTTAGCAACCCAAAAAAATATCCCCAATTCTGTACCTTGACCTTAAGAAAAGACCTTAAAATGCATAGAAATGACCTCTAAATATAGTCCAATTTTGTGATGACCCCAAAAAAATATCCACAAAATTTTCATACCCAAAAAAATATTTATTTTTCTGAAAACCCCCAAAAATATCGAAATTCAAAATTTTGAACCCCAAAAAATGGACCGAGCCTACGTATGTATGAAAATATCAGAGTACCCCCCCATGGGGGCAGCAATTCGTTGTCAGCTTTAGTAGTATCCTTCCATCCGGAGCTTTCCAAATATTCATTCTAAATACAGTTATGGGTCAAACTGCAAGGAGAACCTAAAGATAGATAGAGCCAGGGGGGGGGGGGGGGGGGGGGCTTTCATATTGGGTTTGGTCTAGACGGAATTAAGGGCCAAAACTCAGGGGAGGGGGTGGTATTCAAATTTTTCCGTATACGCAGGCTCGGACCCAGAATCTACCGTTCACCCCCAAAAATATCGGAAATTTCAAGCACCCAGAAACAATATTTGAAATTTTAGCAACCCCCAAAGATATCCCAATTCTGTACCTTGACCTTAAAAAAGACCCTAAAATGCATAGAAATGACCCTCTAACTAGCCCAATTTTGTGATGACCCCCAAAAAATATCCACAAAATCTTCATACCACCCAAAAAATTCATTTTTCTCAAAACCCAAATAATATTGAAATTCAGAATTTTGAACCCCCAAAAATAGCCCGAGCCTATGTATGTGTGAAAATATCAGAGTACCCCCCCCCCCCCCCCCCTCTGGGGGCCAAACGTGCAGTTTGAAATCATTCCAGTTTTTTAGTTCTTTTCTATCACTGATGTTTAACTTTCCTATTATTTCCATTTTTCTACTGTCAGCAGCATAGTTATGGTCAACGTTGACTGATGCTCTGTAGACGGTACCTCTTTATGTTTGCGAACTTGACGCTTTGACTTGGGGACGTTATAACACGAAGACCTCTAAGTAGTGGGGAGTTTCGGTGAGTGTTCTTTTTTATCCAAAGTCACCGGAAGTACGTATGGGATTGCTATTAATAAAAGCAAAGTTCTGTTTTGGAAAACAAAGATTTTGACGTTTTAAAACATTCCACAGGGATTATAATTGACAATTGTGTTGTTTATACATTAATGGCTGGAACTAGCAAAAGAAGGTTTGTTGTCATTGATAATTTTATGTCAGATTTACCCCAAAAAATGTTGTTAAAAATTTTGTACAGGTTTAGTCTAAAATCTGGGCCAAGGTTATCAAACTTTGAAATTATTTGTTGAAATCCTGATTTACTTCAGTAGAATCCTTAGCAAAGTAAAAGCTGCATCATAAGAATTGTGTTAAATCATAAATGAGCGAAAACAGTGTGAGTAAAATTCCAGCAGCCCCCGATCCCGTCATTAGATCCCATGATCGGAGCTACATCCAGATCCAAACCAACTACAAATAGTATAAGAACAGCTTCTTAACATGCACCAGCTTCTTAACACGCACCATCAGAGAATGACATAGGTTACCTCCTGACCAATCTGTAGACGTCAAGAAAAAAGGGGCTGGATGATACTTCTTAAAAGGGCAACTCAGTGCGGCAACCCACTTAAAGATAAAGAGGACAAAGCGCGGCAACCCATGTCAAAAGGGCAAAATAAAGTGTCATGGTCAAATAGAATTTATCATGATGAATTTTAATTCAATTTACAGTTTTTAATGATTCTGAATTATAAGTTGGCTGAGTATGTATATGATGGACTCCTCCTTTATCACAGCACTTAATTGTTAACAGGACAAGGCAAATACACAAATTAACCAGTGAAGTTTTTTCTGCCATAGTAGCTTTATAAATCCTTTCTTTGAAACCCTATAATGATTAAAATTGCTTAGGCTAAAAAAGAATAAACAAATGTTTCTCGGGCACCGCCGCATCTAGTTGAAATGCCCCGCATATACACTTTTTTCTCCTTAAAAAAAGGGTGCCTAGATTTACCGGAAAGACTCGAATTACCGGAAAGACCACCGAAATACCGGAAAGACCAAAGAAATATAGCGAATTAAAATATGATATCTACTTAGTTTATGCTAAGTAAATTAAACTGTTATGGGCGAAACACATTTTGTATGTTAATGCCTAATTAAAGGACCCTTGTTAACACCAATAACTAACAATTCAATCAACATACAAAATTAGTAAAGGTGAACATACCAGCATGTGAATAATTGACACTGAATTTTTTCTATCTTATTGAATGACTTGTTTACTAAGATATGGTTTTGTAATTTTGAAATAAACTTATCAAATTATAAATAGCATATACTATTATTAATAAATCAAAATTTTCGCTGAAACACCAATCAATATTTGCTTGTATCTTGTATCTTCAGCCGTTACAGGCAGCACTGTTATCACTGGTAATATTGTCTCTATGTAAGTCTCTGCACAAAGGTAATTTTCTCTAGGTATATTTTCTAAGATTTTGATGAGATTTGAGATGTAAACAAAAAATGTAAAATTTAGTTTTTCTGCTCTCCGGGATTTGTTAGATCAAAGCGTCCTGTCTTTTCTATGTAGCTGCAGAGAATGGTGATTACAGTATCTCTCCATCCCTTGAAATCCTTCTTGTCTTCATATGAAAGTAACTCTAGTATATCTAAATTTGTGGTTCCTGCTTGTGATTGAAGGGTATACAGCAACTGTAGTCGTTGGTCCTCATACAGCTGACACTCTAACAAAAAATGCTCAGTGTTTTCCACTTCACCACATTCATACCTGTTTGATTCAACCTGACCTAGCTTTTGTTTGTAATCATTCAACTGTGAATAACCTGTTCTTAGCTGAAGCAGTAGGATGAACCCTCTGTGGTCTGGGAAGTCAAATCTGGGTTTTGGAAGTATTTGGGGTCTGTATTGGAAATATTCTCTCCCAGCGTTAGATATGTTCCATTTATCCTGCAATTTATCCATAATGCTGTCTCTAGCTGCTTTCTTTATGTCTTGGTTTGTAAGAACACTGGTGTTCTGGTCAAGATCTTGAGCTATTATTCTTTGGTCTTTCCGGTATTTTGGCGGTCTTTCCGGTAATTCGAGTCTTTCCGGTAAATCTAGGGACCGAAAAAAAAATAAATAAACAGTGCTTGCACTAACTTTTTGAAACAGGAAGTCATGACTTCCACCCTTTGAGATTTGGAAGTCATAGGCCTGATTTGAGGAAGTCAAATTGTGTGCGCGGTGCCAAAAATGCTACTCGATATCTATTTTTTAAGCATGATGCTTAGTTACACAGGTTTGTGTTTATCTTTAAACATATTTATGCTCAATTCTTTGTTAAACAATCTAAAAGCTGAAACTGATTAAGTAAAATTTAAAAAAAATATACTGCTCTTCACTTTTTACTGTGTCCTTCTGATATCTATTCAATGATCCAACATTTGCAAACAGGCAGAGCAAACATTGTGGACCCAGATCAGACTGCCCCTAATGGAGAAGGGTCATTAATTGACTATTCCTAAGCAATGTGTTTCATTTTTCTTGTTTAAAGATAAGGTTCTAGCATCCAATACCTCAAGATTGTGAACCCTGATCAGTTTATTCTATTAGAAGTCTGATCTGGGTCCACAATTTTGGGGCCCTGGAGGAAAATAGATGACATATGCAGTCATACAAATTATATTACAAATATGACTTAAGGCCTTAGAATATCCCCTCCCTAAAGACTTTAAGGGGAAGAGTTGGGCTGTCCCTTGGTTTCTTTCAGCATATTTCAGCATAGGTTCACCTTGCCAGAGCACTTTCAGATTTCTTTTTTAATTTTGATTTTTTTGGGAGGAGGGGGGGGGGCGGGGTGGGCCACCCGGGTGGCGGCTGTAAAAAGGATTGGGTAAGAAAGGGAGAACAGGCAAGTTTGGCAAGATTTCCCTTATCCTAAAGAAATCTTTCTTGCACTGTAATATATTGAAACTCAAAACAATAACTGCTTTGACGCCAGGCCAATTGCCTTTGCAGAATTATTTTTAAAAGCTCAACTTGTTTTCAAAACTGCAAAATTTAAATAACTCACAAAAATATTTAAGTCAAAGTTGCTAGCTCTTTATGATGTTAAAAGACCTTGCTTTTATTGCTTAAAGTTATCTTGGTTATGATATTTGAAACACAGACTCCTAAATGCAACTGTCTCTCATAATGAGTCATTATTTTCTTCGTAATGCGGGCCTAGTGGGTGGGGTATAGTTACGGAGATTGATGTGTCTGATTTTTTCTCAGATTTTAGCATTTGATTCCGGAAGAAAAACATTATGCCTACTGCAGAAATGTAAAATTATGTATGAAAACATTGTTCTCTCGTTTTTCAAACAAAATTAAACAAATATTGGAATGATATTTGGAAAGAAATGCAACAAATTTTGGGCAAAAAAACGGACGTTGGGTTTCCCGACATAGATCTTTTTTTTTTTCTAAAAAAATATCACTAGGCACGTACACATAATTATCTAACACCTGTCAATTAAATCTGCACAGCAGGCAGTGGGCGGTCTGAGATTGTCCTGAGCGCCTATTGGTCAATTACTGAATGAATTCTTTATCAAAATAATTGCCGTTACGCACACTTGACTTTCTGAAGTAGGCGGCGAGATCAAATGGCCAAATTCTCAATACCGATGTATACGTCACGGCTATTGCTGACGGGCGTACAAGATTTTATGGGGAAGTCAGAGTACGTCCGATCTTTGGGTTTTCGGCGTACGGAAGCCAATTTCCGACGTAAAAACGCCCAAAACGTCCACTAGTGCAAGCGCTGAATAAACACTGCAGTCCTTCGTTGTTGTCTTTCAAGATCATCAAAAGTTCACCAAACCCTCAGTAAAGCGTCTACATGATTTTTGGTTGTAATCAAAACTAGAAATTTTATTTGACAAAAACGCAAGAAGACATTTCGCCTCAGAAACTGCCTCAAAGAACTTTTCGGTCCAGGTTTATTTGATGAAATGAAGTAGAGCAAATCCAAAGGGCAGTGTTTCCGCGAGAGTGTATTTCTTGCATTTTTGAAGCAATAAATTGACTGCTGACGCACTGACAGTTTTGTCTGTGCGTTTTTTGTGACGCACACAAAAACAGCAGCAAGAAAGAAACTCCATCTTCTTTATGTGCCGAGATCTGAGGACTTCAATTTACCTTGAATGTCCGTGTGCCGTGGTCCCTTCCCACAAGGCATTCAATTTACCTCGATGATGACGCTTCTATAAATAGTGTTCCTGTGGAAAATAGACCTTCTCACAAATATCTTTGCTGGGTATTTCCATGATGTATCTGAATTATTTCAAAAACGACGACTGGGCATGTCGAAAGTCATTTGCGATTCGCACAGATGGGGTTTCATTCCAAATAATTTTGGCTTGTTTCGCTCTCGCTGCTATTTTGGGGCATTATGCCGCATAGATTTAAAAAAAGTAATCTAGAAAAGAAAGTTTTCATTGCTCCAATACACCAAAATATATAAGACAACGATTTTAAAAGAAATGAAACCAATGCATCACGTCTATTTTTAGACTGACCGTCTGCGCATGGGTAAAGGGCTCAACTGTTAAACAACAATGGCTGCCCCGTAATGAAATTGGTGAGCAGACGCTTTTATTTCTTGTCCTCTGGAGGATAGGGCTTTAACTACAAGCAACACAACATTGAATAATTCCCATGAAACAGAAAATGTAACAAAAGCCGTCGATCACAAGCCTATTGATAGTAAAACATGCACCGAATTTCGAGAACTTTTATCTTACGATAGGGGACATTCTTCAAATACTTTTAATATTGACGCATGCTCAGACAAAAACTTTTGTCCTGTCAAGTCAAGTGTATTTGCGAGGATTGCCTCGCATCAATTAATTTGATTCACTTTTTTGCTATTTGACAGATAAGCAAATTTCTTTAATCAAGTCCTGTCTATTTGCAAGGATTTCCTTGCATCATAGAAATTTTGTTCAAAAAAAAAAGAAAAAAAGAATATCCTCATCTGTTTTTGGGGAAATAAAAAAAACCCCAAAAACCTACCTGCCTCATCTGTTTTATAAAAAAATGGCCAGAGAAACAATCCTTTTTTTTAGCCTTATGATTTGTCAGCATTTTAAATTTTTGGCTTTTCTGAGGCCATGTTGTTTTCTTCCCAGTGGCAAGGGGGACTCCTTTATCGAGCCATATAATAAAAGCACAGTGATTCATTTACAATTTTGGGTTTATGGGTCCTGCACTCGCTGTTTCCCATATCAAGGAGTCCAACTGCAAACTTATGAGTCCAGAACACTATTTTTACTGACAAGTCTGCAATACTATTGCATCCTGGGACTCGCTGAAATAAAAACTTTGCATCCCAGAGACAAAATTATGTGCAAAAGATGCAGGATGCGCAGGTAACAAAATCACTGAAGCATCAAAGTAGGGAAAGCTGTATGTCCAGATTTTTTTCAACTGTTAAACTACATATACAACTCGCCAAAAAATCTGTTTTGAAACATTTGAAGCGAACTGAAACATAATAAACTCCGGCCAGAAATAGAAATACAGTCAAACCTTGATTATTCGAAGAGCCAGGGACCACAGGAATCCTTTCGAAAAATCGGTAGTTCGAATGATCGAAAACGGGAGTTTTCGGATTCCCGTTTTCGGATGTTTTCGGAAAAGCTCGGATGCTTTCTAAAAACGTCATTGTTTTGCCAGAGTTTGCAACTTCAACTCATGTTTTCCGTGAAGTAATCGGAACATCTGCCATAGCATTAAAGAAAAAGAGCTCCTTGGAGGTTGTGGCCTCATCGTCTCTTATGCTTTGCAGGTCTAAAAACGCAGAAAATTAAAAGAAAATCAGATCTTTATTGACATCCACTATATACATGGTAACAACATCGAATAAATGTTAAATGTAAATTGATGAACCATATTTACTGACGAAATATTGTGTCCTTTTATCTCCTGTCTCCTGTCATAGGGTCTCCAACCCAGCAAGCACACAACGTTGGGCTATCAACGGCCCACCAGCGATAGGCCATTGAGATGGCATATCGCTGGCAGGCCGTTGGTGGCCTGACGTTGTGTGCTTTTTTGCTTGTACTTTTCGTTTATTTCAGCGAAAACATACGATTTGGGTGTTTAAAAGAACCGTCTCCATGAGAGGGTCCTTTTATGCATCCAAACCTAGGTTTTGGTTGTTTTCCCTCTATCGTATAATTGTGTTTTAAACATTCAAAAGAAGTGTTTTGATGAGACGGTTCTTTTGAGCACCCAAAACACATGTCCGTGATATTCGTCTATTATCGAAATTGTTATTTTTGTTGTAACCTGTTGGCGCGCTTGGTGTGTTCGCTTATTGTAAACAGTGGTCAAGAAAGACACAATCAAATTAAAATCAATTCAAGCTGCCACTAATTAATATTTTGACATTTAAAAAACATCAAACATTTAACCATCGCAATGATGACCTTAACAAAAGACACCGTTTACTCACTTAAGGGTTCATCACGTAATAGTGTGAGCGTTAATCCGGTGTCAATTGACCTCATTTACCTGTCTCAACTTTCTTTTCTAAATCACTCAGGTGTGTAAATCGAACTCGACCAAACAAAGAAATCATGATCACCATGCCTGACATTTGGAGGGTAATTTAATAGCATTTTCTTTAATCGGGACCGACAAATCACTTCGAAAAAATGAATTTTTCGGATAATCGAAATTCGAATAATAGGTAGTTAATTTGCAATAGGTAATAAGGAAAAAGTCGGGACTGTCCATCGTCTTCGAATAATCCAGTAGTTTTGGATAATCGACGTTTGGATAACTGAGATTTGACTGTAACATAATTTTTTATTTTGACAATTGTTTTTCATAAATGAAAAGTGCTTGCTGGTGGTTACATGCTTTGGTATAAACAGCTATATGCTCTTGAACTAAATATAATTTGAACTTTTAAGCACGTCATTATGTTTATATTGCATGGAATTTACACTGCCAAGGTTTCATTATTTGAACATTTTTTTAATTGGGTATATCGAGTTTCTAAAGTGTTGGTATTTTTCGCGAAAATTAACTTCTCTATATTATGTGTTTTAATACGCTAAATGTGTTCCATACTTTGCGCCTTTGAGATTTTTCCAAAGAGGTAACGTGACCTAAAATGGGGGGGGGGGGGGGGGGGAATCAGCCCTGACTTCTAGACGACAGATGTTGGCTCCCCAAAAAAATAAACCAGCGGATTTTAGAGGTTTTACTGCGGGCATTTCATGGGGAGGGGTAGCCGTTATTTTTCAAAATATTGATTTCTGCATGGTTATTGTAAATTTACAGATATGAATGCCAAAATTCGTGACATTTTTTTTTGTTTTTTTGTGGAGTTGGAGATTGAAGATCACCTTCCAATATGATGGATGTAAACAATCGCTAGGTGGCATTGTACCCGTAAACAATCTCTAGGTGGCATTGTACCCGAAAATTCATGTGAAATGCAAATGCCACAATATTGGAGATGCCGTGATAAAGAAGGGTTTGAGTATACTATAGATAATTGCAATGTTTTCTGCATGCTGGTGATGCTCTTGTTGCTGATACTTTTTTTGATGGTCCGTAAAATGTTGAACTGAAACTTTAACATTTCTTGTGTGTTCACCTTCTTCGCTTCTAGCTTTCTTTTATTAGACCAGGGCTTCCATTAACTTTCAAATCCAGGAAGTCCAGACTTCCTACCTTTGAAATTTGGGAGTCCCAATGAATTTTTTTGGAAGTCCCACTTTTTTCTGTGATACGGTCGCGGTATGGCGGATTGTCAAACTTGCTTTGAGAAATAAACACATCTTAGAGATAATTCTTCTTTGTTCCTTACAATGCATTTTTACTTTTAATTGCTTATAATCCTACAGAGGGGATGTCTGGTATCTCCTGAATTGTCATGTAATCAGCCTAGATGGGGAAGAGAGAGCTGGTTGCTTTGCTTTGCTTGTCTCCCTGGTGTCTCATGATTGTTGAGTGGCTCTTCCTCATGGTGCCACAGGTTTGTCTGCAGTTTATGATTATGGTATTTCCTGATCATGCTCACTTACTTTTTGTCGTCCGTCCATCTGTCAACATTTTCATACATCTTCTCCTCCGAAATCACTGGGCCAATTGAACTCAAATTTCATATGGAGACTCCATAGGAGTAGGACGCGTGAACGAAGGTTTGTTCAAATGGTCCTGGTCACATGACCAAGATGGCCGCCACGCCCATATAAAATGTTCTTCTCCAGAACCAGGACGCCAATGAATTAGTGTTTCCCCCAGCCCAAAAAAGGGGCATGGTAAAGTTTCCAGGAAAAGGGCACTATAAGCGCGTGACAACAGGCTAAGAGGGCACTTTTGAACGTGTGGCAACAGGTTAAGAGGGCACTTTTAAGTCCAAGTTCGAAATTGAAGATGGTATTATCATATATAAATGTATGTCCCTTAGCATAATGCAGCTGTTATCTGTCCTTTTTAAATGCAAAATATACTAGATATTTAATTATTATTTTAGAATGATCAATCTTCAAACCAGTTTTGGGACTCCTATTTGAGCACACACTCATTTAATATATATATGTTTCAATTCTTAAAATTTAATAGAATCACATTATTTATATGGAAATCATTTTTTTCCAATTGCCAAAATCACTTCTTAAGTTTTTAACAAGACTGCATCTTCATCTTCTGGATACAGCCTTTCTTTCCAGTACTTGTTTTGACAGCTGGTTCAGATTCACACTTCATTTTAAATAATTGCTAATTGGGGAATGTAGGACAAAACATCCCGGGACAAAACATCCCATGTCATTTTTTGACACCCTGGACAAAACATCACGCATCAATTTTCAGATGCATTTTTTTTTCTTTTGGAGCTTTAAGGGTTAATATTCTGAATGTACCATACCTATTGAAATGATTGGAGATCAAAGGTAGATAGATAACTAGGCTAATTAGACATATGTTTCCGAATTATAATAGTTTGTTTGACTCAAACTGTAAAATGATTTCTTTTAAGATGAAATTGGCTTCTTAACACCTCAATTTAGTTGTTTGTCACAAGAAGATATAATTATCTTTTATTAGATTTTATTTACACTATGAAACTGCCTTTCAATCAATTTAAGATCTAGTTTATATCATTTGGACAGTCTTGCTAGGGCATTCACTGCTAGCACATGTAATTGTAGATGAAGGTCCCAAATGAGACTTACCCTGAAGGAGCAGCCTGAGTGTGGGATGTTTTGTCCGGGGTGGCAAAAATGGCATGGGATGTTATGTCCGGTGTGACAAAAACAGCATGCGATGTTATGTCCGGAGTGACAAAAACTGCATGGGATGTTTTGTCCGGAGTGACAAGAACTGCATGGGATGTTTTGTCCGGGGTGGCAAAAAATGGCATAGGATGTTTTGTCCCGCGATGTTTTGTCCTGCTCCTCTAATTGGGGTATTGTCATCAAAGTGATGTGTCAAAATTGCCTCAGGTAATTAGTGACCATTGTAAAAGGATTAACACCCAGTAAAATATTGTACATGTAACAGCAGGTGTCTTCCCTGCTACTTCAGGCTTCAATCTGAAAATGATGTAACTTCCTAAGTTTTTGTCCGATTTTCATGATTCTTTTTACCAAAATGTAGGGCATTTCATGTACATGTAGTTTTAGAAAAGGGGCATGGCGCTGAGAAAAAGGGCATGGCGCTAGAGAAAAAAGGCATGGCGCGACACCATGCTAAAACTGGCTAGGGGAAACACTATGAATTGGGACTTGGTATGTAGCATTGGGGGTGTTGGGCCTACCAAGTTTGTTCAAATAATGATCCTAGGTTGACCTTGACCTTAGTAACTTAACGTCAAGGTCAAATTTGCTTCCTATTGCATTTAAATGGAAATTTTTTTGAAAAGTTGATTTTTTGAATACTGTTGAAGCCAAAGTCATTATTCATACTTGATATGTTAAAACTAATGAGACAATCGCTATAAATAAGTTTCAAAGGTTAAGGTTGACCTTTGCCCTTTCAGCCAAGGTTGCTCATATTGTGGTCCCATCAATATATTAAAACAAAGTCTTCTCACAAACCATTGGCCCAATTGAACTCAAATTTCATGTGAAGACTCCTTATGATAAGTTAGCCAAAATTTATACAAAATATTTTGGTCACATTACAAAGATGGCCACCACGCCCATATATGGTAAAAACCTCTTTAAAAATCTTTTAAAATACCAGAAGACCTTGAGACTTGGTATGTAGCATTTGGGAACTGGGGCCTACCAAGTTTGTTCAAATAATGATCCCAAGATGACCTTGACCTACTTAACGTCAAGGTCAAATTTTCTTCCTAATGCATTTGAATAGAATTTTTTTTGAAAAGTTGATTTTTTGAATACTGTGGAAGCCAAAGTCATTATTCTCACTTGATATGTTCAATCTAGTGTCTATAAATAAGTTTCAAAGGTCAAGGTTGACCTTTGACCTTTCAGCCAAGGTGGCTCATATTGGAGTCCCATCATAGTTTTCTCAGAAACCACTTGGCCAATTGAAATCAAATTTCATATGATAGCTCCTTATGATTGGTTAGCCAAAATTTATGCAAATTGTTATGGTCACATGACTAAGATGGCCACCACGCCCATATATGGTGAAAACTTTTTAAATATATTCTTCACTGGAAGCAAAAGGCCATTGGCTTTGGGACTTGGTATGTAGCATCTGGGATGTGGGCCCTACCAGGTTTGCTCAAATGATGAATCTAGTTTGACCTTGACCTACTTTAATAGTCTTTATGGCAAGGTCAAATTTGATTCCTAATGCATTTATATGGGGAAAATCTTAAAATGTTCATTTGACATTTGACATGTCAATCTGACCTGTGATATTTTATCCAAGGCCACTCATTTGGACCGCCACACACCTATCTAAACATCTTTTTCTCAGAAATCCTTGGGCTGTTTGATGGATTATTCATTAGATTGTTTAGGTCACTTGACCAAAAAGGCTGCAAACCCCATATATGGTAAAACAAAATTTGTTCCATTATAAGCTGTAGTTGACCTTGACCTATTTTAACATTTATAAGGAGATCAGATGAGCTCCTCAGGACCTTCATGTCCTCTAGTTATATTATCGGATCGATTTTATTTGGTGCAATAAAACTAAACCCAGTCACACACTTAAAATCAACCAATGGAATACATCATCACAAAGCGCGTGTCTATTATTTCTTTGTTAACAAAGATGTCGGACAGCTGGAATAAGCCTTGTGCGCGGACAATTCTAAGTTTCTTCTCCATGCAGCCTATGAAGATTTAAATCTAATTCTGACCGTGACCTATATCCACCCACTGCAAATGATGATCAAAACACTGAGAGCACAGATGGGTTCTAAAACGCTCACCAGGTATTCAGTTGTATCTATAGTCACTTTTTTCGTGGGGAGTTGAGTTATCTGCAACTGAATTTTACACATCAAATTTTAGGATGCATATATATAGGCATTTGTCTGTTGTGATAATGTGATTTGATACATTAAAACAGCACGCTATCGATTTTTCGGTGCATCATGCTCATTTTGACACTTATTGTGAGAAGATCATGGAAAAGGTTTTAAGTTGCTCAGGACCTGCAACTTTTTTGACAATAGATCATACTGGTAATTGACGTGAGAAAACCTAGCATCAGACTTGCGAAAACAGCGTCAAAGACGCAGTCCAAATTGATCCCTGCATACTTGGGTATAAGGTCAGATATTTTCTACAGGAACTATCTAGAGCATAGCATTGCCCATGTAAACCGGTGTTCGACAAAACATAGAAAGACAAAAGATAGAAGCGACACTTAATAGATGAGTCAAAACATAGACGCGACATTAAATAGATCGATGAATAATAGAACAACCAATAATAGAACAATAAGTGTGAAAATCGATAATCATTTGATCGCTTGCACGGGTGGTAAACCTAGGAACTACCACGAAATTGTGTTAACGTAATTTTGTTCCCAAGCCACATCCGGGACACGTCGTGGTAGTTTCCAGGCCGAAAATTGGATAAAGAAAGGTTGGTGTCACTTTCATTTTTGTTTTATTTTACAACTTAGAACAAACAATGGTGAAATCCGACAATGTGGTTCCGTGTAAGTATGTCTCAGCGTCCCCTCTAGCCCAAAATTTTGTTTAAAAAGTTATTTTCTTTCTTTTGGTACGTGTTTCCCCACTGAGCATCGGACCAACTTTCCCCAAAGTTCGAAGGATTTTAGCCCATATCTGTCAAATTGAATGGAATTTGATATCATTTGACGATGGAAATGATAAAAAGACCCTGAATAAACATTCCTGCACAGAAAAAAAAATCTGAGCATTTACTCGTAAACGATTCATGCCCCGTTCGTCCTGTGTGGTAGTTTCCAGCTCATCGTGGTAGTTAAAATGCTATCGTGGTAGTTTCCAAGACTTTATAGGATACGTTTCTGAAGTGTTACAAAACATTATAGTGGTTGTTTGTTTCGCATGATAACCCTCGAACTCGTCAATTAATTACCACGGTAACAAAATAAACCACATTTCAACACCATGAGGAAGCTAAGCTGAGGACTCGAGATTCAATGTGATGCTTGACAGGTGGAGACCATGCCCTGGACTGCCAAACAACACCTCTGGAAATCTAAAGCAAAAGAAGGTCATCAGTTGAGCCGTGGTGGACCAAGCAACAGACAAAAAAAATGATATAAAAAATTGCGTCACTCGCTACGTTGTTCCATGTTCAGTCAGCTTTAAGATAAAATGGCAGGCTAAGACTACTGGCCCAAAGTATTGTTAGTACTTGGGCTTCGGAAAAAAGGGAAATATCCTCGGGTTGGGACACTTTTTATATACATGCGAGTGTGACGATGAACGGGCATGTTATTTGATAATTAAAAAGCTTGTTTATTCAAAAACAAAAAATGTGAATATCCCTTCTTTTCATTCTTCTCATCATTTCAATAGCCAACTAAAATTAAAATTCAGGCAGTCGTCATTTGTTATCTGACAAAAGGTTATTTGAAAAGGTCTTCGTATGAATAAGAGAAGTATTCAAGGTTCGGCCCGCACACCCTGTCTTTATATAAATGAAGTAGCCCCTGAATAGTGGAAATCTGCTGATGCGAACTACTACTAAATTCCTACAAAGTCTTGGAAACTACCACGATAGCATTTTAACTACCACGATGAGCTGGAAACTACCACACAGGACGAATGGGGCATGAATCGTTTACGAGTAAATGCTCAGATTTTTTTTCTGTGTAGAAATGTTTATTCAGGGTCTTTTTATCATTTCCATCGTCAAATGATATCAAATTCCATTCAATTTGACAGATATGGGCTAAAATCCTTCGAACTTTGGGGAAAGTTGGTCCGATGCTCAGTGGGGAAACACGTACCAAAAGAAAGAAAATATTTTTTCAAACAAAATTTTGGGCTAGAGGGGACGCTGAGACATACTTACACGGAACCACATTGTCGGATTTCACCATTGTTTGTTCTAAGTTGTAAAATAAAACAAAAATGAAAGTGACACCAACCTTTCTTTATCCAATTTTCGGCCTGGAAACTACCACGACGTGTCCCGGATGTGGCTTGGGAACAAAATTACGTTAACACAATTTCGTGGTAGTTCCTAGGTTTACCACCCGTGGCTTGGTGATTGCTATGCGTCGTTGAACATTCGCTCACTCGACCAAGCTATAATGGGCAATACTCAGCTTCTGATGTGGGAACAGAATCTGATGAATCGCGCCATTTTTTCCATCGATTTGATCTGTTTATGAGCGAACCTCAGGGAACGAGCCTAGCTAGGACCACAAATTTCCTGGAAGGCTGGCACCGACGAAGGAGCTCAATTCTTGATCAGGCTCACCCAAATATTTGGAAATAAGAAAGTTATGTCCCAATTCGAGTTTACAACCAATAACATTCATATTTGGAGTACCTGGAGAGCTTGGCCCATAACATAACATACTAATCGTGGATCTGTACGTAACTAGCGGTCATCGGATAACGCCCTTTATGCTTTATTGGTCGCTAATCAATGTTCGCTACCTAAAATTTTTTGTTGTCGGCGTAAAATTGGTGGAAATAAAATTTTCGATATTTCTGAACTTTTTCAATGTTATTTCGAAATTTATTCGCTCTTTTTCCTTCGATGTTTTGTCATAGACTCACTAAATGTAGGAGGGCCAAGCAGTTTTTGACTGTTACAGAAAAAAACAGGCTATTATTTTTATCAGACTGGTTAGTAGTCATTTACAACAAATCTCATCTGCTTACATGGTATTCTTAGCCTACTTTGCAAACAATATGCACCCAGATCAGACTGCTCCTTGAGGAGCAGTCTGATCAGGGTTCAAAGTGTTTGCTTCCATGGTTATAATGTTTTCTTGGGTGCATTTGACATAAAAAACAGGACATTTTATGGCAAAAATTTTGGCAGGATAAAGTTTAATGTGCTAAACTTTAAATCTAGCATGTTAAAAGAATGCCTGATGGTGGTATTTCAAGGTTTAAATAAACAAAAAATTCAGCGTAAAATTGTAAATATTTTCTTACCCATCAATTTTAACGCATGTTTTGGGTGCTCAACAGAACGGTCTCATTGAGACGGTTCTTTTGAGTACCCACAACATATGTTTTGGTTGAGAAATAACAAAATTAAATTTTCGTTACACACTCTTAACTTAAGTCCTGGGCTGTAATATAGATTTATGTTTTGTACTTACAAAGTAGATCTAGGTCATACTAAATGTCTACTCAGACAAGATCAAGTGATTGCTAGAGGAGTTAATTACTGGTGCATAAAGTTTTTTGTCCTGACAAAAAATGACAATATTTTTCTCAATTTTGGACGAAAACATCTGCTGTGATTCTCATTGGTAGCGTCTCTCTGAGATGTTTCCAATGAGTAGCTACAACTTCTGTTTTTGTTGAGAAATAAGAAAGAGATTGAGTGATCTTTGCACCCTTACTTACTAAGACACTTATCAATCTAGGACTAGAGTGATGTATAAGGTTTATGTGGGGGTTCAAAAAGTTAATAAGATGGTTACTCTAGTTTATGGGACAGATCAACTTGTGGGACAGAAAGTAAACAATCAAGCCAGGTTTGTTGCTATTTAAAACTCAGTCAAGTCTGCTTACTTACTGATCTACAGAGACTATCATTCTCGAGTCTTGATATTATAGCTATATTGTTATAGCCCTGCTTTAAAAAAAGTGGGGGATAATCGATTTGGATTGTCTGTCATTCAGTTCGTCATAATTTTGTTTCTGCTCTGTATCTTCAGAACAAATTGATAGAAATTCATCAAATTTTGTATATGCATTGATATCAACAAGATCTAGGTTGGGATTGTTACACATCGTTTTTCACCCGTTTGAAATAGAGTTATGGCCCTTGACTGATGTCAGAGTTTCGCTTACCCTCAATATCTTGAAAACAAATTGACAGAATTTCACCAAATTTTATATATGCATTCATATAGACAGGATCTAGCTTGGGATTGTTTGACCTAATTTTTCACACATTTGTAACAGAGTTATGGCCCTTCAGGCCTTGATTGACGCTAGAATTTTGTTTCTGCTCAATATCTTAAGAACGATTTGACATAATTTTACCAAATTTTATATTTGCATTTGTGTTGACAAGATCTTGGTTGGGAATGTTACCTGTCATTTTTGGATATTTGTAACAGAGGTACGGCCCTTGATTTATGTCAGAATTCCATTTCCGCTCAATATCTTCAGAACAAATGCACATAATTTGACCAAATTTATTATATGCTTTGAAATTTACAAAAACTAGGTTGAGATTGTTAGCTGTCATTATTGCAAATTCATAGCAGTGTTATAGCCCTTGATTGATGTCAGAATTTTGTTTCCGCTCAATTTCTTTAGAACAAATGATAACATATGCATTCATATTGAGATTTACCTGGCATTTTTTGCAAATTTGTAACAGAGTTGTGGACCTTGATTGATGTCAGAATTTCATTTCTGCTCAATATCTTTAGAACAATGGACGGATTTTGGCCAAATTTTGTATATGGATTGATAATCATATTGACAAGATCTAGGTGATATTTTTTTGCAAATTGGCAGCAGAGTTATGGCCCTTGCTTGATTGATGTTGATTGGGATTTTATGCACACTTGGCGTTTTTACGCTTTAAAGCGCAAATCACGACTTCAGCAGGCAACAAATTTTGGGACATCTTTCCCAATTTTTGGCAAAAATAAGGTATGATAATAAATAAGGTCTGCTGGCAGACGATTCTTATGAAATATCTTGCTTATTTGTTATGTTGAAAAAGTGGCAAAATTTGAAACTGTCGTCTGCTGCAAATTACAGGTGGCACTTAAAGGGTTAAGCAGGGACATGCAATTAACTTTTGTACACCCATATTGCACTAAATTTGAATAAGATATAGTTAGGATAAAAATTGTGACATGAAAAACTTATATAAGTCAGGAAAGATTAAACTGCATCTGTCTTCGCATAATCATCTTAAATACAACATAGAATAAGACCACCCAGCTAGGATTATCAAGCTATGGTAATGTTTACACAGGTGAAACATGGCGCAATATTTAATTAACTCTTTCCTTGCTAGTGGTGACTTTTGTTGTCTGTTGATAACCTTTGCTTGCTCTCGGTGACTTTTGTCGTCTGTTGATATTAACCAAACCCAAATTAGGACCGGCAGAAGGTCGGTCATGATATGAAACCTGATCTGGGATCAAACTGTTTGACACTCTGGGGGGGGTGGGGGAGGGTATGCAAACAACAAAGGCGTAGACCAGCCTGCGCAGTTGTGCAGTCGATTTTACCTATTGGAGAATAATATCTGAACTTGCTACAGGCAAAATGTTAATTTTCTACAGTAATGATTCATTATTTTTGCTGTTACATTAATTAAAGACATTTTTTATTCTTGCTCTCTGCTCTCTCTCACAAGTTGTTTTACTTAAGCACCCCAGGATATATATAGGGCATATCAAGGCTACAGGCTGTCAGATATGTACTAGTTATACCATCATGCATGGGTTGTCCGCCTGTAGGTGAAGATTATCCACAAGCTATAGTGAGTGGATTATCTTACGTACATGCAGACAACCCATGGTATAACTATTTTATACCACCTACAGTACATCAGTGTAGACCTTGCACAGCATGGGCTATTTTGTGCTAAAGTTGGCAAGGGTGGTATAACAATTCTTTCATTGCTTAATTGCTGCCAAGATGCAGGTGTCAAAACAGTTTAAAGATGTCTCTGCATACCACTACATGATTTTGAGCCAAATTAATGAGATTTTGATACTTATCATATATGCATACATGGAAGGCTCAGACAAGCCTGCGCACCTCCAACTCCAAATGATATGTTAATTAGTCAACTGGAATTAAGCTTAAAGGGGATCTTCCCAAAAATCTAGATAGCCCCCCCCCCCCCCCCCCCCCCCCCCCCCCCCCCCAGTCAGGACATTTGTCCGTCTGCTCTTCTCGTCTGCTTATGTTCTTGCAAACAATATGGACTCAGATCAGACTTCTCCCCTTGGTTGCAGTCTGATCAGTGTTCATATTGTTCCCTACTATGAAAAAATCCAGTCTGGAGTGCACTTAAATGTATGCAGCAGATGTAAAAAGCAGACAACATATTTTTAAAAAAAAGTGGCAGTATAAGGGTAAACTGGAGTAAATCCTGTAACAAAGCTCTAATTCCAAGTGACAGTTCTTCAAACACATTTATCCTAGCTTAGTGCTGGTTCAACCCAGGAAGACCGGTCCCTGTTAAACTGAAAGATTGATGATGGGACGTAAAGAATCAAATCAAACAGACAAAACAAAACAAACAATGCAAAAACTATTTTTTTAAAAAATAAACACTTTAATTTATATGAGGTACTTTACAAGGCAAGTGGGTCATAAAGGTGGCTGTTGTTCTTTCAATCATTTTTTATGTCAAGGTTGAACTCTTTCCCTGCTAGCGGCGACTTGTCGTCTGCTGATAGCCTTTGCAAACAGTTTGGACCTAGATCAAGACCGACAGAATATCCAAACAGTTTGGCATTCTGATAGTGTTCCTGAAAGAATTTTTTGGAAAAGTTAATTTTGAAAAAAAGTCAGCAGACGACAACAGAAGCATGAAAAATTACCCAGCATGCAAAGAGTTAACTGAGATCAAGATGAAGTTCAAGAAGACAAAGATACATAATAATGAGCCGCGACATGAAATTTACAACAATGTGGTATGTTTGACCAGCAAACGCTCAGATCAGCCTGATCAGAGTCTTTGCTATTTGTTTTAGTATTATATGAGTGTAATTACTGAATGAACATCATTTGGAGTTTCTAAGCTTAAAAGGAGGCTGCACAGGCTCGTCTGAGACTACACTTGACTTGTCAAAATGCCACATTGTTGGAAATCACATGTCACGGCTCGTATTAAGTTGTGTCCATATTTTGTATGGACACATTAATCCTGAACCTGCCAATGCATCTTCATCACCCTCCCATCTATCCCCTCTAAAATCTTCAGAACCCTTCTGCTAATGGTGTCCATTTATCAAATAATAATCTCCTAATTCTGACAGTCTTAGCAGTGAAATGTTTATACAGGTTTCAATTTTCAGAGAAGATGCTGTTATAAGTATTTACAGAACTGTGAGTCTGCAAGTTTGTTTCAGAAATATATTCAGAGTTATCAATATAAATTTGCCTTTTTTTGTGAAATATTGATATATATGACAATGACAGAATGTGACTAGTCAGTGTGTTGTGCCGCTGTGTATTCTTGAAGTAAATTCAAATTTCATTTTTACCCTTTCACAACCAAATTTGTCTGGTTTTGATAGTGTAGTCCAAGATCAGACTTTAGCAGCGGTCTGATCGTGGTCCACAATGATTGCCTCTATACCAATATGATTTGAATAATGTTAGCAAATATGTGCAGCAGACGACTTAAGCAGATGATATTTTTGATGTATGTTTTTTATAATGCTTTACACTTTCCTAGCTAGTGGTGACTTTTGTCATCTGCTGATAATCATTGCAAACAGGCTGGACCCAGATCAGGACCAACAAAGTGTCGGTCCTGATCTGGAGCCAAATGGTTTGATTCTATGATGAGTGTTCCTGAAAGATTTTTTTTAAAAAAAAGGTTTCGTTTATAGTTAATGGCCCAATTCCGAATCACTTTTACTTCAAGGCATATTCCAAATAGTTGCTCTGAGTGTAAGATTTCGGTTTTTCTATTACAAAGCACTATCATTCCCCTAAATAATGAACCTCAATTTGTAGCATTCAGACTCTGCTATGTGTCATACCACGGCTTTGAAGTAGGTCGCCAATTTGCCTAGTTGCGGGTCATTTGCCCAGTTTGGAATCACTTTAGAAGTTCTCAGAAATTATCTTCAGTAGTACAGTTGCATTAAGGATTTGACATTGTTGGCTTAATCACTACTTCCAATGACGAGTTTGACACATTATTTTACTGTATTCATTGCACTAAACTTGCACGGACACAGAAAGTAACCAAAACGGGCAACCATCGGCCCGCCAGTGAAACGCCATATAAATGGCTCCTCGCTAGCGATCCGATGATGACCCGACATTGGTAGCTTTGTACTTTTCCAGTCAGTAATCCTAAGATAATCTACAGCTTTGTGCTTTTCCATGCGGGAGGGGGTGGTCTGGACCCTCAGTATTCACTCCTGTGGATCCGCACATGGACTATGAACAATTTTACCACATGCAAGTAATACTCCCGATTATACACCCTGGCTAATGATCGAAATGTTTACAGGTAAACTTGGTCTATGAGACAGTGAAGAGTTGAACTAGATCAGATCAGATAGCTGCTAGAGGCGCGTTCTAAGCAGGATCTGCACTGTCTGTCATTTGACATACAGACACTAACATTCACTTTTTCAGAGTATTTTTTTCTATTAATGTGACATTTTTATTAAACGTCTGTCCTCATTTCCATTGTTATATAGCGCACGCATATACATACCAACACCCATTGTGAGAGTAAATAAAACGCATCTGTAACCACTGCCCCCCCCCCACCCTGGCCAACACCATGGGCGCTCGACACACGTGATACTGTAGCAAATAGAGGGGTCATGATAGATGTCCGAATGGTTATAACGTCTTGACCCCCCACCACCAACACACACACACACACACACACACACACACACATTGGGAGCGCAGTGGCTCAGTGGTAGAGTGCTTGACTCGACAGTGGCTCAGTGCTAGAGTACTTGACTTGAGACCGAGGGGCTGCGGGTTCGAGCCTCACTGGCGTCACTGTGTTGTGTCCTTGAGCAATAACATTAATCCTAGCTTAGAACTGGTTCAACCTAGGAAGACCCGTCCCTTTATAACTGAAAGATTGTTGGTGAGACGTAAAGAATCAAATCAAACAAAAAACAAACACACACACACACAGAGTACGGGCTAAAGGCCAGGTTTTTAACATTTAAAACGACGATCGACGAAATCTGCGCCAGTATAAAGAAAAACTGGAGAGCTTCAACATGTTGAACGGTACCAACCTCATCACTCTTAATTCAGATTTGGCTCTGGTCTCTACCCAAGTAAAAACTGCTATACATAGTTGGGCAAAAAGCAAGGGAATCATTTGGCACAAGACTATTATATGTCCACTTGTGATGGAGTGAGGCAAATACAAGGGCACTGGAAAATCAACAAGACGTTAGCCCTACTAACTCATAGGAGGATGAAGTGCATTTGCGGATCCAGAGGGGGGGGGGGGGGGGGGGCAGGGGGTCTGGACCATCCTCGAAAATCACAAAAATATAGGTCTTTTAGCAACACTGGTCCCGATCCCCTTAAAATTGTAAAGCTACCAAGCCAGCTATCAATTTTTGGCCATAATCGGCTCGCCAGCAAAACACCATTTAAATGGCGTTTCGTTGGCGGGCCGAAAATGGCCCCCTAATAGTGGTATTTGGATAATTCCTCCCCCATCAAGCTAAAAAAAGAACGTTGTCAAGGTTGGACCCCTTCTGGCAAAACTTTCTGGATAAATTATGCATAATTAGGACAATGGGCTTCTACCAGCTGCTGAGGTTAATCGGAACGGGCCTGATTTAGAGTCCCAAATAAAGACTTGAATTGCCCAGTATCGAGCTCGGGATCCCTGGTCTGCTAGGTCTACACCACATATGCTGTGAGAGAGAGAGAGAGAGGGGGGGAGAGGGGGAAAAGAGAGACATGCAGACAGACAGGCATATACATATAGAGAGACTGAGATAGGCAGACAGACAGACAGAGAAATTAAATATACACACACAAAGGCATAATCCTCACGCATACGCGGATCCAGGGAAGACTGGGGGCACAGAGCCCCCCTCCCGCAAACCCCTGTAAAGTCCCATAGCTGTACCCCTAAAATGCAGGCTTTTCTCACACTAATGCTCTCTAGAGCTACCAAGGCCATCAACTGGAGTTTGGCTTGCGGGCCGATTACGGCCCGCTTTTGTGGGATTTGGATCCTCTCTAACCTCATCAACTAAAACGGCATAAAATATAAAAAAACGTTGTCAGAGTCAAAACTACTGGATCCACGTCTGCTGAGAGAGAGAGAGAGAGAGAGAGAGAGAGAGAGAGAGAGAGCATATGGTGCCTGTGACGCTTTTTCACATCATTTTGACTTCTATGTTGTACAAACAGCTGAGCGCGTGAACGTTATTGTTATGTGACGTGAAATAAACTTGTGTTTGTACAAGATTCTAAACCAGGCAAAAAAAGTGACAATGATTAGATGGCTATCATGGAACCAAAAACAGGATAAAAGCTCCGTTTTTTCTTGGATGTGATTTAATAATTGTTGGAAAATATGCTGAAACCAAAGGTTTGATAAAAATGCATTTCAAACAAAAGCATTTTTCGGAAATATGCAATGAACAGATACTGACATGTGTGAAAATGCATTTCAAACAAAAGCATTTTTCGGAAATATGCAATGAACAGATACTGACATGTGTGAAAATATTCCTTCATAAAATGGGTCATGGGGGAAAATTGTAATTATTTTCACCAATCAGATAACTTATAGATATTTGCTTTGGGATGATTATACAACAAAACAAAACCAAAATATGTATTTTAAATTTTACCGCTGATGTGTAGTTTGCAACGAAACTATGATGTGATTCGGAACTGGGGAAGATTCGAAACTGGGCCAAATAACTCTAGCATATGTAATACCCAGATTTTATATAAGCCAGTGTATGTGTACACATGCACTGTCTGATCTGCAACGTGTTAATTCTCTTGATAGTTTAATATTGTTCAAGTAAGGTTATTGCTCTTCCGAAACGGAGCACAGAGCAGTTAAAGAAGTTCCTGGACAATTTTAAGAATTGTACTTGAACTGTTCAAGAAAATGCTTCACAAACTTTTTAAAATGGTCTTATACTCTTGAACATGGGAACATTTTAAAAACTTTTTTTAATATTATGTTATACCATATGTCTTTACCTGTTCCCAAGTTTGTTTTAAAGAAATTTTATTGAACAAAGTGCCCCTTGAGTTCTTGATCTGTTTTCAAACTTGTTCTTGAACATTTCAAGAGTTTTTCGCCTTTGTTGGATCTCGTTAAAATATGTTGAATTTTGTATGAACAACATACGACATTGTTGTTCATACAAAATTCAACATATTTTAACGAGACCAACATAGGCGAAAAAATCTTGAGTATTAGCACTCGTCCTGTGAGCCCGGATTTATCCTTTTAAGCTCACCTGAGCCAAAGACTCATGGGTGAGCTAATATTTTACCAGTGACCCCGGTGTCTGTTCGTCTGTCAACATACTGGGCCAATTAAACTCAAATTTCATATCGAGACTCCTTAGGATGCAGGAACAAAAATTCATTCAAATGGAATAGGTCAGAGGGTCAAGATGGCCACCACGCCCATACATGGTAAAAAACTTTTTCTCCAGAAGGACTTGGTATGTAGCATTGGGGATGTGGGCCGACCAAGTTTGTTTAAATGATGATCCTAGATTTTAGGTAGGGTAGGCACACACATTTTTTTTAATAATTGTTTTTTCTGGAAAAAATGTATAATTTTATGCATTTTGAATATATAATTTTATGCATTTTGAGTCAGAAAATATTATAATTGGCGTTGCCTTTCAAAATGCATAAAATTATATTTTATTATATCTTTTTTTGAAAACCTGAAAAAAAATAGGTAGGGTCGGGTTAACCCTAAACATAGGTAATTTTTTTATTTGGTCTTACGTGTTCTTTTTAATCATAGATTGTGGATACAGGATAGAACATAAACATCTCTGTGCTCTGAAGCCTTCTATTGAGAAATACAGATTTATGGATTTATTAACCGTCAGAGTTGCATAAAATCATTTACCTCGGTGACGTTATTCTTATAGATACCTGCAACAGACGGCTTAATAGAGAAACATTGAAATAATCCCCAAATCATCAATGAGCGAAGTCAAAAGGAAAAATAACTCATAATCGCTACTGCACAGACTGATCAGCGCCTTTGTTTATCGCTGTTGCTAGTGAGTGTATCTGTACACGACAGAGACGGATTTCTAGCAAAGTGTCTAGTAACTCTTTGCGTGCGCGCGGCGACTTGCAGGTGACTACAGTAAACAATTAGAACCCAGATCAAGCCCGACAAAATGTTGGGCCTGATCCGATTCCAAGTTGTTTGACTCTCTCATTTTGTTCTTGAAATAATTATATGAAAAAGGTTAATTTTGAAAAGCTACAGTTACATAAAACAAAAATGCATGCAAAATTACCCAGCATGCAAAAAGTTAAGTGACTGCAAACTTGGTTTCTATAACTAATATCAAGTGAGAACAAGGTAAACTCCTGATTTCTCTCAGAGTATGTCTTCCAAGTAAGTTTAACCTAAACATCTGCTAGTAGAGATATTTCTTAAAACCACTGCAGCTTTATCTAAACAAATGTCAATAACTACTGATTTAATGGATTTTCCACAGAAATCCAGTCGGAGCTTTTTCATAGAGGAAGTTTTCAGGGGTGTCATCATCATCATCATCATCATCATCATCATCATCATCATCATCATCATCATCATCATCTTCATCATCATCATCATCATCATCATCATCATAATCATCATCATCATCATCATCATCATCATCATCATGTTTTGATTAACATGCAGGTGCAGGAGCATCTTCCACATCAGTGGGCCCCTCTCCAGGTAACTGGCTAGCTGCACACAGAGCTGAATTTACTTAGGGTAAGACTTGTAGCAAAGTTTTATGGCAAGATACCCTTACTTTCACCAACTCAAGGCACTTTTGGCAGTCCAAGAGCTCTGCCTGTACCCTACTCAACTGGGCTGTGTGCTAATCCATGAATTAGAAGTTTTTTCCACTTGACCACTGCTACAGCACTGGGAAGTTGATCTGTTGACTTGCTGTCCAGGTTATGACATGCTAATTTCTGGCATATCTGTGGCTTTCTAGTTTTGGGTGACCCCCATGGGTTAATGAGCCCCATCTACCCACATGTTACAGGTGGTACTGGCTTACATGGTTACCAGTAGACTGGCTCCAGTCCTTAAAACAGAGCCATCAGAGTAAGACTGGCTACAAGTATATGATATGACACATTGATGAAAAATTGTTTTAAGGACAGGAGCCAGTCTAGGTTACCAGTAGCAAGACCATTCTTGAGAAAAAGACCGAAGATCAAACTATATGTTAAACTGATGGATATGAAAATAATCATAATTTTGTGCTCAAAAATTTTGCATAGATGGACTATGATATGAATTAAATTCTACTGTCATACCGAATATCTCCTCTTTTCAGGAACAGCGAAAAGCGGAAGGAGAAGTCCAGAGACGCAGCGAGATGTCGACGTGGAAAAGAGAGCGAGATCTTTTCGGATCTGTCCAATCAGCTTCCACTGACTCCCAGCACCATTGCCCAGTTAGATAAGGCCTCAGTTATGAGACTAATCATCAGCACACTAAAGGTCCATGTGATTATGGAAAAATACAGACACTCAAGTAAGTTCTCCTTACTACTGTTGTGCCAACCAAGAGTGACAGTGATGTAATACTTTGTTTACAATTGCTAAGTAAAACACTAACGTGTACACTTCACTTGAGCTAAACGCAAATCGCTAGATCACTTGTGTATTAATCCTATCCTGTGGATAGGATTAATACACAAGTGATCTATTGATTCCAAGTCCCTAATACGTTGCAAACAAAAGATGACGTCACTGTCACTCTTGGCTGGCAGGACAGTAGTCTCTTTACTCAGATAAGACAGTTGTATAACCAAAAACCCATAAAAGGCTGCAAAGTAAATTTTTGCTTTGTTTTGCATTCAAATATAGCTTACTGTACACCTGAGCATGAACAAAATGGTCGTCAGAACTAAAGATAGGCATATTTGGTTTCCCCAGTGGCTGGTGTCACAAATCAAATCTTATAGTACTTTAGAGCAAACATGTATTAACCCATTTATTTTCCACTGATATCAATTAGACCATTCCATTTTCATTTTAAGGGTTATTGGGTTGTATTTTACTTTTTTATTCAAATTTCAATGGAACATTCTGTAAGCAAACAGTGGAGACCCTGGTCAGACCTCTGATCTGGGTCTGCACTGTTTGCCTATATCCCACAAAAAGGACGCTAGGCTTATATGTGTTAATAAACTATTGAAGTTTTGTGGTTACTCAATGAGTTTTTGTTCTCAATTTAGTAAGAAGTACTATAGGAAGTGCAATAGCACGGGTGGTAATGTCGTAAGGGGCGATCAAAAGTTATGCAAACGGTCGCCTTACGAGAGCGCCCAGATATGAGTGACGGGATGAAAATAAAACGAGCAAAACATGTAAGTTAGCGACTACTACATTTATTTCAATGTTTGCAGATTAATATTCAGAAATCAGGCAATGCTATTCCCAATAGTTATCATTTTTGTGTAATGGGAAGCAATAGCGGAAGTGGAAAACCCAGTAGTTAGTCTAAAAATCAATTTCTCCTGGACGAGGGTGTGTTGATTTTTTGGTTTTGATCTTAAATAAACATGGTTTAGGGGCTTTTTGACATGTTTACTGGCAGGTTAAGTGACACAAATATACTTTTACATACATTTTCTTTTATGCCTTCATAGTGTTTAGTCAAAACCGAGTTTAAAATGTTGACATAGACTAAATAGATTAAAAATCAACACTTACGACATTGACTCCCCCTTACGAGTCAGTTAACCCTTACGAGCCAGTATGGTAAACGCCCTTTATCTGATAGACAACGGGTTACTCTTAAGTGTCTGCTAGAAAATTCTTGGTCTAGCGCTTGCACATTACCCAAACATAGAGGATCTCAAAGGGGTACCTTTGAAATCGCTAATTAGTAAAATTTGCCCCTATAGATCGCTAATTTGTAAAGTTATGCCCACAAATTGCAACTAGTAAAATTGAGGCCCCCAGATCGCTAATATCAGTTAAATTTTGGCCCCAGAAATCAGTAAAAATTAGGCCCAAAAAATCAGTAGCCTGTCTGGAGGCATTTACAAGGTGGAATAGCAGAATAGCGTTTTTCTATCAAGTTCGTTAACAGTTTAAACGCGCCACTGTGCTATTCGGTATTTCTTTGCCCCCCAATCACTTATCATTATATTTTATGCCTTAATTCGCTAACCACTAGAAGCTCTCATTCCGCTATTGGTTAAATTTACCCTAAAAATTCGCTAATCATCAAATTTTAGGGCCATACTTCGTTAATAAGTAAACCCCATTGATACCCTCATGATATGCACTTGAAATTAATCACCTCATCTTTAAAGCCTTCTGCAAAAAATAAAATGCTTTTGAGACTGTTTTCTGTTGTTCTTTGTTTAAAGAAGAGTAAATTAGGACAGTAATACCGCATTGTTTGAAACCATTACGAGAGCAACCATATGACCAGAATTCAAAATAATTTAGAAGAATTGATTACTGAATGATCTGGTTCCAAACTAGCGAAAACATTACACATCAAAGACATGGCAACCAGGGTGCTTCTTTACCTATATAAGAATCTTAAAACATCTTCTTTGAAATAATGATCAGAATTTGAAGAAATAACACTAATTCAACCTCTACAAAATAGCGAAAACGCTATACACGAATATGACCTGTCAAAAACATGGCCATCAAGAGGCGTGATTTATTGAAGAAAGGAAAAATTCAAAATCTGCCCTTAAAGCATCTCACATTTACAAAAGTCATGATAACTTGGATTTTATAACCACCTCCCCTTTATTCAGTCTGGGTTCCATCTTCAAACTGGGTACCCATTTTCGACCAAACTGAGTGAATGCATTGACTTTTTTCGAAGAGTAAGATGCACTAAAATTCTAAGGATAGGTGTGCCCGTTAAATCCAAACGTTAAACGTCTTCTTTCTGCGCATGCGTACGAACAATGCTAAGATATACGACGTGTGACCTAAGATGTGTTTTACATATGTTGTGTATGTATGTAGCGACATTTCATTGTCCCAATGCTATCTTGGATCAATGGAGAGGTGGGGGAGAGAAGCATCTAAAGCTGAACTGAAAGACATGTTTCAATTTTCCAATGACAAACGTTACGTATCTTAGCATTTTTCGTACACATGTGCAGGAAGAAGATATTACACTTTTTCATTCAAAGAGCACTTCTATCCATTCCTTAATAATTCAGCATGTTAACACTTTGAAAAATAGTACTGCATTCATGGTCGAAACGGCACCAGGCTTAAGGATGACACAGTAGGTGCGGGGGTAGAAAATGCAACTTTTCACAACTTTGTAAACGGCGAGTTGCTTTGAAACATATTTTGATGGTCGACTCAGCGGGGACGAAGACCTCGCGCATACCAAAAGCGCAATTTGTTTGAAATAAGGATTATCAATATAGGAATCAAGATTGATTTTTGTTTGATTTGATTCTTTACGTCCCATCAACAATCTTTCAGTTAAACAGGGATGGGTCTTCCTGGGTTGAACCAGTACTAATCTAGGATAAATGTGTCTTACTCAAAGAACACAACGCAGTGACGCCGGTGAGGCTCGAACCTACGGCCCCTCTGTCTTGAGTCAAGCACTCTACCACTGAACCACTGCTCTCCAGAATCAAGATTGAAGTAGAATTGAACGTTTCAACAACATTTGCCTGATCTTGTCAGAAAGGGACAGCATGATGTCCTTCTTATAACAAAACAACAACAAACGTCCCTTTGATAGATGTATGCTCAATGTTTTAAACGTCCCACCAACAACTACGGTCATATGGAGACTATACCCAGGCTTAAATTCTCATCCGACAGACTGGTGAAGCCTGGGATCTAACCTGCGACCCCCTGGTTCATCCGCTACACTACGGCAGCTCCTAGATGCATGAGGTGATGTTTAAGCAGACCCTGGGAAAATATAAACGGAACTGTAGCCCTAGGCAGGTGCAAGCAGAGGAGTTGGGGTATAGGAAAGAGTTTGGTAATGGTGGTGCACTCAGATTCGCTGCAATTGCATTTTTAGCTCTGATCTATTCCTTGCATGCTAAAATACCCGGTTATGTAGCGAAATCGCTTGGGATACACCTTTACCCGATAATGACCCACACTGCCAGTGGAAGGTGTGTGAGGGGGGGGGGGGGGTGGCGTCTATGTTCATTGTTTTCTGGCTAAATTATGCGGTCGGCTTACAATCCACTGACTACTTTGCTCCACACCCCTTCCTCAAGATATATGTATCAAACATGCCCCAAAACATTTAAATTTGAGTATACCCACCCCAGAAACTATTCCCAGTCTTAGCCTTAGCCTAAGAGTGGACCAAACATGACCCCCCCCCCAAAAAAAAAAAAAAATTCCATTTAGTAGCAACCCACACACCCCTCCCCCCCCCAGCAAAAAAAAAGAATAAATAAAGAAAATCGCCAAGGGAAAACATGCACGTTGGTTGGGGTGGTGGAGGGGGGGGGGGGGCTATATCCAAAAGTTTCTGTCTACAGTATAAGTTACCCCTCAACTATACATTTCTAGCACGCACCCCACCGCACACACACGTACGAAATATAGATTACACCCTTCCCCAAAGTATTCCTATCTTAATGAGAGCCTAAAATGACCAAACATCCCCATTCAATGGCAAACCCCTCCCCCCACCCCCACACCTGACACGCACAGTTATAATACTATTAAAAACTTTGTTGATTTCAATCGGATTGAACCAGTACCAAGCAATTAATCAAGTATTTGTTGAAGCAACAACGCAGTGCCTTTGCTGAGGCCCGAGCCCGCAACCCATCGAGCTCGCCAATTAGTCACTGCACTCCTCAATATAACTTGGAATTGAGCCATACCATGCGAAAATGCGTCTTTGGGATTTCTAGGCTGGTCAAGTAAAATTCAAACCAGCCTCCTCAGCCACAGAAACAAGCTGCATCATTGACATTCTAGTTTCATTAAGCAGGTTTTCACATGAAGAGGATAAATTGAATTTATATCAGTGACACGTCATGCATTACAACAAGAATATTTTCTAAAAGTTTTCTCTTTGAACTATCCAAGTTTATTCGTCTTGTAAGGGACAATCGTACCGTTAGGGGAAGCCAATGTCGTAAGGGGTAATGGACACCAAAAACTCGTCGCAGACACAAAGTGACGTCAAGAAGATGGTGTATACGGCTCATGCTTGAAAAATAAGTTGGAAGGATATGATTTTTTTACAAAAATAATGCATTTAAGAACATTTATTGAACAGAACACCATCATTAGCAACCACTTAAATGATATTATGCGTACACCTTACTCAGGAGAAAGTATATCATTCGTTAGATGTAAACTTTCTTACGTCAGATTCTTTTGCCTCTTGTACAGAAATGGACATTATTGGGAATAGCATTCTCCGTTTCTTTATATTAGGCTCCAAAACGGTAAGAACAGTTAAATAGGACTACTCACATAGCTGATTCCATTGTTTATTGCTCCCGTAGCTCATGTCCGGATGATCTCGTAAAGATTTCATTTGCATAACCGTTCGATTGCCCCTTACGACATTACCACCCGTGAATAGGTGTAAAACATATTTCCCAAATGTTTGAAGATGGTGTTTTTTATGCCCCCGCCATTTATAATGGGGGGGGCATATAGCATCACCCTTGTCCGTACGTCCGTACGTACGTACGTACGTACATACGTACGTCCCGTACGTCCTGTCCCTTACGTACGAAAAATGGTTTCCGGGCGATATCTTTTGAAAACGTAGGTGTATTGGATTCATATTTCATACACAGGTATATAATCATAAAATACAGGTCAAGTTCGATTATGGACAAAATCCACCAATTATTATCAGAGTTATGGCCCTTGATCTCTGAATGAAAAATGGTTTCCGGGCGGTATCTTTTGAAAACATTGGTGTATTGGATTCATATTTCATACACAGGTATATAATCATAAAATACAGGTCAAGTTCGATTATGGACAAAATCCACTAATTATTATCAGAGTTATGGCCCTTGATCTCGGAATGAAAAATGGTTTCCGGGCGATATCTTTTGAAAACAGTTATGTATTGGATTCATATTTCATATACAGGTATATAATCATAAAATACAGGTCAAGTTCCATTATGGGTAAAATCCACCAATTATCATCAGAGTTATGGCCCTTGATCTCGGTACGAAAAATGGTTTCCGGGCCATATCTTTTGAATACATTGGTGAACTGGATTCATATTTCATACACAGGTATATAATCATAAAACACAGGTCAAGTTTGATAATGGATAAAATCAACCAATTATTATCAGAGTTATGGCCCTTGATCTCCGTATGAAAAATGGTTTCCGGGCGATATCTTTTGAATACGTTGGTGTATTGGATTCATATTTCATATACAGGTATGTAATCATAAAATACAGGTCAAGTTTGATTACGAATAAAATCCACCGATTATTATTAGAGTTATGGCCCCTTGTTAATGGCAATGCCCTATTTATGCGAATTTGGCAATAGCGGGGGCATCCGTGTCCCATGGACACATTTCTAGTTTTTACTGTGACACAATGACACTTGTGGAAGAATGAAGAGATCAAGTTTATTGTTAGAGTACATAGACCACAATTTCTCACACAAGATTGATGTTTGCGCTGTAAGATAATTCTATCTCACATACCCCGTACTAACCAGTGGGAAAAATAAAAAAAAAACAAATAGCCACATGCCAGCCTCACGCTGGTCGCACATTGATCTGTGACATCATGCCATGTTAAATTAATGCCAATGCATCAATTGTGTCACATGTATGGCGCATCGCAGCGTATTCAGGATTTTCTGGAAGCCTTATTCACGTTTTCCAATATAAAATAAGGTATTTAGTGGTGAGCAAGAAAAAGAATCCATAATTTCTGTGGATGTGATAGAAAAATCCGTCCCTTGCGATCACTGTTTGTCATCTTGGCAAGTCTCGTGATGTCAATCGGTGATCCTCGGGACGGATTTTTCTATCCCACTCTCATACTCTAGAACTGACAGATGAAAAAGTTTTTACATACTATAAATATCGAAAATATTCGCGAGAATTTTGTTTTTCACCAATAGCGTTTAAAGACCTATTTGCCACGTTTAAAATTCATGACTAGGGCATGATTTACCTACATCAAGAAATGACAGATTGATTTCTCTACCTGAGGGTTTTATTTTCCCGAAACTTCGCATCAGTGAAGTTTCCTGAAAATAAAACCCTCGCGAAGATTTCCAAATTTACAGTATTTGGAGCTTTGGTTGCACTTTTAGAAAAGTGAGTTTCTTGTACTTGACATTCAATCTGTCTGAATGTCTTCTATTAGCACTGCATTAGTCTAAATAATTTCCTGCAGAAAATTGTGTCAATTGAACTTGCAACTGCAATTTAATTTCAAAACCTACCTCAGGAAAATGGCATTAACTAAAATAATTGCTCAGATATTGTTTCACTATACAGAGAAATCCATCAGACTCTCTGATGTTGATTCAGTTTGAAACATGTTTTTGAAAGGCCACGGGTAATCAGATGCACAGGTTAGAAATTTGAATGAGATTTCGGTCACTGAAAATCAACCTTCGTCTACACTATTTTGTCAGTGTATCTGTCAGGAAGAATTTAAGAAGCATTAATTGTTGGAATACATGTATAAAAAATGCTCGGCAAGTCTCGCGATTCAACAAACATTCTCAAAGCCTTGCCTGGTAAACTTGATATCAAAAGCAGCGAACCTAGTGTTCTATTTATCAGTTTACTCTTTGGTTCTCTCTTCAATCTACTGTTATGACATAATTATAGATTTTTGTGTAGATTAACTAATTCAAAAAGTGCAATGTCATCATGGCCTGATAAAGACACATGCCATCAGATAAGCAACATTTATCAGGTCAGCATGCAACAATGCAGTTTATATGAGAGGTACCTGATAAAGTCCCATGTCTGACCAGGGACTAAAATTTTAATTTTCTTAGTATTAGTAGAATTTATAATATGACGTCTCATCTTGGAGTGATATAATGGCATGTTTTAAAATAGAAGTTATGACACCCATACAAATATTGCATACACAATGACAAAATCTTAAGTTCGCTTTCACACAAAAATTGTGATTTCAAAGTAATTTTAATGTCATATGAGGAACAGAATCTAACATTCATCCCCATTCTATTATTTTTTGGTACGCACTCTTAGACTTAACTAAAGACCTGTCTATGTATAAAGCTGATGTACATGTCCTCATTTATGGGTTTCTGGTTAATACAAAGATCCATAGTAATTTTGCAGTACATGTGCAAAGAGGACTAAACTCCAGCTGTTAAGTTTTTAGACTTAATTTTTCGCAATAACTTTTTTATCTTCAATTTTAGCAAAATGTGTTCGCGATGAAAAGTATTCAGGAACATCTCCGCCAACTTCTCCAAATGGATCCAACATCCTAGATGCTGCAGGTTCCTCTGTGCTTAGATGAGCTCTTTGAACATTTTAAGCAAAGCGCAAATAAACTAAGTCCAAGATGTCAGTCAAAAAGTTACATTGCACCGCCCTAATTCAATTACTAAAGCGATGGATGGCTTGTTCAAATATAATAGAAATCGCGCCTGATTTGCTCGTGCGTTAAGCTAGTAGGGTCATCTCAAAACCGTTAATTTTTATAGCACGTGCGTAAGAGAAAAAATGCACGTCATGCGATAACCCAGTCGTTGTTCCTACAAATATGAGCCTGCTGTAAGTTGAATCTGCATATGCACGGTAAATTCTGAGCATGTTAACGGCAGTTTTATGTTATGCACAGCCTTTGAAGAACGGGATATGCACCGCTTCCGAATATGTTTTTGAAACTACCCCTTTCTGTCACGCCTATACGAGTTATACCTGTCAATGAAAGACTTAGAAATTTAGGACGAATTCCATTTATTGCAAAATCTTCATCTATATACACAAAAATCTGTTTGCGCCACAAGCACAAGACCTTTTGGAGAAGTTGGCGGAAATTCTCCTCTACAACTTTCATCGCGAACACATTTTGCTAAAACTGAAGATAAAAAAGTTATTGCGAAAAATTAAGTCTAAAAACTTAACAGCTGGAGTTTAGTGTGACACTGAAAACATGTATGAGACCGACAGTCTGACAGATGATCACATCGCAAAACCTGTAGAGTTATACCTTTGTGACGCCAGGCCACTCATGGTGGCTACTCCAAGGGTCCAACGTCCTTTTAGGTGGATAACTATTAAATGCTCTGATCAGATTGTGCCAATCTGCAGGCCTGTAGTACCCTATACTTCTATATTTGAATACCCCAAAGAGAGCATTTCGTGTGGTATGTCATATAAATCATGCTGCTAAATACCCTGATTTTAGGTGCATAGAGTTCATTTTAGTATATTTCAATTATCTTTTCCTACTGTTGGATTCTAGTTTCTTTATGTACCTGTAGAACATCAGCATCCCTCAGAGAATGATTAACTCTTTGGAGACCTGAAACCCCGAAATGGGTACTTTGACAAACAGTGAAGACCCAGATGAAATGCTGCATTATAAGATAGGTGGTGGGATGTGAGATCCGGCAGCAGCCAAGGCAGTTTTCACACAAGCCTAGTTTTCACATGAGCCTTGCAGCAGAAGGAGTTTGTCAGGTCCTACCTGAAGTTCACTCTGCTTGGCCTACAAGAGCTAGGTGTCATCATAGCTCAGAGGCAGGGCTTCAGATTTTTTTCAAGATTGGTAGGCCGAAGTGACCCATGGAGCAAAAAATGGCGAGTCATTTTCTGAAATGATGGGCCCACTGCTGTCTTAAGCGGCCACTCAAAACAGAAGACCAATTATCCCTTAATGCAGGTCAAAAGTATTGCAGTGGCTGCTTAAGACAGATTTTACTGTATTGACAACCTACATGTACTTTCTGTTATGTGGAATTCGTAGACTCGCTGTAAGATGAATATTTTTTATTAAAGTGAGATTCTTTTCACAACTAAAAAGGATGGGTCCACTGGGCCCACTGCCTTGGAAAGTGATGGGCCATATTTTGAAATCATGGGACAATGACCCTCTGAAGGCCTGCAGATGGTAAAGAATTGTATTTGGGTATACATGTACTGGGTCTTATGACCATGATGGTTACCAAGCCATGCTTGTTTTTGGTAAAACCCCGTCAAGAACCAAAATGCCAATTACTTGGTGCCTATGTAGTATGTAGCATTGTGGATGCCAGAGGCCCAGCAAAGTTTGTTTAAATGATGGATCCTAGTCAGCTGTTAACTAAGTCAAAGTCAATCTACTAGATTGACTTTGACTTAGTTAGCGGCAAGTTCATATCTGATTGTGAAATCTTGAAACTTTTTAAAAAATCTAATGCCATCCTTAGGCCCATCAAAGGTCATAGATTTGTTTTGGATAGCACTTCTAAATTTAAGAGGCAAATGTTGATTCAGGTGCATTATGCTGCCCTGGTGAGACATCTCTTATAGTAAAAAGCTACATAGCTGTTCTTTTTCTTGTTATTAGACATTTAAGAAAGTTAGACATGTAGTGGAAGTTTTAAATGCTTGCTCTATTGACCTGCTCAAATGATCTATGTTAGAATGAAACATTAAAGTGTTAGCCTGAAGGATACAAAGTAAAGTTTGTCAACCAAGTAAATTTAGCTTCAGAGCGATAATTGGATAGATTATTGTTATCTAATTTTCCTTTTTTTAAGCACACACAAGCACAAATGCTGTCTTCATTTGTAATTCCTAATATCATCTTGTCCTGAACCTCTGGTCCAAATTCAAAATAATTTCACACAAATGCTATATACATAAATTGCATAAAAGGTTCTGCTCCGCGGACAGATCTAAAAATAGAATAAAGCTTTTAATGTTATCTCTTAGTCTTCCAAATTAGAAATAATTTCACACAAATGTTCCTCATAATGCCCTCAACCAAAATTGCACAAACTGTTCCACTCTGCTGAGCTAAAAATAGAATAAACATTTAAATGGAAACACTTTTATCTGACATCATCTCCCTAACCAGTGTCCCAAATTCAAAATGATACAATACTCAAATTATGAAATGTTCCCAATAATGCACTCCACCAAAATACACAAAAAAATCTTGTTTCGTTGAACACTTAGGTGAGTGATCCTGGGCCTCGTGTCCCTCTTGTTTAAATTGAGACATTCCTAGGGTGCTTCAGCTATCAAGGACTAGGCCAAATAAAAACATACCTGTGTTTAGGGTAACCCGACCCTACCTAAATTTACTGGTGAAACCTAGATTTTTTTTCAGGTTTTCTTGGAAAAAATATATTTTAATGCATTTTACCCGAAACACACTTATTTTTTTTTTATTTGGTTTTTTGTCCAAACTCTTTTTGAGCTATTATAATATTGTATTTATCTGAAACAAAATACAATAAATGTCTTTTCTGCACTAAACAATTTAAACCATTTAACTCATTATCTCCTAGTGTCGTCTGCTGATAACTTTTGCAAACAGTTTGGACCCAGATCAGGCCTGACAAAATGTCGGGCCTGATCTGGATCCAAACAATTTACACTCGGATGGTATTCCTGAAAGAATTTTTCGAAAAAGTTGATTTTGAAAAAAAATCAGCAGACGACAAAAAAGCATGAAAACTACCCAGTAATTCTAAGTAATTATCATAATTATTGAGATTAAATGTTGATTTGTATCGGATAAAGAATGGACATTTTTAACCTTTGAGTTTCAGTTTCCATCTTTTTTATAATGCGTATTAAATTTCAGTATTTTGTAGGTGACATTATTTTAAAACATTTTTTTCAGAGGAAAAGTAATATTAGATGTTTTTAAGAATGAATTTTAATTTTAAGCTTATATTTTGATGATTACATGTACGCTGCATTACAACTGAGGAAGTGCAAAGGTACAGCATACCAGTATCTTCTGCACTTTTGCAACATTGATCAGTAGTGAATGCTTTAAAAATCATCAGTGTTTTTCTCAAGACTGCATCTTTAAAAAAATCAAAATGCTATTTGAAATACATTTTTATAGACTCTTGCATTAAGCGATAACTGGTCTTGAAAACCAATTTTTGGTCTTTTTGAGAGTGGCCATTCCTGTAATCTGTTTCATCACTCTTCACTTATCCCACACGCATCCCTATGCAGGATTGTTTGTGTGTACTTTGTGTAGTTTAGTCTTTAGTGTCCACTGCTTTACATCTGTAGCAGACTTTAACACACCGGATAGGCGGCAAACGAAAACATTAATACTATTGACGAAGGTAGATCAAAAATAGTTAGAAACAGAGTTTTTGATTGCCATTTGTCACCCCACTATTGATAAATGGCAATTGAAAACACTGTTTCTAGCAATTTTTGATCTGCGTTCGTTGATTGTTTCGATTGCCGCCTATTCGGTGTGTTTAACATGAAATGTCAAGGCTTTATTTTTTCCAAAACAAGTGAAGATTCGATGGTGCTAGGAAAGTTGTTGTCTGCTGTAGATTTGAGTGACATTTTAAGAGTTAAAATTTGTGTCAGTGTGTCCATGTCTGATAGATAATAATGTTGACATGCCACTCTACCAATTTTAATATGAGATTGGATTCTTCATGAATATTCATGCTAAGCTTCATCCACTATGAATAATTGTACATAGAACAAAGCAATCACTTGTCAGGTCCACTAGTGTAGGGTCATAGCTATTCATATTTCCATAAGCAAACAGAGTACCCTGATCTGCCTGATCTGGGTCTGCTCTGTTTGCAAAAGCATTAAAAGGCGTCTCTATGAGGTAAGGGTTAAACTCATACCAGCCTGCATACTCATAATCTGTTCAGCCTTTTTGCTCTCATAATTGAAAAAAAAATTGAACTGAAATTTTTTGCTTAGTATGTTTCTTATTTCTTAATAGGTTAACCCTTTTCCTGTCAGTTACGACTTTTCGTCTGCTCTCTTGTCTGCTTATGTTCTTAGTTAGGTAGCCTATATTGCAAACAATATGGACCCATATCAGGGAGCAGCCTGACCAGGGTTCATAGTGTTTGCTTCTATGTTAAAAACTGGTTAAATATATGTGCAATATATGTAAAAAGCACAGGCCTCCAAATAAGAATGCGTAACTGAAAACTATTTTCTTATTTCTCAACCAAAACATATGTTGTGGGTACTCAAAAGAACCATCTCAATGAGACGGTTCTTTTGAATGAGACGGTTCTTTTGAGCACCCAAAACACATGTTTAGATTGCTGGGTAAGAAAACAATGACAATTTTACGCTCAAAATTTTTGCTTAACTGGACCTATGAAGCAGAGGACATTTTCAGGACCAAAAAATAGTGGAATGGCAGAATGTTGGAACAAGGTTTTTACAAGATGCCAAATTCTGTCACACATGCTTCCAATCTTCTTGGCAAAAAACTCCAGAGTTCAATAAACAATATGTGCAACAGATTTTCGAAATGTCACAAGAAAACAGCTAAAGATATGGATGGAGCCACCATTTAACTCTTCCTTGCTTGTGACGTCTGTTGCTGACCTTCTTATGGACCCAGATTAAGACTGACAGAATGTTGGTTCTGATCTGGATCCATCCAGTTTGAGTCAATTGGCACTGTGATCCTGTTCCTGAAAGATTTTTTTATAAAAAATTATTTTGAAAAAATTCAGACGACACTTATAAAGTATGAAAAATGACCAAGCACTCCCCCAGATGAGAGTGCGTAGCTGAAAATTATTTTTCTTATTTCTCAACCAAAACATTTGTTGTGGTACTTAAAAGAACCGTCTCAATGAGAGGGTGCTTTTGAGCACCCAAAACACATGTTTAAATTGATGGGTAAGAAGATAATTACAATTTTAAGCTCATAAAATTTCCTTATCTAGATCTATGCAAGCATGCAAAGAGTTAGAGAAAAGCAGATTTAACCCTTTACCATATAGAGACACCTTTTGCAAACAGAGCAGACCCAGATCAGGCAATAAGGTCTTGTAAGAGCTGCCTGATCAGAGTCTACACTGTTTGCTGATGGAAATCTGATATATCTGATCCTTCACTAGTGGACCTGACAAGTAATTTCATACCAACATGAAAGTTTATTTATATAATTATTCATAGTAGGTGGTCAAGACGGAAGCGCCGCAGGTTCTAGCCTCACCAGCGTCACAACATGTACATTGTGTCCTTGAGCAAGACACAGTAATCCTAGCTTAATTTTGGTTCAACCCAGGAAGACACGTCCATTTATAATTGAAAGATTGTTGATGGGACGTAAAGAATCAAATCAAACAAACAAAACTACACAAGTGGACCTGACAAGTTATTACTTTGTTCTATATACCAACCTGAAAGTTTATTAATATAATTATTCATAGTGGGCGGAGCTTAGCATGAATATACATGAAGGAAATGGTTAACAGAGAAATAAAAACTGTTGTTATTTTTCAGGTCCTCCCAAACCGTTGGCGTGTGTTACAGATGACTTAGAACAGAAAGTGAACACATTGTATCCCAAGGCCCTTGATGGCTTCCTGATAGTTCTATCCAAAGATGGGGACATCATATACATCTCTGAGAGTGTGGCCAGATATCTTGGGCTTCAGCAGGTAAGACACCCACTCACCTCCAACACACACACACACCCAGCAAATGATTAGCTACAGTAAAACCTGTCTTAAGCGGTCACTCAAAAAGAAGACCAAAACTTGGTTTTCAAGACCGCTTAATGCAGGTCAAAAGTATTGCAGAATGCTTCATAGGGAGCATTCTGCAATACTTTTGACCTTCATTAAGCTACCATTTGTTATTAAGATCGGATTTATGTCTATTTTTGAGTGGCCGCTTAAGACAGGTTTTACTGTACTTGTATGAGACAGTAAAGTGGGCGTAGTTGAGCTACTTTGCAGATTGGATTAAACCAGATCTATCTGATAAGCAGCATGGTCACCCTTCAATCATTTCACAGGTAAATTCCACAGCAAAGAAACAACCAATCAAATTAACGCTGACCACCCCTTTTTGGTGGCTGTTTTAAGTGTTGGCTGGCTTAAATGTCTAGCTTTAGTCAAGAGCCTGATGCTCTGTGTCTTCACTGTTTACTCAGGCATGTGTCCAAATATTAACACTTAATTGTCATATGTAGGACAGTGGCTCAGTGGTAGAGTGCTTGACTCGAGACCAAGGGGCCGCGGGTTCGAGCCTCACCGGTGTCACTGCGTTGTGTCCATGGGCAAGACACATTTATCCTTGCTTAGTACTGGTTCAACCCAGGAAGACTCGACATAACTGATTTTTTTTTTATAGGGACGTAAAGAATCAAATCAAATCAAAAGTACACTCCTTCCAAAATTTTATCCTTTCCAGTTTTGAGCATGTCAATTACAATCAGAGGGGAAACAGTGTAGATCCTAATCAGATGGCTTTGTCAGAAGCCATCTGATTAGAATCTACAGTGTTTTCAAAATAGGATAAGTCCGGGCTCAGCAGGACAAAGTTAAATATGATAGTATTAAGCAAATAAAAAGATATTTTCTTACAAGAGAAGATTGAAAAGTATTTAAGGATTAGAAATTTCATCAGGTGATATTTAAAGGTGATCTTCATACAGTTAACCACTTTCCTGCTGATTCCAAAGTTTTGAAATATAAATCGCATGAGAAACTATGATTATAGATGTCTATTCTATGAAATCTACCCTATCTGCATCTAGACTGGTAAATGGATGAGCGAATGAAACAGTTGAAAAGTATATTAAAGTACACAGTAAACGGTGGGGGGGATAAACTCATATAGTAATTTATAGGCTTTAAAAAATGATGAATTAAGAAAATGAAGGTTAAAATGAACGCGATGTAGTAATGTTGAAAAACTATCAGGATATTAAATTCTGAGTCATTCAGACATGCACTTTTATTTGTTTTTTCATATATTTCACTAAACGTTTCTTTGAAAAAGATTATGGGATACTTGAGTCAGTTAAGATGCTTTTTTAAAATGAAAAATATACCTTTAAATAGGCCAGATTTGTTTTTTTGTTATCCCCCGACAAAGTTATGGCGTCAAATATTAAAATTTCATAATAACTAAGTCAGTTGTCAATATTTTTACCCAAATTTTGCATGCAGGCAAAGGAACATTAGTTATGAAACCTATGAAACAGGATTTTAGTCCTGGGTAGCAAGTAGCAAGTAAGCAAAAGCACATCTGGAGTCATGTCATCGCAAGACCACCAGGTCAGATTTCAAAGACTTGCCGAACAAGATACGGCGTAATAAGTGACAAGCTCGTCAAAGTAAAAGAAACCGCAATCCATATTTAGCAACACCAATTTATTTGAACATCCCCGCTTGTAGCTAGTAGGCGGGGCTAAACGGTTGTCAAAAAACCATGATCATTTAGTCAGGAGGCGGAGCGAAGCGGTTGTAAACATTAATGTGCCGCACCGTGGCAAAATAAATCTCCGTTTAAGAGCACGATGTCGAGAGGTAAAGGCTGATTTGGGTCATTATATGGGCACTTGATAGCTATTTAAAGGACCTTAAGCGTTCCCCATGCAAACAGCCTAGTGTAACAAGACCCTTGGACACAGGCTGATCCCAGTCTTCCGTTAGCGCACATATTATAGTTTTGTTTGGTGCGGACCCCCAATCCCCCTCTGGATCTGCACATGGCTAGCTACGAAATTTCCACAAACAGCAGCCAATGCAGTGCTGACATTGTACCTCTTGTAAACCAAACTGGTGAGGATATCACTGCCAGAGCAGGCGCAACTGTCAACCAAGCCAATTACAATCAAATGAACTAGTTTACACCACCATATTATGGATTTGGAGGTTATTTCCCAGTACATTCATACTCTCCAGGACCTCCTCTGTAAACTTTAAAATAAGAAACGTTGTCCAGGCTGTTTTCTGGACCCCCCCCCCCTGACAAAAATTCCTTGGTCCGCACATGGAACCTATGCTATCCTCAAATATCTGTAGTGATGCTTCGAGGGTACAGGATCGCTGGAATCTCACGAAAACTCTAGGGAGCGCAGTGGCTCAGTGGTAGAGTGCTTGACTCGAGACCGAAGGGCCGCAGGTTCGAGCCTCACCGGCGCCACTGCGTTGTGGTCCTTGATCAAGACACATTTATCCTAGCTTAGTACTGGTTCAACCTAGGAAGAACTTTCCCTATATAAGTGAAAGATTGTTGATGGGACGTAAAGAATCAAATCAAACAAACAAACAAACAAAACTCACGAAAACTCTATACTCAGAACAAATAAATATGCCATGCGCCCAAATGCTTTATATTTAAATAGCTAATTTCATACATGCCTGTTTAGTTGATCGTAACCTACAAACATGCTCGGATCCAGAGAGGGGGACAGGGGTCCGGACCCCCCCCCCCCCCCCCCCCACACACACACACACACACACACACACACACACACTTAAATATCACAAAAAAGGGTTTCTTAGCGATACTTAGTCTAGTCTCCATCCCCTGAAAAATCACAAAGCTGCAAAACCAGCATTTAATGTTGGGCCATCATCCGCCCGCCAGAGAAACACATTTAATGACGTTTCCCTGGTGGGCAGATGATGGTCTGCGTATAGTGGCATTGGATTTTTTCTCCTCTTCTCCCATCATGAACAAACAACAACAACAACAAAAAAACATGTCATACATGTAGTTGGACCCCCTCTGACAAAGCTGTCTGGATCCGCGCATGACAAATATTAATTTGGTCGACCGTATTACTAACAAACATCGGCAATTATTTCCTACTGAAGAGGTTTTGTTCCATACATTATTTTTTATCATCGACGCATTTCTCGCGTTTCAACTATCAGTCTTTCAGCGTGAATGTGAAAATCATATTTAGAACCATAGATCCAGATAGGGAAATTTTATTAGCGTAGAATGGTATAAGTATTTTCTTACCAATCAATTTAAGCTGTGTTTTGGGTGCTCAAAAGAACCGTCTTAATGAGACGGTTGTTTTGAGTATCCACAACATATGTTTTGGATGAGAAATATAAAAAATAGTTTTACAATACACACTCTTATCTGGAAAATAATAATAATAATAATAATAATAATAGTCTTTATTTTCAGAGGGTAACACATTTAGCAAAAAAAAAACTAATCTTCCATGAGACCCTCTATGAACTACCACCAAAAAATAATACAAGTATAAGGAGGCCTGTCTAAGAACTAATGAAAAAGTGAGAGAAAAAAACAACAACAAAAAACATTGTACTTTTTTCCATTCAGAGATCAAGTCAGCTAAGACAATGAGCGTGTGCAAAATATGGGAATCGTCACATAACAGGTTTTGTCCTATCACATGAGAGAAAAGGGGGCATTGACCCGCTTACTTGTAAGACACAACTGTCACTCATCTCTGAAACAGGCGCAGGAGCACCTGATAGGCAGTTCCACAAGAAATCTAACTGTCTTCGATTTCTGACCACACACTGAGAAACTTACCAATAGTGATGAAAATAGTTGGTCCGCTTGACAGTGACGACATTTTATGAACCGTTCACAGAAGTCATTTTGCTAACTTGCTACTTGCGCGGTTGTAGGGGGATATTAATTCCACGAAATAGTCTTGTTAATTTATGGTAGAGCCTACCCAAAGATTTTAGCCACACCAGAAAATATGCCCTTTTGAATTTTATTTTGTTTCTCAACTCTCAATACTATAAATTATACCTGTTATGTATGTTTAATGAGATATACTTTTATTTGATCAACTGCAACTTTCTTCAGCTTTTTATTATGCCCCCAAAGAGAGCAGGCATATAATGTCGCTCCTCAAAATCTCAACCGGAAGGCACAGGAATTGTTTTTCTCGCTCAACCAGCGGTTGAGCATCTGACCGTTTGGTAGGCGTGGGTTGGTAACATGTCAACTTGACCTGGGGCTAAATCTTCAACCTGTTTCAGTATGAGTAGCAAAGGGGGACGTGCATTAAGGGGCTATTTTGGCCCCCTTTAGAGCCAAAAACTGAAAGTTGCTCTTCACCAATTTCATATTGTTGATCTTTTAGAAGAATAGCCAAAGTGTAAAATTCTGGCATTTATTTTACTTTTACCGGTTGCTATGGTAACCAAAATGGCCGACAAAATAGGCTTAAAATAGAGAAATTGCCATTTTAGGCCAAATTTGAGGCTTTTGGAGACCGATTATTTAAGAATTAGATATCAGCACAAGCAAATACCAAAAAAACCTTTTAATATATTGTGTGCCGTTATAATTCTCATCATCTGTTAACATATTATTTTGGTATTTGCTTGTGCTCTATATTAATTCCTCTGTTGCAAGTCTCAAATTTGCTCCAAAATGGTAATTTTTCTATTTTCATCCTATTTCGGCGGCCATTTTTGTTACCATAGCAACGGTAAAAGTCAAATCAATGCCAGACTTTTACACTTGGGCTATTGTTCTAATAAACTAATAGGAAGAAACTGGTGAAGAGCAACTTTTATTTTTTGACCTCATAGGGGGGCCAAAATAGCCTCTTAATGCACGTACCCATTTGTCCTCTTTATGAAAAAAAACCCATGTGCATGTGTGTTGCATCATGTAATGTTTTGACTGATATATAACAATAAAAGTGAAAACTCATACTTTCACTTGCTTGGATAGGGAATTATCTGACATTTTCAAAAATCATGTAGATCCAGACACACTTGTTTAAGAGTCAGTCTGATCACAATATACCCTGACTGCTTTCATTCGATTTCAGAGGCCTCTGGGCTGAGAGCAGAATTTATCAAATATTTGGGGAGCTATACATATTAACATATTGCCCTGTACATTTTATACAGCAGGACATAAAGGGTGGAATGTAAAAAATATAATGTTAAATATTTACCTTTTAATATATTAATAGTCTGCAATTAAAAATGTCAATAATTTTCTTATTCTGGATGAAAAGCTCATGGGAAGCATCTGTACACTTCCATTGTGTGCCCACAACATGTGTTTGTTGTTGAGAAATAAAAATAAATAAGCAACAATCATCTTATATACTGGGCCCTTTTCTTTCTCTTCTTCTTGCGTTCTCATGTTTCTGTTGTGACTTCAGTTGTCTTCTCATGTATCTTGTTTGACTTCCTACAATGTATTCTTTCTAGTATGCAATTTCGGTGTAAATTTGATTATCAGTGATTTGGTGATGATCAATGATTTCTCTAAATAATCACTTATCAGTGATTTGGTGATGATCTGATTTAGTGATGATCAATGATTTCTCTAAATAATCACTTATCAGTGATTTGGTGATGATCTGATTTAGTGATGATCAATGATTTCTCTAAATAATCACTAATCGGTGATTTGGTGATGATCTAATTTAGTGATGATCGATGGTTTCTCTAAATAATCACTAATAGGTGATTTGGTGATGATATGATTTAGTGATGATCAATGATTTCTCTACCTAATCATTTATCAGTGAGTTGGTGATGATCTGATTTAGTGATGATCAATGATTTCTATACATAATCATTTATCAGTGAGCTGGTGATGATCTGATTTAGTGATGATCAATGATTTCTCTAAATAATCAGTTATCAGTGAGTTGTTGATGATCTGATTTAGTGATGATTAATGATTTCTCTAAATAATCACTTATCAGTTTTGGTGATGATCTGATTTAGTGATGATCAATGATTTCTCTAAATAATCGCTTATCAGTTTTGGTGATGATCTGATTTAGTAATGATCAATGATTTCTCTAAATAATCGCTTATCAGTGATTTGGTGATGATCTGATTTAGTGATGATCAATGCATTCTATTAATAATCACTTATTAGTGGGTTGGTGATGATCTGATTTAGTGATGATCAATGATTTCCCTAAATAATCATTTATCAGTTTTGGTGATGATCTGATTTAGTGATGATCAATGATTTCTCTAAATTATCACTTATCAGTGATTTGGTGATGATCTGATTTAGTGATGATCAATGATTTCTCTAATAATCACTTATCAGTGATTTGGTGATGATCTGATTTAATGATGATCAATGATTTCTCTAAATAATCAATAATCAGTGATTTGGTGATGATCTGATTCAATGATGATCAATGATTTCTCTAAATTATCACTTATCAGTGATTTGGTGATGATCTGATTCAGTGATGATGAATGATTTCTCTAAATTATCACTTATCAGTGATTTGGTGATGATCTGATTTAGTGATGATCAATGATTTCTCTAAATAATCACTTATCAGTGATTTGGTGATGATCTGATTTAGTGATGATCAATGATTTCTCTAAATAATCACTTATGTGTGATTTGGTGATGATCTGATTTAGTGATGAACAATGATTTCTCTAAAAAATCACTTATCAATGATTTGGTGATGATCTGATTCAGTGATGATGAATGATTTCTCTAAATTATCACTTATCAGTGATTTGGTGATCATCTGATTTAGTGATGATCAATGATTTCTCTAAATTATCACTTATCAGTGATTTGGTGATGATCTGATTCAGTGATGATCAATGATTTCTCTAAATAATCACTTATCAGTGATTTGGTGATGATCTGATTTAGTGATGATCAATGATTTCTCTAAATAATCACTTACCAGTGATTTGGTGATGATCTGATTTAGTGATGATCAATGATTTCTCAAAATTATCACTTATCAGTGATTTGGTGATGATCTGATTTAGTGATGATCAATGATTTCTCTAAATAATCACTTATCAGTGATTTGGTGATTATCTGATTTAGTGATGATCAATGATTTCTCTACATAATCATTTATCAGTGAGATGGTGATGATCTGATTTAGTGATGATCAATGATTTCTCTAAATAATCACTTATCAGTGATTTGGTGATCATCTGATTTAGTGATGATCAATGATTTCTTTAAATAATCACATATCAGTGATTTGGTGATGATCTGATTTGGTGATGATCAATGATTTCTCTGAATAATTACTTCTCAATTATTTGGTGATGATCTGATTTAGTGATGATCAATGATTTCTCTAAATAATCACTTATCAGTGATTTGGTGATTATCTGATTTAGTGATGATCAATGATTTCTCTGAATAATCACTTATCAGTGATTTGGTGATGATCTGATTTAGTGATGATCAATGATTTCTCTAAATAATCACTTATCAGTGATTTGGTGATGCTCTGATAAAGTGATGATCAATGATTTCTCTAAATAATCACATATCAGTGATTTGGTGATGATCTGATTTAGTGATGATCAATAATTTCTCTAAATAATCAATAATCAGTGATTTGGTGATCATCTGATTTAGTGATGACCAATGATTTCTCTAAATAATCACTTATCAGTAATTTGTGATGATCTGATTTAGTGTTGATTGATGATTTCTCTAAATAATCACTTATCAGTGATTTGGTGATGGTCTGATTTAGTGATGATCAATGATTTCTCTAAATAATCACTTATCAGTGATTTAATGATGATCAATGATTTCTCTAAATAATCACTTATCAGTGATTTAATGATGATCTGATTTAGTGATGATCAATGATTTCTCTAAATAATCACATATCAGTGATTTGGTGATGATCTAATAAAGTGATGATCAATGATTTCTCTAAATAATCACTTATCAGTGAGTTGGTGATGATCTGATTTAGTGATGATCAATGATTTCTCTAAATAATCACTTATCAGTGAGTTGGTGATGATCTGATTTAGTGATGATCAATGATTTCTCTAAATAATCACTTATCAGTGAGTTGGTGATGATCTGATTTAGTGATGATCAATGATTTCTCTAAATAATCACTTATCAGTGATTTGGTGAGATCGTGCTAATTTGTATGAGTAATTTAAATGTAGATAATAAAAGATGTAGATAGGTTGTAATGATTTTGCACTTTATTTAAATGAGAGTCGGGTTACACTCAGATGATCTTATCAGTGTAATTTAAGAGTCTGATGCACAGGGATAAAATAACTTTTGCATCTCTACACCTGGCTGAGCCCAAAGACATTACTCCATCTATTGTCAACATTACAAGACTGCATGTGTTAGATGACATCATGAAAATCAAACTGGTGACATAATGACATGCAGTGATTTATTAACCAATAAATCACTGAATTTAACCATTGGCTATGGTGAACAAAATCATAATCCTATACAATTATGAAGACAAAGAAAATACTGACCAGCGACCCCAGCAAACTATATGAGATCAAGAAAAATAACTTTTTACCAAGTGAAGACTCAGGCCAGCTTTGGACATTGCTCAGTCTGAGCAGTCGTCACTCTCTGCATGAACTTAGACAAACTAACCTTTGAGCACACAGCCATGACTGATCTGACTTAAGATTCTCATGCTGACCAGAGTTGGTATGGGCATATTGTCAGCTCGATAATGATTGACCAATTGCAATTCAAAGATTCCATTGCTTAATCTCTGTGAACCTGAATATAAAAACCACAAAAAATCTTTCAGATATGGAAAATGTTCATGGTTAAACAGTTTTTATTACAATTAAGGCGACATAGAGTGAGACATCTGCAAATTTATAACAGTAAATCACATCTCAGAATCTGATTTTATGATTGAACTACTAGCATGCTCGGTAAATCTGTATGCATTTTTCGCCATCTACTGATTTTTGATCAAAATCAACTTTTTTCAAAGAATGCTTTCAGGAATGCCATCATTGTGTAAAATAATTTGGATCCAGATCAGGCTCAACGTTTTCAAGTTATCAACAGATGACACAGCTGGCAGGTTAAGAGTAAACCCCTTAATGGGTACTTTTACAAACAGTGAAGACACTGATGAAATGCCGCATAATGCGGCATTTCATCAGGGTCTACGCTGTTAAGGTAAAAAATGGTCTTCAGACAAAAAATGCAATATTTTATGACAGCCCTAGATATGTACAATGTACTATCCCAAGTTTATTGGATCTAACCAGAAGGAAGAATCAGTAATAGTATACAAAAGGGTAAAATTGTTTGAAGCCCTAATTGATTAAGAAGACACTGTGGTGTAGTGGATAAACCACCCACCTTGTTAAATAGGGGTTGCGGGTTTGATCCCCATCTTCTCGAGAGTGTCGAATGAAACTTTATGCCTTGACCCTGTCACAGCATTACCTTAGCCAAACACAAACAAACAAACCAACTACTAAGGGCTTCAAAATGAAATAATTCAACCAAGAAAATTATCTTTAAAAAATTGCTGTGTCAACCGTTGTGTGACATGTACTTATCAAAGAGGTTATATATTATACTGTTTGTTTTGTTGTGGATTTGTTTTTTGTGTAGGACCAAAGCATGAGAAAAGGTTTTATACCACCCTTACCAACTTTAATACGAAATACCTCATGATGATCATGTGTAAGGCCTACACTGATGTAGGTGGTATAAAATAGTTATACCATGATTGTCCACCTGTACGTAAGATAATCCACTAGCTAAAAGCTCGTTGATTATCTCCACTTACATTCTGACAACCCATGGTATAACAATTAGATTAAAATTCAGGACTTTAGTTGTGTAACGTAAATTTAATTTTCTTATTTCTCAACCAAAAGATATGTTAAAATTGATGGGTAAGAAAATAAGGTGCTACAGAGTACCGTATCGAATCATGGATACGTCTTGAGTATTCGTAGCTCCACTGGTGAATCGTAGCGCTGCCGTCATGAATTGTAGTTGATCAGTAGATGAAATATGCAGACACAGTAGGAGCATCTTGAAACACCGTATTTATGCTGGATTTTCCATCCCAATGCACCCCGATTTTACCGTCTGGCTTAAATCGGGATGAATTGTGGCCGGAATCGCGACTGTGTAAATGAGACTTTATAAGGTTAAATTAGTCTTAGAAGTTTTTTCATTATCAGTACATTTTCTGTTTGCAGATTGATTTAATGGGACAAAGTATCTATGAGTTTGCCCATCCCTGTGACCATGACGAGATTGAGGATGCACTGGCACCCCACCCACGAGAAATAGACGAGTCCTCCCAAAGGACTGTGTTCATACGTCTTAAGTGCACTCTCACAAGCAAAGGGAGGAACGTCAATCTCAAATCAGCAACATACAAGGTAAGCCTATCTCAACTAGTACAGTAAAACCTGTCTTAAGAGGTCACTCAAAAGAAGACCAAAAATTGGTTTTCAAGACTGATTATCGCTGAATGCAGGTCATTCAGGGGTCAAGGGGAGCATTCTGCAATACTTTCGACCTTCATTAAGCTACCATTAGCCATTGAGATATTTGTTTTGTCTATTTTCGAGTGGCCGCTTTAGACCCGTTTTACTGTAACTCATAAATACTCATTTCTTTTTTAAAATTGCTGGTAGTGCCCATAAGTTGAAAGGGGTTATTAAAAATTGCAAAAAAAACCCTGTAAATAACTGGTATAATGTAGCGAGAAAAATCTAGAACAGTGGTTGGTTTGACAGAAAATGTCTTGGCATCTGGCATGCAGGTGTGATGCTCGGGGAGGCTTGGTCATGTAGAGCCAGGCCTTTAGTTAAGACTGTGTAAATGAAATGCTTCTTTTGAGCACCCAAAACATATGTTAAAAATAATGGGTAAGAAAATATTTACAATTTAACATTCAAAAAATTTGTTTATCTAAACCTGTGTAGAGCAAAACATTGGTTGGGCATTGAAACCCAGCTGGCAATGACAGAGTGAATGGCTGTATGGATTCAATGGCCCCAAAAACCACTCTGAGTAGAGGTTGTCGTTGGACAGACCTCCCTTTTGGAGATGATTAATGTAGATGATGATGGTGATGATAATGATGTTGGTGATGATGTTGGTGATGATGATGATGATGATGATGATGATGATGATGATGATGATGATGATGATGATGATTATGATGATGATGATGAAGATCGATGATGATGATGTTGATGATGATGATGATGATGATGATGATGATGATGATGATGATGATGATGATGATGATGATGACGATGTCGACGACGATGTTGATGATGATGATCAAGGTGACAGCTGCCCTAAAACTTGACACAATTTCTTCATATTGATTAAGAAGAATTGCCTCCCTTGATTAGCGCTATTCTGTGTCTCTAGGTTAAGCTCAGAAGTATGTCACTGAATACTTAATTGGCATTAACCATTTTCCCGCCATTCGCAACAATTGTCGTCTGCTTGCTTATCTGATAGCCTATTTTTTGCAAGCACTATGGACCCAGATCAGACTGATCCTAAGGGAGCAGTCTGATTAGGGTTCATAGTGTTTGCAAAAATAGTCTTCTGCTTGCTTATCTGATGTTTTACTCTGATAGGCTATTTTTGCAAACACTATTGATCCAGATCAGACTGCTCCTATAGGAGCAGTCTGATCAGGGCTCATAGTGTTTGCTTTCATGATAAAAGCAGTTTCAAGTGCATTTAGATATATACAGCAGACGTAATAAGCAGACAACACTTTAGGATAAAAATTATATTGGCAGGATAAGAGTTAATGGGGCTCTTTAATGGAACCTGAAGTCAATATATATCTTGCAGTCACTAGAATAATTTCCTACTCTTGTAGCTTATTGATGTCATGTTGCTATGACAACTATCAACAATATTCTGAGATTGGAGTGTCTGCTATTATCAGCATTTTCCACCAGTGAAAGTGGCGGTGAAGCAAACTCCATTAACAAATAAAATGCACTTATTACAATTTGAAAAAAAATGCTTCAATTCAGGATGAAATAAGACTTGTTATTACCCAACCGTCTATATACGGAGTAATTGTCTATTTTTTGCTATATCATGAGTCACTGAACTATTCCACCGGTCAATAAATTTGACTATTGACTGGCACTATACCATGGCCTGGTTACCCGCTTCCCTGTTAAAAACACACAGGCACTTATCGACATGCGCGACAACGATGCGTGTATGGTTCGTTTATGAAAGGAGACATTATGCAACAATGGTGAAATAAGGCATGGTTTGGTAACTTTAAACTCCAATAACTCCGTTGTTTTTGATCAGAAACACAAAGTGTGGGTACTCGTTTTCTTAGTTAGAACGAGCGGAACATTTTGAGACCAAAATTGAGCAGATTTTGAGACCAAAATTGAGCAGATTTGGTGAAATTTTCTGATTTGCAAGAAAACCGCATCGTCTAATACAGCAACTCCATGCAAGAAACGCTGCTAAGTATTTCATCAAATGGGTTGGGTAATAAATCAGTTATTTCATGTACAGATGCGTGTCTGACTGCAGATCCAGGGGTCGCGAGTTCGATCCCGGCCCGGTCCCAAACTTTCGTGGAGATTGATCATGAAATAATTTCTATGGTCATTCTCCTCCCTTCCGCTGATTCATTCAAGAAGGGTTGTTGTCAGTTGCAAGCGAAAGTATGTACACAAATTACTGGTTAACCGCTTGTTCAAGCCTGCCCAGGAAAAAGTGTGGTTAGAGTAACTGACCGTCCCGCAATGACCATAGCTGTTGACTTGGGACGTAAAGCAACAAAAACAAACAAAACAAAAGTTATTTCATGCCTGTTTGTAGTATAGTCAAACTATTACCCCTCGGTGCCGTGGACGACCTGATGCAATAGTGCATCAGGTCGTCCACAGCACCGAGGGGTAATAGTTTTGACTTTACTACAAACAGGCATGAAAGAACTGTATAACATTTCATGCCTTTTCCCCGATGTCACAAAATCACAAAATTTGTCATCTGCTGTAGGGATGGGAGTGGGAGTGGAGACGGTGTTTTGATTTGTATATATGATAGTTAGTTGTAATTTGCAGCAAACATCATATTGAAACATTTTAGAATTTGGAAGAAGATGATTTTCAGAATCGATAGTGGTTGATAGTATCATGAATCTCCCCTCCCCCCCGTTCCCCCCAAGACAAGCTATTGTTTCCTGCACTTGGAATAGGTGCTCTATAGGGAAGAGCAATCATTATATTGCAAAGTACAGATTTGGCTGAATATAGACTTAACTTCTCAAAATAATTATAAATAATACATATAAACCTTTATATAGCCTTGGCTCATAATGCCCATATTGAGAACCTTGTGGGTTGTTCAGTGTTCACAAAAAATGATGCTGGATGTCTGTCACTGCACTAAACAAGCTTGAACAGCTGGGCAGAACCATTGAATTTGCAGAAAGAGCTAAGCTGTAAGGGTTAAAAGACACAGAATTGGAATTGATTTTCTATATTGGCTTAGCTGTACTAATATAGTACGGACACTTACAACAGATATAGTGCATTGATACTTCTAAAGAAACAAAACTTTAAGATGGCACACTAATCACCAACGTCATCGTCGTCATTATCATCATCATCGGGTTTTGATTAACATGCAGGTGCAGGAGCGTCTTCCACATCAGTGCACTCACATCCTAAGCAGCCTCGATATTGAAAAATAGTCGGGCCAGTTGAAAATTTGGATGGCCAGTCAATTATTCGGGTCAGGTGGCCCTGCGGGCCAGTGGCATTTTGGGACTTAGCAAAACCACTGATGTGGCAAAAAAAATCCATGTAGCTTTGCCACTTTTTCTTGTTGTTTTCTAACAGGCCCTGCAGTGCAATTTGTAGCGAGTCCAAGTGCTGTTCCAGGAGTCTTGAGTTTGATCCTGGCCCCATACTTTCATAGAGATTGATCATCAAATATTTTCTACAGGCATTCTCCTTCCGATGAGCAAAACAAATGTTTAAACTGATGGATAAGAAAATATCTACAATTTTACAGAGACTATGGAGAGTAAATGAGTTGCACACCGGAATTATGTACATCTGAGATTTTACCCTGGGATAGAAATTCTTATCTTACCCAGGCTGTCACGTTATAGTGACGTCATCATGTTATGTGGAATTGCAGCATACTCAGGAACTTCTGGATAAAAAAAGTATTTATTTTAATGGTGAGCAAGAAAAGGTACCAATTATTTGTGTGAGGATGGGATAGAAAAGTCTGTCTCTCGTGATCACCGTTTGTCATCACTCGCCAAGCCTTGTGATGCCAAACGGTGATCCTAGGGACGGATCTTTCTATTCTACCATGGCACTCATGATGGATTCTTAAAATATATTGACCATCAGGCCTTTAGTTAAGAATGCGTACCAGAAAATAATTTTCTTATTTCTCAACCAAAACATATGTTGTGGGTACTCAGAAGAACCGTCTAAATGAGAAGGTTCTTTTGAGCACCCAAAACATATGCTAAATCTTATGGGATAGAAAATATTAACAACTTTACACTGAAAAATTTTGTTTATCTAAACCTGTACCATTACTTGTTTCAGGTAATGAAGTGTTCCGGCACTTTTATTGTTGATGATGATAATGATATTGCCATAGAAATAGAAGATGAAGATGGTTCCCGGCCTATGAGAGGATTAACACATTTAATAGCAGTCGCAGAGCCCATTCCCCATCCATCCAACATAGAAATTCCATTGGATAAGAGAACTTTTACCAGCAGACATAACATGAACATGAAATTCACAGACTGCGACGACAGGTAAACGCTAGTTTTCTTTTCCTCACTTTTACCCAGTACCCTCTACATCATGCATGGGTTAAGATAAACAAAAATTTTCAGCGTAAAATTGTAAATATTTTCGTACCCACAAATTTTAACATATGTTTTGGGTGCTCAAAAGAACCGTCTTATTGAGAGGGTTCTTTTGAGTACCCACAACATATGTTTTGGTTGAGAAATAAGAATATTAAATTTTCGTTACGCACTCTTAACTAAAGTCCTGATCATGTGACCTATGCACCAGCAAAGTTTGATGTTGCTACTTCCCACAGTTAAGAAGATGCATTTACAAGAAATTACACTATTTGACCTTGACCTTGGGATCAAGGCCACATGAAATGTTGCCCAGTGCCCTCTACATCATGTGACCGATGCACCTACAAAGTTTGAAGTTGCCACGTCAAAAATGTTTAAGAGGAGATGCATTTACAAGAAAAATATATTATTTGACCTTTGACCTTGGGGTGAAGGTCACGCAAAATGTTGCCCAGTACCCTCTACATCGTGTGACCTATTCAGCTACAAAGTTTGAAGTTGCTAGGTTTAATGGTTTAGGAGGAGATACATTTACAAGAAATGTGACGGACGGACACATGGACGCTCTTTCGAAAATTTAAAGTAGCCAATGTGAGTATGGACGGACAGACGACAAACAGGTATAATTATCATCTTTCTGGTTTCATATGAGGTTTCCTAGCAAGCAGTGTAGGTCCAGATCAGCCAGTTTCTGAAGAAGCTGGCTGATCAGGATCCCACTATTTACCTTGTAGCTTATACGATGCTTGATACAACCGGGCCGCGTAGCGCAGTCGGTAACGTGTCTGGCCACAGATGCGTGTCTGACTGCAATTCCAGGGGTCGCGAGTTCGATCCCGGCCCGGTCCCATACTTTCGTGGAGATTGATCATGAAATAATTTCTACGGTCATTCTCCTCCCTTCCGCTGATTCATTCAAGAAGGGTTGTTGTCAGTTACAAGCGAAAGTATGTGCACGAATTACTGGTTATCCTCTTGTTCAAGCCTGCCCAGGAAAAAGTGTGGTTAGGTGAACTGACCATTCTGCAATGACCATAGCTGTTGACTTGGGACGTAAAGCAACAAAACCAACCAACCAATGCTTGATTTCTCATGCAAAAAATAGCAAGTGATGGCGATTTGAACTACACAAGCATCTCTGGATGGGTCTTTTTAGAACACCTTTTTAGAACACACAATGCAATTAATAAGAAAATTGATACCAGTATTCAAAGGTAAACCAGTGCCTATTAAAGTATTTTTTCTCATTTTAATATTTGTTTTTGCAAAATATGTCATATAATATGACAGCAGAGCAGTAGTTTAATTTCATGGTCATGCCTCCTGTACTAAGGTTACCTTTTAATGTGTTTACAGTGAGCTGAATCCTCTAACTTTAAAGGCTTTGCATGCTAGGTAATTTTTCATGCTTTTGTTGTCGTCTCCTGACTTTATTCAAAATATTTTTTTTCAATTTTTTTTCAGGAACATTATCAAAATGGAAAACAATTTGGATCCAGATAAGGCCCAACATTTTGTCGGGCCTGATCTAGGTCCAAACTGTTGGCAAAGGTCATCAGCAGGTGACACTAGTAGGCAAAGTGCTAACAAAGGTTTAAAATGGTATTGTAGACTTTGCAACTCAAAGTGCATGGGGACCAGGACTTGAGCTTATGTTACTTTTTTTGTGCTAACCTGCCAATAACGGGTCACCACTATATCTAAATTTAAAATGGAATATTTGTTGGAAAGTAAAAGTGACCCTTTATTGGCGGTGATTCCTTATTGGCAGGTTGACTGTACATGTTAAAAAGCCAACAATTGGAAGTTGCTACATCCCATGATTTAGGCCAAGATGCAATTTAAAGAAAATGCATAATTTGACCTTTGTCACACAAAATGATGCCCAATACCCTCTACATCATGTGTCCTATACAGCTGCAAAGTTTTAAGTTGCTACGTCTAACAGTGTAGGAGGAGATGCATTTACAAGAAACAGGACGGACGAATGAAGGACGGACCCACTTTGGTACTAAATTAATAAACCCTTTTTTTCTAAAGAAGAAGGCGGGGGTATAATAAAAAAAAATAGGGAGCGCAGTGGCTCTGTGGTAGAGTGCTTGACTCAAGACGGAGGAGCCGCGGGTTTGATCCTCACCGGCGTCACTGCATTGTGGTCCTTGAGCAAGACACATTTATCCTTGCTTAGTACTGGTTCAACCCAGGAAGACCCCTCCCTGTTTAACTGAAAGATTGTTGATGGGACGTAAAGAATCAAATCAAATCAAACAAGAAACAGGACGTACAAATGAAGGACAGACTAAATTAGTATACCGTATATTTCTTAAGAAAAAGGCGGGTATAATAAAAAAAACCCATCTTATCTAAAGCTGTGGTTAACATGATAGATTGGACGGTGATATGTTTGATGTGGTTGAGATTACTGTCAAAAAAGACCTTAATATAGATCAGTGGACTTTGAAGCTGCACAGTTGTATGATCTGCTGGTGTAGAAGACACCCTATTTGACCTGATAAGTGAGCATGCTTTTATATGTGCACACTTAGGATATTATGTAAGTGGTTTCAGGGATTTCTCTAAGTTGTGGAGTAGCTGGCAGACATTGTCATGAACCTGGCCAAATTCACTGCTTTATAGTATAACCTATGGACCAATTTATCAAAGTAGCTGGAACAGAAGGCAAAGTAGGTGGCTTTTTTTGCTGGCTGCCGCCTCTTAACGAAAACACTGGGTTTACACTACAGTAAAACCTGTCTTAAGCCACCACTCAAAAATAGACAAAACTAAGATCTTAATGACAAATGGTAGCTTAATGAAGGTCGAAAGAAATGCAGAATGGAGCATTCTGCAATTCTTTTGACCTGCATTAAGGGATAATCAGTCTTGAAAGCCAACTTTGGTCTTCTTTTTGAGTGGCTGCTTAAAACAGGTTTTACTGTATATTGGTGTTATGTTTCACAGGAAGGTAGGAAAACGTCCCAACATCATTGAAAATTTGTTGACTAGGATGTAAAGCATCAACACAAACAAACAATTTAAGTGTGTATGCTCTCATATGTGCACACTGAGGATATTATAAGTGGTTTACACTATATGAACTTTAATCCAGTGGCGTAATGTTTCACAGGAAGGCAGGAAACCGTCCCAACATGATTGAAAATTTGTTGACAGGGATGTAAAGCATCAACACAAACAAACAAATCAAAACAAATCAATTTTATTAGTATAAAGTCCAGTCACAGGGCTGTCACGAGTCACATGTTTACAGTTACACAAGAACAATCACAGACTTACTATAAACAAATCAAGGACACACGACTTTGCTGTGAATGTGAAATACAGGCTTGAATTCATTTATGCAATAAGCAATGATTATTGAGTTGGTATCTGTATCCTCAAAAACAATTTGAGCCATGGCATGTGATTTCCAACAATGTGGCATTTTGACAAGTGTAGACTCAGACGAGCCTGTGCCTCCTTTTAAATATAGAAACTCCAAATGGTGTTCAGTCAGTAGCTTAACAATCATAGAATACTCAAGCAACTAGCAAAGGCTCTGATCAGACTGCGCGTATGCGCAGGCTGGTCTGAGGCTTTGCTGGTCCCACATACCACATTGTTGAAAATCTCAGGCACTAGCTCATTTTTGATTGATTTTGGTTTGGTTTGATGCTTAAAGTCCCAGTCAACAGCTATGGTCATGTCGGGACGGTCAGTTCACCTTATCACACTTTTTTCCTGGGCAAGCTTGACTAAGCAGTTAACCAGTACTTTATGTAACTGACAACAACCTTTCTTGAATCAGCAGAAAGTAGGAGATTGGCCAAAGAAATTATTTCATGATCAATCTCCACGAACGTACGGGACCGAGCTGGGATCGAATTCACGACCCCTGGATCGACATTCGGATACATAACCGACTGCTATGCGGCCCGGTTAATTTTTGAACGGTCGAGTATCAGTATGTTTCAATGTAGATGAAACTAGGTCTTAAAAGGGGCTACTATTAAAGGAAAGGATATGTATATAATTATATAATATCTATATATTCTTTCCTTTTAGTGTAGCCAAATAGCTTTAAAGTGCATTGTAGTATGGCCAACATTTTTTTTCTTTGATCTCTGATCTTTATTGATGTTTAAATCAGACACCCTAGAATAATGAAGAAGGTGGAGCTTAAAAACCGTACTCTAACTTCCAATTTACTTAAACAGCGATGTAGCCGGGTACTTCCTAATATGATAGTGACAAATATACCCGTAAACAGCTTCGGCTGGATGCAGGGAGGAGCCAATGTAAATTTTGTCAGGTGACAGTAACACGTGTTTATTTGCGCCTGCGACGTACTACAAGCAAAATAAAGGATATTTCATCAGCTTTCTGTTTAAACGGCTCGGCCCACCTCTCGGTTTATACGAGAAAGCCTCGGAAAGTATCCTTTATCAATCACTTAAATTGAGTCTTAATATATCAGTCTTATAAAATCGCAAAATTTTGATGCCGCAAATATAAAGTGATTTACAGTACCTAACTATACCTAGTACCTGATTTTAACCAAGAGACAAGGTGTAGAATGGTTCTTTTCAAAAGAACTATATGCATGAACTGTACAGCATAATAATGATTCACCTGTAGATTGCACTCTTAACTCATAAAGCGCCACCTACAATTTGCAGCAGACGACAATTTAAAATTTCGCTGCTTTTTCAAAAATAACAAATAAGGCATGATATTTCATGAGAATCGTCTGCTGGCAGACGATTCTCATGAAAAATCATACCTTCTTTTTTTGGAATATTGGGAAAGATGTGGCTAACTTTGTCATCTGCTGCAGTTGTGATTGGTGCTATAAGGGTTTTAACAGAGTTCATAGGTACTATCTTTATTACAAGTATAAACAGTAATAAATATTTGTGAACATTAGGTATGAAAAATATAAAGAAGTTAGGAGAAAGTAATACCCTTGTTTATACCACCAAAATATGTCTTAGAGAGGTGATTGACCCTAATAAGGACCATTACTGATACCCAGCAGTTAGTGAAGTAGGGGGCTGGGTCAGTTTTTAGTGGGTTAAAAGTCCTTATACTTCAGCCAAAAACTGCGAACAGTTTGGACCCAGGTTGTTTGAAACTCTTATGCTTTTCCTGAAGAATTTTTCAAAAAAGTTAATTTTGAAAACCTAAGACAAAGAGTCAAGCTCTGCTTAACCTTGGAAAATGGGGAACCTATGGATATGCAGGGATCAAAATATCCTAGAATCTAGCCAGAGGATTAATAGATTTATCACAAGAAATGCAATTATTTTTGTTTGCAAAAAAGTCATGGTATATCAGCTTTTCTTCGGCTGGTGAAAAGAATGACCATTACACTGGGACCAGCACGATGACAGTGAGACTGGTGCTTAAGCCATGAACCCCAATGGTGCTGAACAGACACGGCAGATGTGGAGACTGATCTGCAAATATGTTGATCATACATTTTATATAACGCCCTTGGTGCGAGAAAACCTGTCTTTAGGGTGTCCGACCAGGTACAATTCAAACCAGTCTGCTCAGCTACAGAGACTAGCTAGAATATCAAAATTTTGGGTCTAGCAAGTAGAGTTATAATAACTTCCAGAAAACGAATAACAAAGGCGCTGATCAGACTGTAGATGCCCAGGCTGGTCTAGGCCTTTGTTTTTCGCATACAATGGATACAGGTTTTCTCACATCGAGGCGCTTATAATATTCTTGTTTTCAAATGTTCCAATTTTGATATTCATACTGAAGGGGTTATCTCGATACAAAAACTAGCTAAGCCTGTTTTGTCAGTGCTTATAGGTCTAACCTTGATAAAATGTTTGGGTTGTTACAACAAGATCCTACGGTAAGTGTCATGTGCCACCAAATATTACTCACTTACTACCCAGTCAATCATGATGGACCTTGACAAGCAGAAACTACAAGTCATAACAAAGAAAGAAGATAATGAGAAACTTTTTAACAAACTTGTCATTGATATATGGGTCTCAATGTGAGAAAATCTGTCTTAGGGTTTCGGAAAAAGCAAGATCCTCAGCTACAGAGATTAGCTAGAAAATTGAAATTTCGTTTGTGGTAAGTTTAGATATGGTACTTTCCAAAATGCGAATAACAAATGCACTGATCAGCCTGCGCAGATGTGCAGGCTAGTCTGCGCCTTCGTTGTTCGCAAACCCAGAAGACCGGTTTACTCGCGTTGAGGCCCATATGAAAAAAGACGTACCATTTTTTTTAAGCTCTAATAAGACGTGCACATACTCTTAAAAAAACTCACTGAGGAGCTGCTATGTTGTAATGGATAAAACACCTTGTTAACCAGGGGTTCCTGGTTTGATCCCTGGCTTCATCAGTCTGTTGGATGAGACTTTAAGCTGTGGCCACATCTCCATATGATCACAGCTGTTGGTGGGATGTCTAACACAAACTCACTCATTCTGATTTTGAACCAGTCCACTGGTTTAATTACATTATTGTACCTAGGGTATTAATTTCATACAAAAGTCAAGTGGTCGTTAGTCCATCGTCTTTTCATTTGTGCATCGGCCTGTCACTTTCTTGTAATTGTATGTTCTCCTAAACTGTTAGACATAGCAACTTCAAACTTTGCAGGTGTATATTGGGTACTGGGAAGTGTTTTGTGTGGCCTCAACACCAAGGTCAAGGTCAAAGGCCAAATAATGTGTTTTCTTGTAAATGTATCTTCTCCTGAAAACTTCAAACTTTGCAGGTGTATAGGTCACATAATGTAGAGGGTAATGGGCAATGCTTCATGTGACCTTGTCAAGGTCAAAGTTCAAATAGTGTATTTTCTCTTATACATCTTTTGGTCAAAGAAAAAGTGGAATTTTACCATGGTGTACCATTGACTGCAGTCCAGTCATCACATGGATAAAAACTGGATACTTGCCCCGGGGTTATAATACTTTTTTCATGCTCAACTCAGCTGAGCACGAAATTGATCTTGCTCATAAATGTTAAATGCCAACAATTGTTGGCATTTTAACATTTATTAGCATGATAAATAAAACATCTGAGAGACTTAAAGCAAGAAACTTCTTTACTTGTCGGTATTTTAGTTTTTATCAGCAGTTGAAATTTCGTGCTCAGTTGAGTTGAGCACGAAAAAAGTTTTATAACCTCGGGGCCTAATCAACTGGCTTAATCAGAAAATCTTGCCAATGTGACCACAAGTGGCAAGTCTTACAACTTTCTTGACCTAAAGTGTATGGGTTTAGATAAACAAAATTTTTGAATGTAAAATTGTAAATATTTTCTTACCCATCAGTTTTAACATACGTTTTTGGATGCTCAAAAGAACCATCTCATTGAGACGGTTCTTTTGAGTACCTGGTTGAGAAATAAGAAATTTTTTTTTGGTACGCACCTGAGTATACATGTACTCATAGCTCAAAGGAAGCTACCAGAGATTACATTTTATGGCTAATTTGAAACTACCAATTACTCCTGATTGGCAGCCATAATAATGTTATGACAGGAGAAAAATACAACCTGATATTGGAAATAGAACAAGTTCAAAGCTGATAAAAGTACAGGCGGCTTACTTAACCTGGCTTTAAATAGACTGAAGTAGTCAGGATCAGTAAAGACAGTGTGTCAGTTAGGGAGGGAGGGATAGTCTTTCAGTCAGTCAATCAGTCAGTCAATCAATAAGTCACATGATTGATCAGTCAATCAGTCAGATGATTGGCCAGTCAATCAGTCATGATTGACCAGTCAGTCAATCAATTAGTCAGATGTGTGATAAGTCAGTCAAACAGCCAGATGATTGATCAGTCAGTCAATTGGCCAAATGATAAATCAATCAGCCAAATTAATGATCCATCAACCAGTCAGATGATTAATCAGTCAACCAGTCAGATGATCAATCAGTCAAACAGTCAATTGATTGATCAGTCAACCAGTCAGATGATTAATCAGTCAACCAGTCAAATGATAAATCAGTCAACCAGTCAGATGATCAATCAGTCAATCAGTAAGATGATTGATAAGTCAGTCAGATGATTGATAAGTCAGTCAATCAGCCAAATGATTGATCAGTCAGCCATACAGATGATTGATCACTCAGTCAATCAGCCAAATGGTTGATCAGTCAGCCAGTCAGATGATTGATCAGTCGGTCAATTAATCAGCCATTTCGATTAATCAGTCAGTCAATCAATCAGTCAGATGATTGATCATGCAGTCAATCAATCAGTCAGTCAGATAATCGATTAGTCAATCAGTCAGATGATTGATCAGTCAGTTAGTCAGCGAGATGATTTATCAGTCAGTTAATCAGCCAAATTATTGTTGTCAGTCAATCAGCCAAATGATTAATCAGTCAGTCAAACAGCCAAATGAGTGACCAGTCAGTCAATCAATCAGTCAGATGATTGATCAGTCAGTCATTCAATCAGTCAGTCAGTCAGATGTTTGATCATTCATTCAGTCAGATGATTGATCATTCAACCAGTCAGCCAAATGATTGATCAGTCAACCAGCCAAATGATCGATCAGTCAGTCAACCAGCCAAATGATTAATCAGTCAGTCAAACAGCCAAATGAGTGACCAGTCAGTCAATCAATCAGTCAGATGATTGATCATGCAGTCAATCAATCAGTCAGTCAGATAATCGATCAGTCAATCAGTCGGATGATTGATTATTCAGTTAGTCAGCGAGATGATTGATCAGTCAGTCAATCAGCCAAATGATTGATCAGTCAGTCAATTAGCCAAATGATTGATCAGTCAGCCAATCAGATGATTTATCAGTCAGTCAGTCAGCCCAATGATTTATCAGTCAGCCTGTCAGATGATTGATATGTTAGCCAATCAGTCAGATGATTGATTGGTCAGTCAATCAATCAGTCAAATGATTGATCAGTCAGTAGGTCAGATGAGTGATCTGTCAGTCAATCAGTCAAATGATTGATCAATCAGCCAAATGTGTCAATCAGCCAAATGATTGATCGGTCAGTCAATTGACTAAATGATTGATCAGTCAGTCAATCTATCTGTCAGATGAATCAATCAGTCATATGATTGATCAGTCTGTCAATCAGCCAAATGATTTATCAGTCGGTCAATCAATCAGCCATTTCGATTTATCAGTCAGTCAAGCAATCAGTCAGATGATTGATCATGCAGTCAATCAATCAGTCAGTCAGATAAATGATCAGTCAATCCGTCAGATGATTGATCAGTCAGTTAGTCAGGGAGATGATTGATCAGTCAGTCAATCAGCCAAAGTATTGTTGTCAGTCAATCAGCCAAATGATTAATCAGTCAGTCAAACAGCCAAATGAGTGACCAGTCAGTCAATCAATCAGTCAGATGATTGATCAGTCAGTCATTCAATCAGTCAGTCAGTCAGATGTTTGATCATTCATTCAGTCAGATGATTGATCATTCAGTCAATCAGCCAAATGATTGATCAGTCATCCAGTCCGATGATTGAGAAGTCAGTCAATCAGCCAAATGATTGATCAGTCAGCCAATCAGATGATTGAGAAGTCAGTCAATCAGCCAAATGATTGATCAGTCAGCCAGTCAGATGATTGATCAGTCGGTCAATCAATCAGCCTTTTCGATTTATCAGTCAATCAATCAGCCGCATGATTTATCAGTCAGTCAATTAGCCAAATGATTGATCAGTCAGCCAATCAGATGATTCATCAGTCAGTCAGTCAGCCAAATGATTGATCAGTCAGCCTGTCAGATGATTGATATGTTAGCCAATCAGTCAGATGATTGATTGGTCAGTCAATCAATAAGTCAGATGATTGATCAGTCAGTAGGTCAGATTATTGATCAGTCAATCAGCCAATCAATCAGTCAAATGATTGATCGTTCAGTCAGTCAATCAGTCAGAAGATTTATGGGTCAGTCAGTCAATCAGTCAGATGATTGGGTGGTCAGTCAGTTATTCTGCTGGATGATTGATTTGCAAGTCAGTCAGTCAGTCTGTCAATCAATCCGATGATTGATCAAAGAGGCAGTCTGAGCAATTGATCACTATTTGAGGTATTTTTAGTGCCACAATGTTGTATGTTATCATCTAGAGGTATTAGAGCATCACCTGGTGTCTTTTCATCACTCAACGCGAGAAAACCTGTCTTCGGGGTTTCCGACACAGACTCGATACAGCCTGCTCAACTCCAGAGAGTAGCTACAATATTGAAATTTTACTTGTATATGTAGTTAGTTTACATATGATACTTTCTAGTAAGTGAATAATAAAGGCGCTGATCAGACTGCGCAGATGCACAGGCTGGTCTGTGCCTTAATTGTTCGCAAACCCCGAAGACAGGTTTTCTTGCGGCGAAGCCCGTATAAATTGTAATATTAGGTGTGTATTAGTTCTTTGATATAAAATCTTTGGATGAACAGTTGTAGTCGTAGTCTGTACCATCTTTTGATCGATAAAGGATTTTAAAAGTAATTTACATCCAATTTGTAATTTTGTGGTTTACCTCATATCCTTCTATTAAATTTTACTTATGATACTTTAAAAAAAGTTGGAAATATATCCTGTATTGCCCGAGAGAGGATCTTGCATTTACGTTTCTCATTTCTCCTTTAAAAACATATGCTGTGGGTAGTCATTGGAAGCAAATGTTTCAATGGAGAAATAAACGAAATATTTTGATTTTCAATTTTTGAAATAAAGCTCGCTCATCTGTAGCTATGATCCTGGCTATGATGCAAGAATTTGCATTTTGTCAAATAAACTGTGAGCATTTCACTAGAAAACCTGTCTTCATCCATAGCACTGTCTGTCTGTCTGTCTGTCTTATTGGCAGGTCAGTCACTAAGTGTTGCTAAAACCAGTCCTGTCTGCTTAGCTTCATACTGTCTATCTGTACTTTTGTCTGTCTGTCTGTCTGTCTATCTGGCTAGCTGGCTGGTCTGTCTGTCTGTCTTATTGGCAGATCAGTCGCTAAGTGTCACTAAAACCTGTCTGCTAGCTACATACTGTATGTCTGTACTTCTGTTTGTCTGTCTGTCCATCTGTCTGTCTGTCTGGCTGGCTCTCTTTGTCTGTCTGTCTATCTGTCTGTCTCTTTCATTCAAGAACAAAGGTGCAGATCAGTCGCTAAGTTTCCTTGCTAGCCTGGACTTTTGTCGTCTGTTGATAACTTTTGTGACAAAACTTTGATCCTGATCTGGATTCAAACCTTTTGACACTCTGATAGTGTAGTTTTAACTTTTTAGGAACACTATCAGTGTCAAACTGTTTGGATCCAGATCAAGCCCGACATTTTGTCGGGCCTGATCTGGATCCTAACTGTTTGCAAAGGTTATCAGCGGTTGACAAAAGTCGCTGATAGCCCCAAAAAAGTAAGTATCATTGGATGTGAAACCCTGAAGATAGGTTTTCCGGTGAGAAGGTAATATTGAGTGGTAAACATTGGTATTAATAGTGTCATTAACCATATATGAGCCCTGACCTCACTGTCATAAAGTTTACTGACCTGGCAAATGTGTTTTTTTGAGTGCTTGTGACAGAACCTGCAAAATTACCTGTATCACAGCTATATAAGATTCTGATCAGCCTGGGCATCGGCACATGTACAGCCTGCGTCACAGTATTCACTTACTGCATGAAGGAAGCTTTTGGGGCTTCAGATGACCCAATGAGTGCACTGGCACTGGGCAGTTCAGTGGCACAGTCTTTGTGGACATCCATCATTTTGTTCGTTTGGCCTGATGTAGCTCATTTCTGCATGCTGGTTCCCAGATATATATATACCGGTATATATGCTTAATAAGGGCAAAAGTTCTGCAATTTCTTGTAAAGGGGAATTAGCCTACTTGTGTCATATGCAAACAGTTCGTTATTTGCTTATTAGAAAGTATCATACAAGCAAATTTTCAATTTTCTAACTAGTCTCTGTAGTTGAGGAGACTGTTTTGAGTCTTTGTTGAAACCCCAAGGACAGGTTTTGTCGCATCGAGGCCCATATGTAATCTCTCATTTGTATCACTGCACAAATTTGGTGGGCTGCAGGCCGGAGTTTTGGATGACCAACTGCTAGTGTATTGTCAGGGGCGTGCCCAAGGGCAAAATCAAAGTACGCAGGGGGTGGGTATGGGAGGGGGTGACCCCGTCCCATACGTTAGGAAAAAAAATCAAAATATGAACTAAATGGTGGCTTCTCCTGCATTTTCTGAACCTAAACACCGACTTAAATGTTTCGAAAACTATAGTGAAAAACAGTCAAAATCCTATTGCTTTGGTTCAGGATTATCACAAAATCGGTATACTTGTAATGTAAAGACCTAACCCGGGTGAGGCATGTTTTTATTGCATTTTTCGCGATTTCAGACATTTTTATTTTTTGGACATTCAAAAATTAAAGTACGCAGCTGCGTACTTTGCGTATACGCAGGCACGCCCCTGATTGTCATGGGATTCAAGTGCATGTGCGGATCCAGAGGGGGGGTGGACAGGGGGTTCAGACCCCCCCTGAAAAATCACAAATTTATAGGGTGTCCTAGTAATACTGATCATCACCTGAAAATCACAAAGCTACCAAGCCAGCATTCAATGTGGGCCATTATTGGTGTTTCGCTGGCAGGCTGATAATTGCCCACTTTTGGTGGTTTTTGGAGCCTCGCTCCCCTCAAAAAAAAATCTTAGCAGAATTGGACCTCCTATGACAAAACTGTCTGGATCCACGCATGAAGTGTTATGATGACATGCCATCATCAGAAAATCAAGTTATTTTCTTCCCATATCCGTACATGAGTTATTGCCCTTTGATTTTTTAAAAAAAAAATTCAATAAATTAATTCGTGGTTTTTAGAGCCAAATCACTAACAATTATTTCGGCAGGGGATATCAATGTGTTTACAAATTTACTTGTTTATCTGAGGTTTATAAATCTTGATTCAATAAAGACACTAGTTTGAAGATGAATAAATTCTTCATCCATAAAGTAAGTGGACCCACTAGATTATTTTACCCTTAACTAAATAAAGAAATTTCTGGTGGCAGGGAACCAGGGCTATCTTTGACACTTCCAGGTCAGTGTCCATTGAGTCTCCAGAAAGTTGATAACAGATAAATATAATGATAATGTGAAGATGAGTTTTCAACAAGTGAACAACTTGGATCAGCTGGCACATAAATTTGGTTTATGATTGGCATTGAATGGCCCTAATGGGATTTCCCCCTACATGTCTTATCCAACTATTACTATTGGACCTGTCCATTTTCATTTTAAGGGCTGTATGGTGGTATTTTTCATTTTTATTCAAATTTTAATAGAACATTCTGTAAGCAAACAGTGGAGACCCTGATCAGACATCTGATCTTGGTCTTTACTGTTTGCCTATGTCCCACAAAAAGGACACTAGTGTTGTATAAGTTAACTCTTTACGTTCTGGGAATATGCTTTTTTGTCATTTGCTGTTGTTTAAAAAAAAAATTTCAAGAAGAGAGTCCAACAGGCTGCAGAGGACACTGGTGGCAGAATTTTATGGGATTTTTTTTTCAGATTTAGGGTCTGGGGATTAAAAAAAAGCTCTGAAAATGACTAGTTGACACAACCATTTTTTTCACACATACAGGTTAAAATATGGGCTGCAAAAATTGAGGTTTTATCTAAACCCACCTGAAATTTGACATACAGTAGTTATACAAAATATTGAGCCATAGCAATATTCCATTTTTTATAATTCAAAGAACAATCAGATTTTATAGACTTGTTCAGACTGATGGGAAATTGCAATATATTTCAACTTCTAATCTCTATTGTTTAACTTTTAAATGCAACTTTATTCTGTTTGATTTGATTCTTTACGTCCCATCAACAATCTTTCAGTTATATAGGGTCGGATCTTCCTAGGTTGAACCAGTACTAAGCTAGGATAAATGTGTCTTGCTCAAGGACCACAACGCAGTGACGCCGGTGAGGCTCGAACCCACGGCCCTTCGGTCTTGAGTCAAGCACTCTACCACTGAGCCACTGCGCTCCCTAAATGCAACTTTATACAAGTAAAGTGAGTTTTGATCAAACTTTCAAACTTCGAAACAGGAATGATGGCTACTTGTGCTGTATTATGTCCAGATTATTACCCTATATAGCCCTTTTCCCTTTTCATAATGATAATAAATTGTTCTCGGCCCGGACTCTCTACAGTTTATGTACTTTTCGTGGCCTAATTTTCTTTCAGGAATACCAGCAGAGTGTATAAGGGCTATTTCACATACACACCGAATCCGAACCGAACCGAAACCGTAACGGCCACCGAATTGCATCGTTTCGTTTTCGGCAGACCTTTCACATATGTACCGAATCCATGGCTGACGAAATGTAAGAAAATGCCTGTATAATTTGGACTTATTTCCCTCTCAGATAGCAGAAATACCTTTACAATACAAATTGTTCCATGTCACTGCATTAAGTTCGTGGTCTTTAAAGTCGCTGGGTATTGTCCCACAAAATTCTGTAGTCAATAGTATTGTGCTTGTAAAATAATTGCACAATCGTCTCACTGGACAATCCATCAATGTCTTTCATGATTACTAAGTTATATACACGTATTTGCTGAAATTCGGCCACCGAAACCGAAAAAATAAAATCAAATTCGTGCACGTTTTCGGTTCGGCGTTCGGTTTCGGTTTGGTTTCGGTTTCGGCGCATATGTGAAAGCGCTCATAGGGTTTAAGGCATTTTATTTTTTCGGTTCGGTTTCGGTTTGGTTTCGGTGTGTATGTGAAATGGCCTTAACAGTTTAGACCCAGATCGGTCAGCACTAATCTGTATCCAAACTGTTTGCGAAGACAGTTCATATTGGTCACAGCACCCTAAGATGGGGTTTCTCATGATGCAACTATTTTGGGCCTCATTGCGAGAAAACCTGTGCAGTGTTTGCAAGTGTTCGGTGTTTGCAAACAACAAAGGCACGGACCAGCATGCGCATAGCTTAGTCTGAATAGCACCTTTGTTATTTATCATATCTAGACTTGCTACAAGTGAATTTTCAATTTTCTAGCCAGTCTCCATTGCTGAGGAGACTGGTTTGAGTCACTTTGTCTGAAACTGGAAATCAGGTTTTTTCGTGTCGAGGCCCCGTTGATAACCACAGAACTGAAGTTCATATTTGATAATCATTGAGACTTGAACAATTTTGAGAGTCAAATGTATTGATTTTAATACTCAATCATTAGTTTTATACCCATCCTTTGGCAAATATTGTATTTATTCAAATAAAATCTCCCACCTTTCCCCACCCACAACTCCTTTTCTTGAGCAAAATAATTTTAGGGACAACACTTTTATTGAGCAAAATTTTGCTACAATAATTTTATGTGGTGTTTATGTAAGGACTGCACCTGCTGCCTCCCCACATTGCTGGGTAGGTAAGTGTAGGGGCTAGTGCTTTTTAGGCAAATATACCCCAAGGAATTTATCATTGCAAAGAGTAGGGCAGTGACCATTTTATTACGAGTCTGTGTGTGTGTGTGTGTGTGGGGGGGGGGGGGGTTTGCAGTTGTGTGGATATTTTTGGTAATCATCTGCTGGCAGACATTTAGCATGAAATGTCAAACCACATTTTCCAAATGTAATTTGGGTAATTTTGCATGCTTTTTTTGTTGTCCGCTGATTTTTTTTCAAAGTTATCATTTTCAAAAAATCTTTCGAGAATACCATCTGCCCGTCAAACAGTTTAGATTAAAGATTAGGCCCGACCGGCCTGCTCTGGGTCCAAACTGTTTGCAGAGGTTATCAGCAGATGACAAAATTGCCACTAGCAGGCAAAGAAAGATGTCACAAAAAATGTAGTCTGATGCAGTCATAAATAGGTGCTCCAAGTAAAGGGATATAAATATATTTTCTGGCAATTATTTGGAATTCCTTCATATCTATTGTTATATACCTAATAAGTGTTTACTAAAGAAACTTGACATGTTTTGATAGCTGACAGTTATACATGTCATCTAAATTCAACATGTCGCAATGCGGCTGATTGTTGATCAATCACTGGCTGCGGGCTTCATTCCCATTAATACACAGCAGCAGAGGGCTTCATTGCCATTTAAGCTTGGTGTGCTGGAAAGGAATGTGTCGCAATGTGGCTGATTGTTGACCAATCACTGGCTGCAGGCTTCGTTCCCATTAATACACGGCAGCAGAGGGCTTCATTTCCATTTAAGCCCGGTGGCAGTAACAGATTTGGCGATATCACAGTCATGTTGTGGCTCCCAAAATTTTTATCCCCTTCGAAGTTGGAGGGATATTGTTTTGGCATGTTGAGTGCATGGATGCGTGCGTCCATTTCATCTGTTAGTAACTGACAAATGGACCCATGTTGGCTTGAGTTTCTAAAAATTCCCATAGGAGCAGTCCTTTAGGAGCAGAGTGATCAGGCCCAGAGGTTATAAAACTTTTTTCATGCTCAACTCAGCTGAGGACGCAATTTATCCTTCTCATAAATGTTAAAATACCAACAATCATTGCATTTTAGCATTTATTAGCATGATAAATGCAACTTATGACAGACTAAAAGCAAGAAAATTTTATGAGCAGTTGAAACTTTGTGCTCAGTTGAGCTGAGCATGAAAAAAGTGTTATTACCTTGGGGCCTGAGTTCATAGTGTTTGCTTCTAAAGTAAAAAAACAAACATTCTGCAGTGCATTTAAATATCTGCAGCAGACGTATTAATAAGCATGCGCAGGTAATATTTTCAGGACTGAAAATATTTGCAGGATAAGATTAGATTAGTTTAAAGAAGCCTTAATTGGATCTGTACTTTTTTTCTAAGAACTTTAAGATAATTTATTAGGATAATTAATTGTATCAAATTATCTGATTTGATAAAAAAATCAGTTTTGCTTAGCATCATCACCAGTATAGGCCTGCCAAAAAATTGTTCAAAGATTGAATTGGCACTGAAATCACTGACTTGACTCCAAGTTGCATGTTGGGTAATTTTTCTTCTTCCTCACTATCTGCAGATATCCTTTGCAAACAGTTTAGAATCTATCTGGATACAAACAGTTTGGCACTGATGTAATTCCTGAAAAAAAAAAAAAAGAAATTCACAAAGTTAACTAGCATGTAAAGAGACATGTAAAGAGAATTCACAACAATTTTGGCCCAATCAGTTTTGGAAACTTGGATAGATTCTGGATTCTAAGCATTGCACCTATCAAGCACTTATGGCGCAAGTACATATTAGCCCTTAAAGCACCAAGAAAAAATGCATCTGAAAATGTCTCCTGTTGAAGTCGTCTGCTGCAAATAATTGCCTAGCATTACTGACAAATTAAGTACAGAAGCAAACAGCGTAAACTCAGAACAGACTGCTCCTATAGGAGCAGTCTGATCTGGGTCCACACTGTTTGCCATAAAGGCTTCTTAAACATTTCAGCAGACGAGAAAGCAGACGACTTTTGTTGCGATTTGCGCATTAAGGGTTAGTTTTGTTTGATTTGATTCTTTATGTCCCAGTCAACATTTTTCAGTTATGTCGGGACGGGTCTTCCTGGGTTGAACCAGTTCTAAGCAAGGATAAATGTGTCTTGCTCAAGAACACAACATAGTGACGCCAATGAGGCTTGAACCCGCGGCCCCTCGGTCTTGAGTCTAGCACTCTACCACTGAGCCACTGTGCTCCCCCGTAGTTTGATATGCACCCAAATGCACCACTATGTGAGGGAAAGTCCCACAATGCAGGGAAAAAATAAGATCTTTGATAAAAGTTAGTTCATGCTGATGCTACTTTAGTACTAAAAATCTTTTCATTATATATAACTCTTTGCAGGCTGGGTAAATTTATGTCATTTTTGTCGTCTGCTAATTTTTTTCTTCAAAATTAATGTTTTCAAAATATTGTTTCTAGAAAATCATCAGATTGTCAAACAGTTTGGACTCTGATCAGGCCCAACAGTTTGCTGGGCCAGATCTGGGTCCACAATGTTAGCAATTAAAGTTAGTCAACAGCAGACAACACTAGTCGGCAGAGTTAGTTAATCAAAAGAGCTCATTAAACTCCTTAACTGCCATGAAATTGCTGATAAACTTTGCAAACAGTTTGTACCCAGATCAGGCCTGACAAAATGTCAGGCCTGATCTGGATCCAAGCTGTTTGACACTCTGATTGTATTCCTGAAAGAATTTTTCCAAAAAGTTAATTTTGAAAAAAAATCAGCAGACGGCAAAAAATCAAAAAATTTCCCAGCATGCAAAGAGTAAATTTTTTGAGCTGAAAATCAGTAAACTCCCCGTCAGCAAGATGTGGGTAAAATCCTTGAGCTGTCTGTCTGTTAGTATTTTCTCATTATCTGATTCAGTTTCCATCTATTTTTCTCCTTCAGCTATTAATTTCTGTCAAAGAAAGGGTGTTTCTCAAAACCTAAAAAATTAATATGGTTCAGATAAGAATAAATTTTGAAAGATTTCTTTCTCCATTAAAACATTAACCAGAAAAATATATTATATAACTGAGTGCACAAACCAAATGATTCAGTCAAGAAAAGCATGTGTAAACAAAATAGTCCCATATCACTCTGCTCCTTGTCAGAACAGGTTGGAGCTCTTGCTTGGGTCATAACAGAGGCGAGTTCAATAATGCAATTGTCAGTGTGATCATTACATTGTTGAACGATAGCGAGCGCTTGCTCAATAAAAAATGGCGGCGCCCAGGGACAAACCAATCAAATCCCCCCAAATGGTTGGAAATCAAAGCGAAACACCTTCCTACCTTCAGTTTAAATTGTTCCATTTCATATATCACACATAGAAACCTACCCTACTGAAAATGATCAGTGGAATTTCAGTGAAATTCCCGTGGAATTTCAGTGGAATATTTCTCCGGAATTTCTGTGAAATTCCACTGAAATTTCAGTAGAATTCCACTGAAATAACAGTGTTTTCCCACTGAATCCCAGCGGAATTTCACTGAAATTCCACTGAAATTTCAATGTAATTCAACTGGAATTTCAGTGGAATATTTCTCTGGAATTTCTGTGGAATTCCACTGAAATTTCAGTGGAATTCCACAGAAATACCAGTGTTATTCCACTTGAATTACAATGGAATTTCACTGAAATTTCAGTGGAATATTTCTCTGGAATTCTGTTGGAATATCAGAGGAATTTCTCTGATATTCCGGTGGAATTTCTCTGAGATTCCAGTGGAATTTCTCTGAGATTTCAGTGTTATTCCAGTGAAATTTCTCTGAAATGCCACTGATTTCCAACAGTAAAAAGCAATCAATAAGGGACACATAAATCAAATAAAAACAGAAGGACATTTTGCTGTTTAGTAAATACCATGTTCATGAAACATATAAACACATTATTTGACCCAAGCCTGTGGGCCTATAATTAACTCTGATCTGCCAGCATTTAAGTAAATTTTAAAGTCTTGAGTCATTTTGGTTAAACATGTATAAACATGTAAACCACCCATTATACATATAGTCCGACAGGGACAACACGGTGGTAAAATCCTCACTTTTCCCCTCTGCAACCCGTATTTGATTCCCATAATCACTATATGGCAGGTTCTGATCTTTGCCTTCTTTTCTTCGTGGTCACCCATCCAAAGTCAGTGGTTTTCTGCGGCTACTCTGGTTTCTGCCACCATATAAAACCAAGGAGCATCAACATCCTCATAGTTGAGATCAATGAGCTTCTGTGTAAACAAAAGAAAAATAATTGTATGAGTCAGCATTTAACAAAATGCCATGTGACAAGCTATCGGCCTGCCAGGCCTGCCCATCTGCAGTCTGTAGCAAGCTGTCACTATTCAGTCTTCGGACAGCCTAGGTTTAACAGAAGGCTTATGCGAAGACTGAAGACTGTTCAGGCATACATATGTTATTATTATTCATGAACAGACTGAATTTATCTGTTGCTGGTCATTGATGCCATTTTTATTGTTTTTGAGATGAACTTGTTCAAATACACAAACTAAGAAAATATTATAGTAGGACATTTTTGCTGAAAAATGTGAGTAGCTTTTGCCCAGCAACTGCTCACATCTATTCTGCTTACAATATCACTGTATTTACCATACTTTCTGCTAAAATTTTAGCATCATATTATGTATTAATAACAGAAGTTTTGAATAACTTTAGCCTGATGTCAAAGTACATGGGTGAAAGTTCAACATTTCCAAAATCCTGAACTTTTGAAATTTTAATTTTAAAACTTGCAGTATGTCATCAAAATATTGAAATATTTCAAGTGTCTTTAGATCAATTGTATTTATAAGCTACATGTATAAGATTCTGCCTAATTCAGGATTTTGAGGGTGACTTTTTATGGAAAGTCAGCCTCAAAATCCTGAACTCAGGAATAAACCTGAAAACTTTCACCCATGCAAAGTATGGCCCAATATGGACTTAAGCAAAAGCTGGCAAGCCTTTGTGGCTTATAATGGGTAACATACAAATGTTCATTAAGTGTCTGATTGTGTATTTGGTTCCTGAGAATTTTCATACTGTACAAAATGAAATATTGTACTATGTCTGTGAATATATCAATGTAATTGTTTGTTTGATATCATTCTTTACGTCCCATCAACAATCTTTCAGTTATAAATTTAAGGGACAGGTCTTCCTGGGTTGAACCAGCACTAAGCTAGGATTATTGTTTTTGCTCAATTGGACACAATGCACCAACACCGGTGAGGTTCGAACCCGCAGCCCCTCGGTCTCGAGTCAAGCACTCTACCACTGAGCCACTGCGCTCCAGTATATCAATGTAATGATGAATGAAAGCCAGACTGACTGAAAAACAACAGTTTCCGCTTATAAGTAACATCAAGGCAAAAGCCATTGCCAAACAAATACACAGATCAACCTGCCCTTCCATGCAGTCTGATCAGTGTCTTTATTTTCACAGCATCTAGATAGCACAATAATGAATATGACATGTCAATAGTTGCTTTCTGCACAAAAACAAAACTCTAGCATGAATGGCTGATCATACTTGTTTGAGTCTGTCCAGAAAACAGCTCATACAACACAACCCCTAAAAATGGTTCAGATACTCGAAAAATTACTAGTAAACTATTTTTAAATTTGAAAAGTGCAGTTTTACCAAATAGAAATGTGCCCAAAACATGTTGACAGAATGGCAAATATTGGCGACCCTGAACAGATTGCTCCTTCAAGGTCTGATCTAGGTCTGCACTGTTTGCTCAGAACCGTCTGTCCGAATATTTAAGATCATCAGAATGAAGGAGCGCACAAGGTTTCGCCTACCAACAGACTGGCCCTAGTGCTGGTCGCTATATCCCCGAAAACCTCATTGTAATAATATTTGTAAATTTTGTTTACAGACAGCAAAGAGGGTATATAAAATTAAAGATCAGTATATGAATATGTAAACATTTTGTTCAATCAAGTATATGAATAGGTCATATTTTTGGAAGACCAAGTATATGATTGGGATAGGTTTCAAAAAACTGGCTCGCACACTCGTACCAAAATTACGTGTTGTGAAGTGACTGAAACACACTGAAAGATGAACTGATCTTTGCTCCTTACCTTTCAGAGGTCCTGGACTTCCTATTTCCATATCTGTCTGACTCTCAGTGTTTAGTGGTCATGGAGCTTAAACCTAAGAAAGAAAAAAAATACATATACTTTAGATAAAGGAGTACTCTATGACAGAAAGGTGAACAGAAAAAAAATAAAAATATGCCCATACCCCCAACCAGCACAGCAGGCCCCTAAATTAATACCCCACCACAGCTAAAACACATGTACATATCTTTTTTATATGACATTTCAAGTCTTAAGTCTCTTTACTGAACACTTTTAAGCCTAGTGGACTCTACTATCCTTACCATTTGGTCAAGTCCGTTTCCAAGTAATGGAGTACGTGTCAGTATTACTTTTTTATATTTATTTCTATTCTGTTTGTAAAAGATATTCCTTTTGGTAAATAAGTAAACAGTCTAGACCCCAATCAGAGAATGAGTGCCTGATTTGGGTCTGCACCAAGGCCTTTGTTTGATTTGATTCTTTACGTCCCATCAACAGTCTTTCAGTTAAACAGCGATGGGTCTTCCTGGGTTGAACCAGTGCTAAGTTAGGATAAATGTGTCATGCTCAAGGACCGCAACGCAGTGACGCAGGTGAGGCTCAAACCTGCGGCCATAGGTCTTGAGTCGAGCACTCGGGTAGTTTCCAGTTTGGCGGTCCCCGGAAGTATTCCTTTGCGCATGTCTACTGGCCAAAAGAAGCAAAAATAACATTTTGAAAGGGGGTGTGGGGGCGGTAGCCCCCATATTTAAAAAAAATCATAACCCCGATAAATGAACTATTGATATTTGGTGGTGTTAGGTGTATTAAAGGATTTTTCAGCCATTCTCAATTTCTGGGGACCGCTAAACTGGAAGTCTTCCGAGCACTCTACCACTGAGTCACTGCGCTCCTCCACCAAGGCCTTTAGTTTTAAAAGTTTGCAAAAGAAAATTAGGCCTTATTTCTCAACCAGTACTCAAAAGAACCGTCTCAATGAGACGGTTGTTTTAAGCACCCCAAAAACCGGTCCGTGTATTCACCGGATCGGACCTAATCACCGGATCTGACCAAATCGGACCGGATCGGGCACAAAAATGGTCAAATAACGCTACGATATAATTATCTTATGTTGTAAAGTATTTTTAGGATCAAATTAATGACGTCTGTACCCGAAAATGGCTTGTTTTAATTTGAGGAAAATTGGTTTCTTTATACTGAACAAAGGATAGACCTGCGCATGTCATTTATGTAAAACACGTGAATTGATAGATGAACATTGCAAAAAGGGTCCGTTGAGTATGTTTTTTTTTGCCGTTTATATCAATATTAATATATTCAAGTGCATACAATTTGCACTAAATACATAATCTTTTATGCACATCATTCTTGTAAAGAAAAAACAATCAGTTAAGCAAAGGAATAGGCCAATTTCGGGCCCGATCCGGTCCGATTCGGTCAGATCCGGTGATTAGGCCCGATCCAGTGAATACACGGACCCCCCAAAAACTGTTGATGGGGCAATTCTCATAAATTTTGTTTAGCTGAACCAGTGTACTCTGTTTTTCAAACTACGAAGCGAGTATTAATAAGTATACAGATTACGGTCTTTATCGAGTTACCAGAAGTATATCTTAGGTATTAAATTTGCATTTATTACAGCTGTAGCATAATGTCAAATGACCTGTGCTTGTGATTGGGGGTCACCCCTCTGGATCCGCACATGGGGCCGAATCCCCACCCCCTGGCGAAAATTCATGGATATTCGCATGGGGCGTGCCACAAATGACTGGTGAGTGAGCTGTTTCACACAATATCAGGCCTGAGGCAAACTTTCTTTCGTTTTCTTTCAAACTGATTGTTAACAATAGATAAAAGAAAAAACGATAAAATACCGCCAATGGTCGCATCTTGAACACACAACTGCATGGTGACACAGCTCTCGCCAACTTCGTCCGAGTCCTTTCTTGGTTTGTGTGTGCTATATATGGGTCATTTCTTCGATGTGTTATGAGAACCATTGTTATCTTTGCAGAAAGAGATCGATTCCCCAACTTCTAATTTCAAACAGGAAGGCAGTTACCACGCGCGCGTAATTTCATACGAAACGACCATCAGGGCGAAAGCCATTTCTCACATTCGCAATTGAACGAAACGAATAGATTTTTTTTATGTTCATTCACAGTATATAAATTATAATTTAGTACTTTGTTGGCTATTTCTTATTTCGAAATTAATTAACATTTACTATGCAAATCATTTTGCTTCCAAAGACTCCAACGTTTTATTTAATTACGAAATTTGGTTCCCTAATTATTTCGCTAGTTATTTTAGTTCTAATTTTGATATAACCGGATGGGCACAAAGCGTGAGAATGTAAATAAACAGCGGATTTCAGTTTGAATGAGATTTTAACTGTATAATTTAATAAGTTTTCATGATTTTGACGAGAAAATGTCAGATTCAGAGGAATCATCAACGTTAAACCAGTCATTCAATTCAAGCGTGGATGAAAGTACAGACTGACGTTTAAACTTAACATTGGTAACAAGACGTTCGCCTCCTTGTCGTTTCGTCGGTTTCTAGTCAACTCGTACCTTAGTCAACTCGTACCTAAGTCAACTCGTACCCATTTTTGGTCAACTCGTACCTAACCTTTGGTCAACTCGTACCTACCCCAAGTCAACTCGTACCCGAGTCAAAAACGGGGCAGGGTAGAGCATGATAGACGGAGAGTTTGGTAAGTCTATGTCCTAACAAGCCTTTCCAAACACTAAAACATCAAAATTTACTATCTGTGCTGAGGTTTGGTTCGGGCCAGCCTGATCAAAGATCCCAACTGTTATGCCTATGGGGCGGCGTTCTGGGAGCTTGTTCAATCATACATATTCATCACAATTTAGTATTTGCGATCAGACGAGGCTCAAGCCAGCTGTGGCAAGTTCCCTTCCCAGGGGGGAGGGGGGTTCTCTAATTTTTTCTGCATACGTGGGCTCGGACCCAGCATCTACCGTTCACCCCAAAAAAATATCAGAAATTTGAAGCACCCCCAAAAAATATTTGAAATTTTTTCAACCAAAAAAAATATCCCGATACTGTATATTTACCTTAAGAAAAGACCCTAAAATACATAGAAATAACCCCTAAAACTAGTCCAATTTTGGGATGACCCCAAAAAAATATCCACAAAATGTACATACCCCAAAAAACATTCATTTTTCTGAAAACCCAAATTTTTTTTGAAATTCAAAGATTTGACCAAAATAAATGGACCGAGCCTACGTATGTATGAAAATATCAGAGTACCCCCCCCCCCCCCCCCCCCCCCCCCCGGTTTCCCTTTCCTTTTCCCTATGGGTCGATGTTTAAACGACCAAATTAACTCAGTTTTGCCATAAGGAGAGATTCGGGCCAGCCTGTTCAAATATTAAAAAAACACTATAAATTACGACCTGTGAGGCTGTGATTAGGGGACTTTCGGATCTGCCTGATCCAATATCCTAGCCCTTTATATAATGACGGCTCCGCAGGGTCTTCGCTGCTCGTGTACCCACAGTTTTGAATTTTGGACATAGATCTGTTATGATAGCATGCAGTGTTTTTTCAACTAGCACTAAAATATTAGAAGATATTTTGAATTACTCATTTCAAAATAAGTCAGCAGACGACAAAACAAAAAGCAAATTTGGAGTCATTAAAGTGGCAAGTAGCGAAGGCTCAGATGAGACTGCATGATGAGAGATTCACCTGGACTTTCTAAATGAAAGAACCAAACCCTCTGACGTGAGCTGGGTTTATTCTTAAAATATTTTAATCAGTTATAAACCAAAAAGATTTCATGTTTTTACATTGCAATTCCGAATTTTCTTCAATAAGATTGTACTATTTTTTTCATTAGTCAAGTTTTACACTGTCAGACAATGTTAATTTCTAATTACAATTTAATTAATACAATCACATACAATCATTGTACTGTTTTTCACACCATACCAATTACCAGCACGTGTCTGTAAAGCGGCTTTATGTACACAAAACCCGCGCCACGAGAAAACATATATTCAGGGGCTAGCTACCCTATAAGGACACATCCAGCATGCCAAGTTACAAAGGCTAGGTTCAATTTGAATAATGCGCATAGCAAGTTCAGCTATTAAAGTTTTTGAGATTGAATAACAAATGCGCTGATCAGACTGCTTGGATGCTCTGATCAGTCTATCTCATCGAGTCTGTACCTTTATTGTTTGCATGCAACAAAACCAGATTTTATGATTTCGATGGGACCAGTGCTATTTGCAATGATAAGTGTGCAATGTGCTATCCTTGTAAGTTAACACTAAAAGAGGTGGCTGCATAGTTGCCACCCATTTTTGATGTCCATTTAGCTACACTTTCATAGTAAGACGACGCTACCAGAGGCTAACATTTAACCAGTGATATTTGTTTATCAGTTATCCCTGTTATTACAAAACAGCTCATACGTTAAATACGTCAAGACCAGTGGCAGTCCAGCTGCCACCAAAATGGGTGTTAAGTGACTTATTTCTTTTACAATGTAGAGCCTAGCTATTCGTTCATCTACTGTAATTTGTAAGAGCGAGGAAAACACATGGGCAGTATACTGTATTACCCATTTGTAATTGAACGCTCCTTTTGAGTGTAGAATTCGCCTAAATCGTAACAAAACTTTTCATTTTGCTTTTGTCATGAGTAACGTTCTTAGACAACGGCATAAAACTCTGAATATTCTATTATAAATAATATAAGGTACGAGTTGACTTAGGTACGAGTTAACTAAGGTACGAGTTGACCAAAAATGGGTACGAGTTGACTAAGGTACGAGTTGACTTAGGTACGAGTTGACCAGTACCCGTTTCGTCTCTATTTTCAAACCTGGTCGTTCTGGCCATAGTCGTTTTGACTTCTATCTATCTATCTATCGATCGATCGATCTATCTATCTATCTATCTATCTATCTATCTATCTATCTATCTATCTATCTATCTATCTATCTATCTATCTATCTATCTATCTATCTATCTATCTATCTATCTATCTCTCTCTCTCTCTCTATCTATCTATCTATCTATCTATCTATCTATCTATCTATCTATCTATCTATCTATCTATCTATCTATCTATCTATCTATCTATCTATCTATCTATCTATCTATCTATCTATCTAACTAACTAACTAACTAACTAACTAACTGGCTTCGCTAATACTTGAGCATTACGCCAGGGAGTGCTAGTTTTGAAATTTCGGTAAAAATAAAACAAAAACAACAACAACAAAAAAAATACACAACACAGCACCATTTCCTCCCAAGTCATTTCGCCCACAATCAGACATGATGGATGGATGAGTGTGTGGTTGGTTGTGTGGATGGCTGGAATGAGCAGCACTGAATATGTAGGATAGGTAATAGATTGATTGATTGATAATTATTTGGTAAAATAAACACATACATACATGTACAACAGCAAATTAAACATATAGCACATTTATTTAGCAATTTAAAATATGGAATAATTAAAAAAAATAAATCATTATTCACTCTAATTTAAGCAAATTAATACCTATAAAAGGCAATTACAGAAACCTTTAACTTGCTGGTACCCAGGACATGCATTATATCTCCAATGAATTTGAATTCAGCCAGATCACACATTCTAGTATTGATTTTATCTCCCGGGTTTTGTCTGCCCTTGAGACTTGATAAACATGGTATCTCCAGGGTTCCTTGGCCATTTTTAATCAGATCATTTCATGCTTGCAGGTATCCAGGACAGCCAAAATATTTCGAATGAGTTCTAATTTCGATTGGATTCTACTTTTGAGTTTGTAGTGAGCATTGAAAAAATAGTGTCTCCTGGTTTGATCGGATGATCTTTTTCATTTCTCATATTTGGAGGTACCGTAGCCATGGAGTACAGGCAAAATATCACAAATCAGTATTGAATTATGTCCTGATAGTGTACTTTCAAGTTTTTTCTTTTCTTTCTGACAGACATAACTTCCCTTTTCCCCAGATGGTTATAAAGAAGACTGAACACTGTCACATACATGTAGATAATTCATGTCTTCCTTGTTCTTATGAAAAATATTACTGTATTTATAAATAATCTGTAGATCACTGATGATATTTGCTCTTGAAAGCATTGAGATTTCTGTGAAATAAATCCTAATGAGATTTGCAGCTCACTGGAATTTCAGTGGAATTAAGTGCATTCAAAATCACTGGAATTCCAGTGACATTCCACTGAAATTCCAATGAGATTTGAAGCTCACTGGAATTTCAGTGAAATTTCAGTGGAATTTAGTGCTTCATTGGAAAACAGTGGAATTGCAGTGGAATTCCACCGGAATTCCGCTGACTTTTTCAGTAGGGTACATCGTCATTCCGAAAATCAAATCTGAAAATATTGCGTGCATAGACCCTCACGAAAACCCAGCCATCTTGGATTTTCGGGTGATACACCTATCGACTTGAATCGCGAGTGCTTGCAAGCACCTTGGCGAGCACCTGCGTTCAGAGAGAAAGTATTCGATAGCACTCCGAGCGCTCGCAGTGTTGAACACGTCTCAGGTAGACCCTCTCCCTTTGTTCACAACAGATGAGATCTATCACTTTGTTGACAATAGGTTGCGGGAGCTTTCACATTGTTCACATGATCACTGGTTGGTTTTCTCACTTTGGCTCCAAAATGTGGGAGCTCTCACTTTGGTTCCAACATGGGAGAGCTCTTAATTTGGTTCCAAGAGGTGAGAGCTCTTAATTTGGTTCCAAAAGGTGGGAGCTCTTAAGTTGGTTCCAAAAGGTGGGAGCTCTCACTTTGGTTTAACACTGTGGGAGCTCACACTTCTCTTTGGGTCAGAACAGTGAGACCTCTCTTTTAGTCTCTATGATGGAAGCTCTTATTTGGGTTGTGATTGTGGGAGCTCTAATTTGAGTCACAGTGATGGGAGTTCTCATCTAGGTCACTATGGACAGGTGGGAGTTCTAATTTGGGTCATAATTGTTGGAGCTCTAATTTGGGTCACTGTGATAGAATCTCTCATTTGGATCACAGTGGTGGAAGATCTCATTTTGGTCTCAATTGCGGAAACCCTCATTTCGATCATAGTGATTGAAGCTCACATTTGGATCACAATTGTTGGAGCTCTAATTTGAGTCACAGTGATGGGAGGTCTCATTTAGGTCACTGTGGACAGATGGGAGTTCTAATTTGGGTCAAAATTGGTGGAGCTCTAATTTGGGTCAATGTGAAAGCCCTCATTTGGATATCAGTGGTGGAAGCTCTGATTTGGGTTTCAATTGCGGAAACCCTCATTTGGGTCACAGTGATGGAAGCTCTCATTTGGATCACAATTGTGGGAGCTCTAGTTTGGGTCACAGTGATGGGAGTTCTCATATGGATCCCAATTGTGGGAGCTCTAATTTGGGACACAGTGATCAGAGTTCTCATTTGGGTCTCAATGGTTGAAGCTCAGTGGTGGAAACCCTCATTTAAGTCACAGTGATGGGAGTTCTCATTTTGATCTCAACAGGTGAGAATATTCATCTGGGTGTCAATGGTGGAAACTCTCATTTGGGTCACAATGATGAAAGCTCTCATTTAGGTCAAAATTGTGGGAGCTCTAATTTGGGTCACAATGATGGAAGCTCTTACTTGGGTTGAAACAGATGGGAGCTCTCATTTGGGTTGTGGTGATAGGAGTGTTCTCATTTGGGTCTCAATTGCGGAAACCCTCATTTGGGTCACAGTGATGGAAGCTCTCATTTGGTTCACACTTGTGGGAGCTCGTATTTGGGTCACAGTGATGGGAGCTCTCATTTGGATTAGAACAGGTTAGAACTCTCATGTGGGTCACAATGGTGGTTCTCATTTGGGTCACAATGATGGGAGCTCTCATTTTGGTCACAACAGGTGGGAGCAACAACATTTCGAAGCCTTTAACACGGGTCACATGATCAGTTACATAGTCTTTCTTAGTCTTTCATTACAAATTTTGCATTCGGTTGACTAGTGTTCAAAATTTGGGGCATATTCTTCCTTTTCCCTTGATCCAACAAATGACAGAAATATCATTTTCATGCTGATTGAACAAATATATTGTTATATGCATTGTGAATTCAGCAGCTCCAACTTTATGTTTCCTTTTATTACCATTGATTCACAAACCCAATAAAAACAGTGTGGATCCAGATCAGCTGGCTTCTTAAGAAGCCAGCTGATCTGAATCCACACTGTTTGAGGGTCTATGCTGTGATACGCATCATGGCAAGGGTTATCAGCTGTTGGCAAATATTCTGCAACACCAGACTCACAGGTTTAGATAAATAAAAATTTTCAGCGTAAAATTGTAAATGTTTTCTTACCCATCAATTTTAACATTTGTTTTGGGTGCTCAAAAGATGTGTCTCATAGAGATGGTTCTTTTGAGTTCCCACAACATATGTTTTGGTTGAGAAATAAGAAAAATTAATTTTCGTTACACACTCTTAACTAAAGTCCTGCAGTCTCAATGGTAGCTATTTCTGGAACCTGCAGAGTTCTCACCAATATGAGGTGATTCCACAAATGAACTTCATCAATTGAATATTTCTCTCCATCTTCAATAGAAAAGTATTAGATATACAGGCAAGAGTGGCAATTTTCTTCCTGTTACACTTGGGACATATTAATTGTATCCTGTCTGTCTGTCATTGTCTGTCAACTGATTGTCACTTTCTGTCTTCCTCTGTCTGTCTGGTTCTGTATGTCTGTCTGTTGTCCATCTCTTTGTATGTCTATGGTTTGTCTGTGTATGACTGTTGTCTGAAGGTCTGTCTATTGTCTGTGTGTCTGTTGCTTTGGCTCTCATTCTCTGTACTTAACAGTTTCTTGACAAATGGACCATTCCACCCAGTATGATATGTCTCTTTCATATCTTAAGAAGCCTTAGTATTTCCAAATTATCTTATGTTTGTGTCCTTGGAGATTGTTTTTATCCTACATTTGTGAGATATCCTAACAAATAGTAAAGACATTCATGAGATATCCAAACAAACAATACAGACATTCATGAGATATCCTAACAAACAGTACAGACATTTTTGAGATATCCTAACAAACAATACAGACATTTGTGAGATATCCCATCAAACAGTACAGACATTTTTGAGATATCCTAACAAACAATACAGACATTTGTGAGATATCCCAACAAACAGTACAGACATTTGTGAGATATCCTAACAAACTGTACAGACATTTTTGAGATATCCTAACAAACAGTACAGGCAATTTTTGAGATATCCTAACAAACAGTACAGACATTTTTGAGATATCCTAACAAACAATACAGACATTTGTGAGATATCCTAACAAATAATACAGACATTTTTGAGATATCCTAACAAACAGTACAGACATTTGTGAGATATCCTTACAAACAGCACAGACATTTGTGAGATAAACTAACAAACAGTACAGACATTCATGAGATATCCTAACAAACAATACAGACATTTGTGAGATATCCCAACAAACAATACAGACATTAGTGAGATATCTTAACAAACAGTACAGACATTTGTGAGATATTCCAACAAACAATACAGACATTTGTGAGATATCCTAACAAACAGTACAGACAATTTTTGAGATATCCTAACAAACAGTACAGACATTTGTAAGATATCCTAATAAACAATACAGACATTTGTGAGATATCCTAACAAACAGTACAGACATTCATGAGATATCCTAACAAACAATACAGACATTTGTGAGATATCCCAACAAACAATACAGACATTTGTGAGATATCCCATCAAACAGTACAGACATTTTTGAGATATCCTAACAAACAATACAGACATTTGTGAGATATCCCAACAAACAGTACAGACATTTGTGAGATATCCTAACAAACTGTACAGACATTTTTGAGATATCCTAACAAACAGTACAGGCAATTTTTGAGATATCCTAACAAACAGTACAGACATTTTTGAGATATCCTAACAAACAATACAGACATTTGTGAGATATCCTAACAAACAATACAGACATTTTTGAGATATCCTAACAAACAGTACAGACATTTGTGAGATATCCTTACAAACAGCACAGACATTTGTGAGATAAACTAACAAACAGTACAGACATTCATGAGATATCCTAACAAACAATACAGACATTTGTGAGATATCCCAACAAACAATACAGACATTAGTGAGATATCTTAACAAACAGTACAGACATTTGTGAGATATTCCAACAAACAATACAGACATTTGTGAGATATCCTAACAAACAGTACAGACAATTTTTGAGATATCCTAACAAACAGTACAGACATTTGTGAGATATCCTAATAAACAATACAGACATTTGTGAGATATCCTAACAAACAGTACAGACATTCATGAGATATCCTAACAAACAATACAGACATTTGTGAGATATCCCAACAAACAATACAGACATTTGTGAGATATCCTAACAAACAATACAGACATTTGTGAGATATCCTAACAAACAGTACAGAAATTTTCGAGATATCCTAACAAACAATACAGACATTTGTGAGATATCCTAACTAACAGTACAGTCATTTGTGAGATATCCTAACAAACAGTACCGACATTTGTGAGATATCCTAACAAACAATACAGACATTTGTGAGATATCCTAACAAACAGTTCAGACATTCGTGAGATATCCTAACAAACACTACAGACTTTCATCAAATATCCTAACAAACAAAACAGACATTCGTAAGATATCCTAACAGACCAGTACAGACATATGTGAGATATCCAAACTTTGTGATTTATTTAGATCAACAAAATTTTTGAGCTTAAAATTGTTGATATTTTCTTACCCACCATGCAGCTAAACATAATTTGTTTTGGGTGCTCAATAATCATAGAGATGGTTCTTTTGAGTATTCACCACATATGTTTTGGTTAAGGAATAAGAGAAAACATATTTTCTGTTACACATTCTTAACTAAAGGCCTGTGTTACATAATAAAACCATTATACTTTTACCATGAATATGGTAAAGGAAGAAACAAGACAAGTGAATAATTATATTTCTCCTTGGAAATAAGAGTTTGCAAGTCATAATAACTGCACTCATATGCAGTAACACTTCTGTGAGATCAAAATTGTAGCTTGCCAATGAAAATGGGGCTTTCCAGCATTTCTTTCTTCATTCAATCATGCAAATTCTTTGGCCTTTTTTTTGATTGTCCAGTATAGTTAAATTTTTTATGTAGTTAAATCTTTGAATGCCATTTTTATGTTGTCACCAGATGCATATTCTGGTCAGATGCCCTATTCTGTGGTGAGTTCTGCACATTGTGTCTTGTGTTTTGGCACGTGAGCATCTATCAAGTGCATGAATGATGTAATAAAAGATGCATTCATTGGAATTAATGAGCCAGTGCATGAGATTTCCAACAATGTGCCATCTTGACAAGTGTAGGCTCAGACGAGCCTGTGCAGCCTCCTTTTAGGCTTAGAAACCTCAAGTGGTGTTCATTCTGTAGCTTAACTAACACTCATAGGATATTCGAGCGACAAGCAAAGGCTCTGGTCAGACTGCGCGTATGCGCAGGCTGATCTGAGGCTTTGCTGGTCGCACATACCACGTTTTTGGAAATCTCATGCACTGGCTCATTTTATACTTTTTACAGCAATGCTACATTGATATAGTACATACTGATTAAGGCAAGATTACATAAAACTAAAGTTGCAAACATGATGTGCAAATCACAATGTCTGATCAGTCTGTATATTAGAGTAAGGCTAATCAGAGTCTCCAGAATCAATTATCAAATGATACATTATTCCTTTTTTTTTTCAATTTTGCAGGCGTATAATTGAAAAATGATACGCATAAATTAGGGCTTGGATTTTTTCCGTAGATTTACACAGGTTTAGATAACAAAATATTTGAGCATGAAATTGTAAATATTTTCTTACCCATCAGTTTTAGCATATGTTTTGGGTGCTCAAAAGAACCGTCTCATTCAGACGGTTCTTTTGAGTACCCACAACATATGTTTTGGTTGAGAAAAAAAAAATGTTACACCCTCTTAACTAAAGTCCTGGATTTATATTTATTATCCAGGGGATAATGTTTTAAGGGTTGTCCATCCTTCCATCTTTCCTTCCACCCACCCTCAACAATATTTTAACCATTTCCCCGCCATTCACAACCAATGTCACCTGCTCATCTGCTTGTGAAATTTGGCGGCCTGGAATGTAAACAGTATGAACCAAGACCAGACTGCTCCACTTGGAGCAGTCTGATCTGGGTCCATAGTGTTTGCTTCCATGGTAAAATTATTCTGGAGTGTATTTGAATATATTCCGCAGACGATATAAGCAGACAACAATTTCAGGACAAAAATTATTGGCGGGATACAGCTAAACTCTCCTTGCTGGTGGAGACTTTTGTCTTCTGCTGATTTCCTTTGCAAACAGTTTGGACCCAGATCGGGAACAACAGAATGAATGTCAGTCCTGAATTGATCCAAACCCGCCTTTTATCTCTGCCCATCCCTGTAGTTAGGGGAGCAGTGAATACAAATGATTGGTGCATAATATGGAGGCTAGCTTGTCATACAGGCTTTGATTTCTCTTTTCAGCATCAAACATCTCACCGGCTACCATCATAGTGAACTGATCGGAGAATCCTTGTATAAATTTCACCACGCACAAGACAGCAAAATGATCGAGAAGGCCTACAAAGATTGTAAGTTATCTTCTGACTGAGGCCAACTGAAAAAATAGCTGTGTTTAGGGTAACCGGACCCTATCTAAATTTACTGGTAAAACCTAGATTTTTTTCAGTTTTTCTGGAAAATATATATTTTATGCATTTTGAAAGGCGCAAAATGCATAGAATTATATTTTTTTAAATAAATTAATGTTATATGGGCCTACTCTATCTTCAGACCCGTTACCCGAAACACACTTGGCCTAAGCTGTCTATATACTTAATGAGCTGTGGTATGAGATTTCTAACAATGTGGTATGTGTGACCTGCAAAGGCTCGGACCAGCCTGCATATACGCGCAGACTAATCAGAGCCTTTAATAGTCCCTTAAATATTCTTTGACTGGTAAGCTACTGCCCAAGCATTTGGAATTTCTAAGCTTAAATGGAGGCTGCACAGGCTCTTCTGAGTCTACACTTATCAAAATGCCACATTGTTGGTAATCACATGTCGCGGCTCAAATGAAAGCTACTTTCAACGGTAGGAGCTCAGTGGCTCAGTAACCATTCAGGATACATGTAGCTTCATTAAGTTTTATGAAATGACGCCCATTGCAACACCTCTTACATACGACAAAATCTTGATGTTTTCATGCCAAAAAAGCAATTTCGAAATAATTTTACTGTCATATGATGAATAGTTTTGAACATTTATGTTCCTGTATTATGAAATTAAAACATTTTTTACAAAAAGCAATAAAATGCTTGGCAAAGTCTCTCATTTTCCACAACTTTTAGATAAATTCAATAATACATGACCCATGTAAGATTCTCTATATAATAATGGTCATCAAACGGTAATTTTCTTGACACACCACTTGGTAGAGTGCTTGACTTGAGACTGAGGGGTTGCGGGTTCGAGCCTCACTGGCATCACTGTATTGTGTCCTTGAGTAATCTTTGCTTAGTGCTGGCTCAACCTGGGAAGACCCATCCCTACATAACTGAAAAATTGTTGACTTGTACGTAAAGAATCAAATCAAACAAACAAAAGTTCTGTTAACCGATAAAGCACCAGCTATAATTTGCAGCAGACGACAGTTTCAAATTTTGCCGCCTTTTCAAAAATAACAAATAAGGCATGATATTTCATGGGAATCGTCTGCTGGCAGACGATTCTCATGAAATCTCATACCTTATTTTTTCCGAAAATTCAGAGAGATGCCCCTTAATTTGTCGTCTGCTGCAGTTGTGAATCTTTGTTAATTTCAGTGTTCTCCAAAGGTCAGATTTCCACAGGGCAGTACAGGTTTATGGCGAAACATGGCGGCTACGTATGGATGGTAACACAAGCCACTATCATCTACAATAACCGCACACAGAGACCACAGTGTGTTGTCTGCGTCCATTTTGTTGTCAGGTGAGTGCAGAAATGTTCTGTCCTTTTTACCCCCCCCCCCCCCCCCCCCCCCCCACATAGCTGGGTCATGGGTTCTGCACACCATCTTACTGAGATGAACATTTACCAAAGTTTAATGAAACTAGCCTCAACTTTTGTCTTCTACTGATAATCTTTGCAAACAGGTTAGACCTTGACAAAATGTGCAGCCTGAGTAATTTGGGTCCAAACTGTTTAACTCTCTGATGGTATTCATAACAGATCTCCTTTGAACACGCCCACCAAACGATCGAATGCTCAACATCTGGTTGAATATTAAAAACAATTCCTCCAGGAAGAGAATCAAAAATTCGGGGAATGTCATGCAACAGTCTATGGATTCTTGCGTTTGTGGTATAAATACGAGCTCAGAAAGTATTCTCATTAGGTCATATTTACTTTTCGCACAATAAACATGTTTCTGTTCAATTCTGGTACACTTATTTTACATAAAATGTAAATCTGACAAAACAAGAGAACTTTCTGACCTCAAAGGATTTATACCACAAATGTAGGAATGCATAGTCTGTTGCATGACATTCTCCGATTTTTGATTCTCTTCCTGGAGGAATTGTTTTTAATATTCAACTAGATGTTGAGCATTTGATCGTTTGGTAGGCGTGTTTGAAAGGTTTAAAGAAAATTCTGACAACATAAAAGCATGCAAAGTTTATCTTTGCATTGTGGGAAATTTTGCATTTTTTTTTTGTCACCTGAATTTTTTCAAAATCAACTTTTTCAAAAAATTCTTTCAGGAATATCATCAGAGTGTCAAACAGTTTGGATCTAGGGTCCTAACTGTTTGCAAAGGTTATTAGCAGACGACAGAAGTCGTGGCTAGCTAGGAAAGAGTTAAAGACAGGGGATTTTCTGCTCTTCTCTAGGGGCCTAATTTCCGCCCCATTCTCAATCGAAAATAGCCACCTTTTTTCCCAATACCATGTCTGTTTTCCGAATTAAGAAAAGTGATTTTTTTTTTTTTCAATTTTCTTAGAGGCCACTATTACTTATGAGAAACAATGACCCATATCAGAATGATACTTAAACACTTGTGCTTAAGTGGTATGCTTGGCATAATACAATCTAAAAATACTCGATTTTGAGGATATATTTTGCTACCCTTGTTATGTTCTATGTCGTAAATTTCTCCCAATTTTGATGTTAAGTCGATCATTTTTTCCCAATTTTGGCCAGGGGCCTTTTCCCAAAATTGCTGGAAAAAGCCCTGAAAGAGCTATTTCCCGTCAGCTATTCATATATTGTGTCAAAAGCATAATATGTGCCAGGTTACTTGATTAATAAGGAAGAAGATACTTTTCATTCGTGGAATATTAAATAGCCCGATTTTCTATTTATGAAATCTCAAGTGAATAAAAGCTGTTAGCTTTCCAGCTGAGGTATCATGTTTACCCTTAAAGCGCCAAGAAAAAAATGCATCTGAAAATGTCGTCTGCTGAAGTCGTCTGCTGCAAATAATTGCCTAACATTAGTGACAAAAAATTAAGTATAGAAGCAAACAGCGTGGACCCAAAACAGACTGCTCCTATAGGAGCAGTCTGATCTGGGTCCACACTGTTTACCATAGAGGCTTCTTAAACATTTCAGCAGATGAGAAAAGCAGACGACTTTTGTTACGATTGGCACATTAAGGGTTAACTCTCTACCTGCTAGTGTCGTCTGCTGATTATCTTTGCAAACAGTTTGGGCCCAGATCAGGGTTGACTAAATGTCAGCTCTGATCTGGATCCAAAGTATTTTGCGCTCTAATGGTATTCCTGAAAGATTTTTTTGAAAATTTTTAATTTTTGAAAAAATCTGCAGACGACAAATTTTCCAGCATGCATTTGCTTGTTTACAAATATGGAACATGTGATAATGGTACTTATTACAGATTTTACTAAAAAGAGAAACAATAAGCTTAGTTACCCAGACTGATACTGCTTGTGATTCCAAAGCCATAGCAACCTGCTCATGTGAACCCATATTGGCCCACACCTGCACTCATATTGGTCCATGGATGCACCAAAAAGAACTAGCGGATGTCATTCACATTGTTGTGAAGTAACAGCCTGTTTGTGCACCCATAACATGTAATGAAAAGTTTCAAACATGGCCAATTTGTTAATGTCAAATATCTTGCAATGCACAAAGTGCAAATGCATGCTGGTGCAATAAGCAAGTTATTGTATGGCTTTGCGTCTGTACGGGCAATAAGCTTGTGGATTATCTTTCCGTACAGACACACAAACCACACGTAGCAGCACATGGGTCGAGTGCTTTTGTAACAGTATGCCTTGAGATAGGGTTCAATTTTCATATTTATCATTGTTGATATTTTAGAAAACATGATATATATTTTGCTCAGCAGGTTATCTTTCTATCTCAAATATCCATGTATATAAGAAAACACACCCATGGTTTACCTCTGAATTTATTATTTTTCCCAAACTCAGAAGCTAGATAGATCAAACCCCAGGACTTAAGTTAAGAGTGCGTAGCAAAAATTTAATTTTCTTATTTCTCAACCAAAACATATGTTGTGGGTACTCAAAAGAACCGTCTCAATGAGACGGTTCTTTTGAGCACCCAAAACATATGTTAAAACTGATGGGTAAGAAAATATTTACAATTTTACGCTGAAATTAATTGCTATTCTAAACCTATGAAACCCTATGTGATGGTCTCTGAATAGTGTGATATGATGCTCCGGTTGATGAATCAGGTGTTACCCAAAGTCATCTGTCCTAATACAGTAAAACCTGTCTTAAACGGCCACTCAAAAATAGACGAAACAAAGATCTTAAAGAAGTCCTTGAATTTTACTCAAACTTGCCTGTATGAACCCTGCCACATTGAGAGCAGTCTGATCTGATTCTGAAAGGATTTCTGTCAGTTAATAAGTGTTAAACTTTTACCTTAACCCTTAGTATACTAGATTTCTTTTACAAACAATGAAGACCAAGATGAAATGTTGCATTATGCGGCATCTCATGATGGTCTTCACTGTTTGCTATGACAAACGATCTTCAAGGAAATAAATACACTTTTGTTTGGAAAATATATTCTGGAAGGGAGCGCAGTGGCTCAGTGGTAGAGTGCTTGACTCGAGACCGAGGGGCCGCAGGTTTGAGCCTCACTGGCATCACTGTGTTGTGTCCTTGAGCAAGAAACATTAATTCTAGCTTAGTACTGGCTCAACCCAGGAAGACCCGTCCCTATATAACTGAAAGATTGTAGATGGGTAGTAAAGAATCAAATCAAACAAAAACAAAAATAATCTGTGACCCATTAGTATATTATACAATGAAACATTCCGAGTTTATTGTATCAAACCAGACAGTATATAAAGGGTTGAAACAGTTTTTGCTTTCAATTTCAGTCGTGTAGAGCAGCATGGCCGTATCCTATCAGAAGTCCAGTTGAATACCAAAGAGAGTCCAGTGAAACCCAGCCCACCCCCAGCCCACACACACATCAAGCAAGAGAGGGATATGGTACATCTCCACCTACCCCCACGCCCCAAGCTTAGTACGGAGGAAATCTTCGCGGATAAACCTAAAGATATGGATCATGAGTTTTATATGCCACCCGGTCGAAAGAGAGGTAAGTACACAGGTATAAGATAAACAAAAAAAAATCAGCGTAAAAATTGTAAATATTTTCTTACCCATCAGTTTTAACATATGTTTTGGGTGCTCAAGAGAACCGTCTCATTGAGATGGTTCTTTTGAGTACCCACAGCATATGTTTTGGTTGAGAAATAAGAAAATTAAATTTTTGCATAGACTTTCATGGAATGCCCGCACATTTACGCGGCTCAAAAAGCTTATTAACTCTTTACCAAATTATTAACAAAACCTGATTTCCCTTCCTTATTAGAAGAAACAGCCGAGCCACGACCAGATATGAGTGCCTTTACAGTTAGCAAAAGTCTGTTAATTTACTATACATTGATTTTATTTATAAAAAAATTGTAGTTTGTAAGGCGTGAGAGGGGGATGGTCAAAATAAAAATAAAATAAATAAATAAATTTTCGTTGCGCACTCTTAACTACAGTCCTATAAGTACATTTCTTGCACACCAGAAATTATCCAGCATGCAAAGGTTCCTTATCATCGTCTGAAATGCTAGTGCAGATATGACAGTTTGACACTTTTAATATGCATGCAAAAGCTTTTTGTTTGGCTTTTAACAGTTTTATTTGATACCGGGAAGAATTGCTTTAACATTGTTGCGTTTTATCCTGTTTTATCTCATTTTGGGAAGTTTCAATCTCTCACTATCGCTAAAAGCCTGACGTTTGTCTAGGAAACCCCACAGATTTGGTATGCATTGCTATCATGTGAATTAAATGCACATTTTAGACAGAATGAGCACTGAATGAACTTGATTCCCGATTATGAACAGCATCACGAGAAAAAATTATTCATCTCCCTTGAGCCTTGTTATTAGAAAAACTAATTTTGTAGAATGTAAACAACCATGGGCTGATCCAGAGGGGGGACAGCCATGGGGGTCCGGACACCCCTAAAAAATCACAAAAATATAAGGTTTCTTAGCAATACTGGTCCAGATCCCCTGAAAAATCACAAATTTGAGCCGTGACATGAGATTTCCAACAATGCGGTTTGTGCTACCAGCAAAGGCTCAGATCAGCCTGCGCATCTGTGTAGTCTGATCAGAGCCTTTGCTAGTCTTTTGAATATTCTGTGACTCTTGGGCTACTGACTGAACAGCATTTGGAGTTTCTAAGCTTAAAGGAGACTGCACAGTCTCATCTGAGTCTACACATGTCAAAATGCCCAATTGTTGGAAATCACATGTCACGGCTCATTTAAACGGCTTTCCGATGGCGGGCCGATGATGGCTCATATGGAGTCGTCTTTGGATCCATGGATTCTTTCCCCTCATCAATTTTTTTTTTTAAAAAGCAGACCAGCCTGTGCATCAGCATTTAGATCGTATCTTGATGGTTCCAATTAGCGCAACACATGATTTCTTTAAATAGATTTAAAATTTATATGCCATAATTTGGATAAAAAAACAAAACAAACAAGCTACCAAAAGCTCATACCCAGTATCAGCTCGTCTTTCATCATTTGATAAGGGTAAGCTTTGCTGTCAGATAACCAACTGTTGGGTATTTTTGGAATAATTGGAAAACATTTTAGACATCTTGAGTCAGTCAGTGCATACAGGTCAGAATTCCCCTTATGCACAGCTTCAGCGAATTCGAAGTAAAAGAAAATATAGTGTAAAAGTTAGATTATTTTCTTATTGCACAACCATACATATGTTGTGGTTACCCAAAAGAACCATCTCCCTGTGTTCTTTTGGGTACCCCATATGTTGTGGTTACTCAAAAGAACCATCTCAGGGAGATTGGGTACCCACAGCATATCCATTTATTAACCCATCGTATATGGGGAAACTCCTAAATGCATACCTTTTACAAACAGGGAGGCCCCAATAAAATGCCACATAATGTTGTATTTGATCAGGGTCTACACTGTTTGTAAAGGTAAAGATCTTCAAGCCAAAAAATTCAATCTTTTTTAAAATTATAATCTGACACCCCTAGATATGTACAATGGACTATTCCAAGTTTATTGTATCAAACCAGAAGGGAGAACCCATTAGTATACAAAGGGTTAAAAAACAAGAAAGATTTTGAAGAATACACTGTCCTATCTGGAGTTCTGTGTATGTGAGACACAGGTTTAGATAAACAAAAATTTTCAGCGTAAAATTGTAAGTATTTTCTTACCCATCAATTTTAACATATGTTTTGGGTGCTCAAAAGAACCGTCTCGTTGAGACGGTTCTTTTGAGTACCCACAACATATGTTTTGGTTGAGAAATAAGAAAATTAAATTTTCGTTACGCACTCTTAACTAAAGTCTTGGTGATATGAAGTTGGGAGGGCCGAACCGTACTCCACGAGGAAGATTCCCCTTGCTTTCTTGAAGAAAAGAAAAGAAATAAAAGACAACATGGAGTTTGTTGACAAAGTTTTATAGCCTATTATGCATGTTTTGTTTGTTCGCTCGTACTCAGTGTTGAATTTTACTGTTTTCTTGACATTAAATGAAGCAATTAAAATTGTCATTGTCAAAGAAGACCCACCATGTATGGGTCATATACAAACTAGAGATCTACTGTAAACAGAAATTCAAGCTACCCCTCCTGAATACCAGACATCCTCTACTGGGGAGTTTTGCATGCTTTTTGTCGTCTGCCCATTTTTCAAAATCAACTTTTCATGAAAATTCTTTCAAAAAAACGATCAGACAAAATGTCGGGCCTGCTTTAGGTCCAAACTGTTTGCAAAGGTTATCAGGAGACAACACAAATGGGTAAAGTATTAAAGCTTGGATTACCACTCTGAGCATGGATATATCTCATTTTGAAAGCAGCTGTCTTTTTGCATGGACATTGCCTTTGTGATTGTTGATGAGGTGGGGGTCATCTGTGTTGTGTGGGCACATTTCTAGTTTCAAGGAGAAATAAGGAAAGAAAATTACGAAATGAATGCAATGGAAAATTTTGTTTAATTTATTTATCAGCATTAAGATGTTTCCTATGAGTACAGCATGTATTTGATGAGAATTAAGCAAACTAGAACATCTAGATACCCCTGCAGCATAAATATATCCAGCAGGATGTAGGATGTGGACCTGTGTCGTCTGCTGATAACCTTTGAAAGCAGTTTGTATCCAGATCAGGCCCGACAAATTGTCGGGCCTGATCTGGATCCAAACTGTTTGACACCATGATGGTAATCCTTAAAGAATTTTTTAAAAAATGTTAACGTTGAAAAAAACCAACAGCAGGCGGCAATTTTTTTCAAAAATTTCCGAGCATGCAAAGAGTTAAAAGTTATCTCCTCTTACAGTAATTAAAGTATCAAGTTCAATAATTTGCATAGGTTTTGTCTGGGAGACAGTGATGAGTTGGTAGTTTTGTCATTATGGGGCCACCTGTTAGTGCACTGAAGTGCGGGTAGATCATATGTCTCTGACCTTTTTTGCTTACTGCCTCACATAAAGGGAGAGTCCAGCAAGAAAGTCCCTTATTATATTTGGTATCTTTGGGACATCTAGGTGGCATATCTGAGCACAAAATGTTTACCAGTGTCATCTACTGACAAATTTTGCAAAATTATTTTCGAAAAAAAAAAACAAAAATAAAATCCGCAGATCTACATTACCTAAAAGAATTTGCATGGTAAAAAACACACTCATATTGGGCCCTCCTGCATCACCCAAAAAATAATTGGTTGGTAACTACCCGTGCATCACCTAAAAGAATTGGCTTGGTTAAAAACCCGCTCATTTTGGGCCCTGCACCACCAAAAATAATTTGCTCCGTAGAGATTAAAAGAAAAAGCTTTTAGTTGTGACTGTATTTACAATATTGAAAATACAGATCTAAAAATAGGGGCTTTAGACGTTTACATACTTACATTTACTATAATATTTTGACACACAAAGAGGTTCCAGCCCGACTGGCTGATTTTCCGCGTTCCTCATCAAAATTTTGAAATAGAATAATCCAAAGGTCATTACTCAGAGGTTTTGGTACATCTATAAATGTGCATCAACTAAAAGGATTGGCTTGGTAAAAAAAACATGGCTCATTTTGGGCCCTGCATCACCAAAGATAATTGGCTCGGTAAATACTGATGCATCACATAAAAGAATTGGCTTGGTAAAAAAAAACCGCTGCATCACCAAAAAATTGGCAGCTCTTTTCTTACTGGGATACTTTGCATTCTTTTTTGTCGTTATCTGATTTTATTTCATAATCAGTATTTGGAAAAATTCTTTCAGGAATGCCATCAGAGTGTCAAACAGTTTGGATCCAGATCAGGCCCCACATTTTGTTGGGCCTGTTCTGGGTCCAAACTGTTTGCATCTAAGGTCAGCAATAGACGACACTAGTAGGCATGGAGTTAAAATGTTTTCGCCTCAAAGACCTCATTTTTTAACAAGATAATTCGTGAAAGTTTTATAAGAACCCTAATTTTCCATACTCGCTGTCTGTCTCTAATATATCGGCTAACAGGAATCTCAATGTCAGTAATGAATTTGAAGTAATTCATATTGATTGAAGATCTGCGCATTCGCAATAAGATGTGGCAGGACAAAATCATTTATGGCAAAGCCAACTACAGAGAAAGTATCTTTTCTTACTTTTTTGCATGCTGGGAAAAAATTTTGCATGCTTTTTGCCTGCTTTGGCACTGTGTATTCTAGGAGTGTACTCTAGGAGCTAGCTATAAACCTGCTAAATATATGAAGTATATGTTTTAAATCAATGTCCTGGTCTGATGTCAGTTCTCGGTAACGCAATCGCTCAGTGGTAGAGTGTTTGACTCGAGACCAAGGGGCAGCGGGTTTGAGCCTCACAAACGTCACTGCGTTGTGGTCCTTGAGCAAGACACATTTATCCTAGCTTAGTACTGGTTCAACCCACTGTTTAACTGAAGGATTGTTGATGGGACGTAAAGAATCAAATCAAACAAAAAAACTGATGTCAGTTCAAAAAAGACCAGTCAAGATATAAGAAAATGTCAAATAAACTGAATCTGCAGGTGTAATAAGAATTTTTGCCACTCCAAAATTTGACTCCACTCCACTCCAATACTCCACTCCATAACTCCGTTCCAAGACTCCACTCCATAGAATACTTTGTGCCTGCTTTTTGGTAGTATGCCGATTTTTAAAAGAAAATTCTCCAAAAAATTATTTTGAATTAGCAATACCATTATATTGTCAAAGAGTTTGGAAGCAGATCAGGCCTGACAAAATTTTCTGAGTGATGCCTTTTGTTTTCTGCGGATAACCTTTAAATATTTTTTTTTAAAAAAAAGGAAGAAAAGAAATCTCAGCAGATGACAAAAAACATGCAAAATTGAATTACAGAGCATGCAAAACTGTTAAATTTAATGCACTGTTCAATCATCAAGATGAATATGGTAAAAAGACTGCAACATGCACTTTTATAGTTCAAAATGCAAGGTAAAAATAATTTATTGAGAAATCTGATCCTTTGTAGTAAACAGGGGCACCATGACATGCAAAAATAAAAAACACCTAAAAATTAAAAAGGAGTACTTGTGTACTTTCAGCATGGTGTTTTCTTTGGCTGCTATCTTTCAAAATTAACTTTTCAAAATATTCTCAGAAAAAAAACATCAGAGTGTCAAACAGTTGAAATCCAGATCTTGTCCTCTGCTGATTATCTGGGCAAACGTTCAAGTCTTTATTCTTTCTGGTCAAGAATGGGTGAAATGGCCTGGGCACCGTTTCTTTGTTCTTTACCCCATTTTATCATATGACGTCGCGTCTGAGAGTGAAATAACGCAATGCAATAAAATCTGTAAACCACTAGTGGTTTATCGATTTTCGGGAAATGTTATGATGTCCATAACGCCGTTGCGTACATAATGACAAAATTATAACGTTTTACACCAGAAATGAGGTTTCAAAGTATTTGTCATATGATAAATAGAATCTAACATTCGTGCTCTTGTATTATTGAATTTATTGAACTCGCTGCGAAAAAGAGATAAAATGCTCGGCAAGCCTCGCATTTGATCTCTTTTCCCCAACTCATTTAATAAATTCAATAAAACATGAGCACTCATGTAAGATCCTCTATATAATGTCTTTTGACAACTTCGAAATATCAAATATTTGAAATATTATGGAAAATGAAGCATTTACTAATTTGCTCTTTTGGAGCAAATGCTCCATTTTCCATGTTTTCAAAAGTATTCAAAACTTAACATAAATTTTTCTTGAATTTTTTCAATGTTGTCTAAAATATGAATGATGTCATGATCTAAAAATAATCTATGGAGTAAAGGGTTAGATGATGCATTGGTTGATGGCTGGGTTAAAATGAGTGACTTATGTGTATTTTATTGAATTTAAATTGATCAGTTCAAGGTACAGGAAATGTTGTTTCGTTTTTTCTCTCTCCATAAGTAAGTCAGTGAAATGATATAGCTGTTGTTAGCAAACACTCTGAAGCAGATCAGGTCTGGTTAAAGGTCAGACCTGACTTTTGTGCAACCAATACAATTTCACATTTGATTCAGTTGGCCATACTTATTGTGTATCTGCAGCTATATGATGGGGCTAAAGGCACTGAGTTCAGGGCACTAACTGTTACAGGACAAAACTTTTCTATGATAGGATCTCCCTTCTTGGTTGTCAGAGAGATAAAATATTAGAAAATAGGGTTGAATAAGTTGCAATGTTTTTTTTTGCAATGTGATAAATTTATCACTTAGACCCCAGGCTAGGGCTAAAGGTTTAAAGAGCCTATTTTGTGTTTTCAAGCAGCGAAGACAACGGCAAGACTGCATGTTTGTTCATGCTTGTCTGAGACTTGGTTGCTCCCTTATATGCGTTCACCCACTTCCAAGTTTCAGGAAGTTAGCCATTTAAATAACTGTCCGTATTTTAGAGCACATAAGTTGGCCAGCACCCGAAATTTTGGCACTTATTGCATATGTGCAAATACATCGTTTAACGGCCCCTCCTGACGTAAACAATGGGGCTAGAGGTCTTAATATTGGTCTGAGTAATCATTTACATCCATACTTAGCGTATGCGAGCAGCGAAGGCTCTTGTGAGTCTGCGCATTTGGGCAGGCTCACCTGAGCCTTCGATGTTCGACAGTGGGATAAATTCGCAAATGTCGTGCTGGCCTGTATTTTCTCAAGTAACTGAATGAACAAAAATTTTATTGTACGTAGAATAAGTAAACAAATTCTCATGTTCAGAAAGATGATGTAATTCTTGCAACAAATCAATCAACTTAACCCTTTACCTCATAGAGACGCCTTTTAACCCTTTTTGCAATTGCAAACAGAGCAGACCCAGATCAGGCAGCTCTTGTAAGAGCTGCCTCATCAGGGTCTGCTCTGTTTGCTTATGGAAATATGATACATCTGATCCTATTGGAATTGAAAAGTAATATCTTTGTTTTATGTACCAACATGAAAGTTTATTTATATAATTATTCATAGTGGGTGGAGCCTAACATGAATATTCAGGAAGGAAAGGGTCAATCAGGTAATGGTGTTGCTGAAGCCTCATTCATGACTGCAGCAGACGACAAATTTTTCTGACATATATTTTGATTTTGTGATGAAAATAAGGCTTGAAATGGCATGTGAATTATCAGCTAGCAGCAGACAACTCACATGAAATATCAAGCCTAATTGGATTCTAAAAATGCAGGAGCAAAATTTTAAAATGTAGTCTGCTCTGTATTAAATCATTTGTATACGGGGATAGACTAGTGATAACTCTTTGCATGCTGGGTAATTTTGCATGTTTTTTGTAGTCTGTAGCTTAAAGAAAATTTCAACAAATTCTTTCAAGAGTACCCTCAGAGTGTCAAACAGTTTTGTTGGGCCTGATCTGGGATTTTAATGTGCTGACCTAACCAAGCCTCCTTATGCACTAATCATTTGTCACCACGACCCGCCCAGCCCTGGGGAACAGCGGGGACTTTGACTTTTCATCTAGCAATTCCCTGCTATAGGGAAAAGCAAGCTGGTAAAACCATAGCAGTTCTCCCCCGCAGTCTGTCATGTCTTACATTGCACTGCCATGTTTGCCTAGGTATATCAAATCCCTGTCATTTCTCCCGCGCTATGGGGATATTGCAAAAATCAAAACGCAGCACATTTGCCCAACTATACCCCGCCCTACTCTGGGGCTTGGGGGCCGTGGTTACAAATGACTGGTGCATTATTTCTCAACCAAAACATATGTTGTGGTTCTTTTGAGCACCCTAAACCAATAGATACATTTTATGTGCAAATGTTAATCTTAACCTACATGTATATACATGTTTCTTTTCAGCTGCCGGTAGCAACAGTCCTGTTGATCTTACACATCTGGCGCCACAAGAATCTGACACCCTTGTACCACTACAACCACAGTTCCCAAGAAAATTCAGAAATGGTGAGTACAGTCTTTTCTAGGGAGCGCAGTGGCTAAGTGGTAGAGTGCTTGATTCAAGACCGAGGGGCCTCGGGTTCGAGCTTCTCCGGCGTCACTGCGTTATGTCCTTGAGCAAGACACATTAATCCTAATTTAGTACTGGTTCAACCCAGGAAGACCTGTCCCTATATAACTGAAAGATTGTTGATGGGACGTAAAGAATCAAATCAAACAAAAACAGTCTCTTCTAACCTTGAAAAAGTGCCAAGTGTGCTGTCAATATGGTTTGAAAAGAATTTGTCGTCAACAAATTTTCCACCAGTCCCGACTTTGTTGCCTGCTCTCATGTCTGTTTATGGTCTTAGGCAGGGGCGGATCCAGGGTTTCTGGAAAGGGGGTTCATATGTATAAAGGTGTGGGGGGTTGACTTTACTGATTTTATCTAATTGTTCTTAAATATCTCATAAAAATGAAATAATTTGGTCTCACTGAGACCAAATTATTTCATTTTCATTGGATATTTAAAAACAGGGGGTGGGGAGGGGGGTTCAAGCGAACCCCTTGAACCCCCTCAGGATCCGCCACTGCTCAGGTAGCCTATGTTAATAGTCTGTTCTATTAAACACACACATTAATTTCCATATTTATTCATATTTCATAGTCTCATGGATGAAGAATTGTACTTGTATTACGTATGTCTGTGATTGTTCTTGTGTAACTGTATACATGTGACTGGTGACAGTCCTGTGACTGGACTTTATACCAATAAAATTGATTTGATTTGATTTGATTTATATTGCAAACATGGACCCAGATGATTGATGCTGTTTGACATTCTGATGGTACACCTGAAAAAAAAACAATACACAATTGAACAAAACCTGAACAACCCCCCGCCCCCCCCCCCACTTCCCCCCCAACCCCACCCCCCCCCCCCCCCCCCCCCAAAAAAAAAAAAACAAAAACAAAAACAAAACAACAACAACAGCAACAACAAAACAACAGCAGACAACATTAAAGTTTGCAATTAGTTGCAAAGAGTCAATTTAACAGGACAGAACTACGTAAAATATTCGTACATTATTAGTTTTTTATCATGGAAGCAAAAACTATGAACCCTGATCAGACTACTCCCTCGGTAGAAGTCTGATAGTATCAGATCAGGCCTGACATCTGGTCAGGGGTTGGGCCTGATCTGGATCCAAACTATTTTCAAAGTCTGTCATCAGTAGATAACACTCAGAAGCTAAAGAGCTAAAGCTCAATTTACCTCATTTGAAACTTATTTGTTTTACCTGTAGATACGTTTGGTACGAGCTTGAATCTGTATGATGATTACCCAAATGTCGAGAATCCTAGAGACCATCTGAAGCGAGCCTTGCTGATGTCTACTGTGAAGGAAGAAGAAAGGGACCTTGACAAAACACGCGAGACAAGTGGCTATTCTACCAGCAGCAGCACAAATCCTTCTCCAGGACCAAGTTCAGTAAGTCTTGGCTTTTACCTCATTTCTCAAGGTTTTACTAAACTCCCAAGCAGTGAGACAAGTGGCTATTCTACCAGCAACAGCACAAATCCTTCCAGTAAGTCTTGGCTTTTACCTCATTTCTCAAGGTTTTTTCTAAACTTCCCAGCAGTTGTTCATCCTCATTCTGGGTTGCCTTTGACATGCTCATGCCCCTAGATAAAAATTAATTTTCGTATTTCTTAACCAAAACATATGTTGTGGGTACTCAAAAGAGCCGTCTCAATGAAACGGTTCTTTTGAGCACCCAACTAAAGGATAAGAACATAATTGTTACAGGAGAGACCACTAGGAATCGGGGAGGTTGTGGAAGGTCTTCCTCCTTGTAATTCCTCTGTCAGGGCTATCAATATACCGATCTAGGGGAAAAACAATTTTGATTTTTTTTTTGTGCAAAATCGTGTTTAAATATATGCTTAATTTATTTTGGGGATTCATATAAGGGGATGAGTATATAATGTTATGCAATGTCTGTCTGTTTTTCCCAGCAAAGATTGTTGTTGTTGTTGTTGAATGCACTGGTCTGTCTCATAATTTATGCATTGGTCATATGTAACTTGAGCCATACATTTGAAGGGGAGTGCAGTGGCTCAGTGGTAAAGTGCTTGACTCGAGACCTAAGGGCCCCGGTTTCGAGCCTCAGTGGCGTCACTGCCTTGTGTCCCTGAGCAAGAACATTAATCCTAGCTGAGTACTGGTTCAACCCAGGAAGACCTGTCCCTTTATAACTGAAAGATTGTTGATTGGATGTAAAGAATCATATCAAACAAAAAGCCATACATTTGAAACCATTACAAAACATATTTTTCATTGACAGAAGTGAACAGCAAAGGCACAGATTAGTTGCAGTCCCTTATGACCTGTTACATAGTATGGCATTTCATCTTGGCCTTAAGGACTTGTCTACAGTTGTCCAGTTAACAAGAAATTAAATGAGCTTTGGGGCTTGATGTTTTAACTTTTGGCTAGAACTTCAAAATATTAGTTTTGTGAGCAGCGAAGGCTCTGGGAAGCTTACCAATAGGGGCAGGCTTGTCTGAGGCTTTGTTTATTGCATATGCGATGCAACAGGAAATTTCATGAGCAAGCACATTTAAAGAGCAAGTTAATTACTGAATTAATTAAATATTGATTTGATTTTGCTCTCATATGATTTCCCCATCTTGTTTACCAGATTTGAAGTGTGGTACTCTTTGCAGCAGATGACAAATTGTGACATCTTAACTCATTGCATGCTGGGAAATTTGGGTAAAATTTCGGTCCTGGTCTGGGTCCAAACTTAACAGCAGATGATAAAAGTCACGGCCAGCAAGGGAAGTTTCAGCTATCAGGAGACACATTAGGCCTTAAGTTAAGACTGGGCAACAAAAAATTATATCTCAGCCAAAACATGTTGTGGGTACTCAAAAGAGCCATCTGTATGAGATGTTCTTTTGAGCACCCACAAAATTTTTTGTTTATCGAAACCTTTGCACATTATTAATCCTTCACATGATGGTGTCATCTGCTGATAAATTTTATGAAGCAGTTTGGACCCAGATCAGGCCTGACACCATTTCAGCCTTGATATGGATCCAAACTGTTTGACACTAAAATGGTATTGCTGAAATGGTGGATATAATCCCCCCCCCCCCCCCCCCCTTGCCCCCATGCTATTTGCAAGGTATTTTGCTAGGATTTCAGAAAGTCCACTTGAATAACTCATAAAGCATATTACCCAGCATGCAAATAGTTAAAAGTTCACTGTATATTTCTGGCGGTTGGAGGCTGCTACTTATGGACATTATGGAAGGTCATGATAAGAATATACCTGCAATTATAAAGTACCTTCTTGAGGCGAGAGATACCAAAATAACCAGGCTCAGAATTGCATGTCATCATTTTCTGACGTCAAAGAGATATTTTTTCTTGGCATTAAGAGATTGTTATATTTCTAGTGTCAGAGAACTTAGCTAATTTTAAAGTAATTGACAAAACAAGCGTTATTTACACACACGATAGGAGGCAATCGAAAAGGTTAATACTATCGACAAATGTAGATCAAAATTTGTTAGAAACAGAGTTTTCAATTGCCATTTGTCGCCTGACTGTTGACAAATGGCAATTGAAAACACTGTTTCTAGTGATTTTTGATCTGCATTCGTTGATTGTTAGGAGCGTTTTCGATTGCCGCCTATCCAGTGTGATTTAGCTATGGATTATGAAAAGGGGCGGTAGGGAGTCTGATCTTGTGTTGTCTTGCTTGTATAGCTGCACTTTTAGTTTTGCTTTATGTTTAAAACTCTAGTGCTGTCAGATTGCCAAGAGTTTCAAAATGCAGAAGGGTTAACCCTTTTAAGTGCCTCCTAACCCTTAAAGCGCCACCTACAACTTGCAGCAGACGACAATTTCAAATTTTGCAGCTCTTTCAAATATAACAAATAATTAAGGCATGATATTCCATGTGAATTGTCTGCTCAGACAATTCTCATGTAATATCATGCCTTATTTTTTTCTGAAAATTAGGAAAGATGTTGCAAAATTTGTCGTCTGCTGCAAATTGTAGGTGGTGCTTTAAGGGCTAACACTTGCAGAAAAGAAGACTTCTATGCTTTTTGTGAATCATCTGCTGTGAACTGCCTGCTAGTAGAAAGAAATGTCAAGCCTGACTCTTTGCATGCTGGGTATTTTTTAAGCTTTTGTCGTAGTCAGATGACTTGTTTTCAAAAAAGTTTCTTTAAGGGTTACTATCAGAGTGTCAAAGTATGGTTTGGATCGAGATCAGGACCAACATTCTGTTGCACTTGATTTAGGTCCAAGCTGTTTGCAAAGGCTATCAGCAGATGGAAAAGAAGGGTTAACTCTTTACCTTAAAGAGACGCCTTTTAACACTTTTGCAAACAGAGCAGACCCAGATCAGGCAGCTCTTGTAAGAGCTGCCTGATCAAGGTCTACTCTGTTTGCTTATGGAAATATGATATATCTGATTCTACACTAGTGGACCTTAATATTAATTTCTTTGTTCTATGTACCAACATAAAAGTTTATTTACATAATTATTCATAGTGGGTGGAGCCTAGCATGAATATTCATGAAGGAAAGGCACTAATGCTTATTATACATCATTTCTAATGGACTTGCTTTTGTAACGGGATGTCTGATTGGATAGCTTAAAAAAATTTGCGACAGTATATCATGCGATTTACTGCAGGAAATAGCATGACGCAATCAATTACGCTACGTTTCGTTGGATGACGTATGGCTTCATGCGGCTTTCAACACTTTAATTCGAGAAGAAACTGCAGAAGTGCATTCGAATGGGGATAACCATATTCAAAACTTTTCATTTTGGGAGGTATATCGTCGGGTATGTGTTTTGAAATCACCTTTTATGGCTCCGCTCACACATCGCTGTAAAACTGAATTTCTGACCATATATCCGACGATATACCTCCCCAAATGAATATTTTGAATACAGTTATCCCCAAAGTAATTGTATAGTAGTTGCTAAGTTTGTGATTGGTTTTCTGTGTTGCAGGCACCAACCCCAAGCCCTGCCAATTATCTTACAACCATCAATCCTAATGACATCAGTGCAATGAACAACTTTTTCACCACACTCAGCTACAACTCACCGGATAACAGTGTAGAAGATGATAAAGTTAGTTTCTTTGATTTTGTTTTTTAACCATTTGCAGGGATTTTTTTGTGATCTCAGGGGCCGAATTCGGCCCTATTCCCAAGGACCCAAGGAATTTAGGTGCTTTTTACCCAATTTTGAAAAAAAATCCCAATTTTCAAAAAAACATTTTTTTTTAAAGATAGGGATTTCCAATACAAGCTATATATGTTGACATTCTCCTTCAATTTAATGGCAATAATATGTGTAATAGCTAATTTGTTTTTTATCGATCAGAAATGACATAATTGTGCACTATAACAAATTTCCCTCCTCTTTATGGGGTTGCCATGCTTATTTTACCAATCTAAAAGGCCCTAGGGCCCCTTCCCAAAATTGCCAAAAAGAATCTCTGCTTCGTATTCTGATGGATTTTCTCATACATATTGATGCAATATGTATTGGACTGTCCATCATGTACTTTAAGGGGTCACATGTAAAATTTTCTAAACTATGATGAGTTTCTGTCTCGAAAGGTTCTTTTAATCTAAGCAAACAGTGAAGACCAAGAGGAAATGCAGCATTATTCTGCATTTAATCTGGGTCTTCACTGTTTGCCAAAGTACCTTGTATACAAATGGTTAAAAAGCATAGCTTGAATATTTACTCTATATTCAAGAACATCCCAAAAATTAGATTAATTTCTTCGTTGAATTAGATGAAGGTCCGAACAAAAACGAAAACTTTAATCCTGCTAGATAGCTTTGCATGTATGTAAAAAGAATGTCCGCAAAAGCATAGCTTGAACAATCACATTTCACTTTTTTTTAACTCTATATTCACAAACATTTGGAAAAATGAAATTTTTTTCAAATGAAGGGTCCGGCCAAAAGCGAAACCTTTAATCCAGCAGCTTTGCATGCATGTTAAAAAAGAATGGCTTTTGTGATAAATCAAGGATCTTACATGAGTGTGCATGGATCGTTGAATTTATTAAAGGAGTTGAGGAAAAGAGATAATATGCTAGTCTTGCCAAGCATTTTATCGCATTTTCGCAACACTTAATAAATTCAATAATACAGGCGCATAAATACTAGATTCTGTTTCAGAGGCGGATCCAGGATTTCTTGATAGGGGGTTCAAATTTACAAATGGGAGGTTTGGTTTGTTAATTTTACCTGATTATTTATTAATTTTTCCTGAATTTTCTGAAAATTCTCCATGAAAATGAAAATTTGTTGTCTCAAACGGTGTACGACAAAACATAGAAAGACAAAAGAGAGAAACGACATTTAATAAATGCGTCAAAACATAGAAGCGACATTAAATAGAGCGATGAATAATAGAACGACCAATAATAGAACAAAAAGTGTGAAAAACTATAATTAGTTGACCGCAGTCGAGTGAGCGACTGTTAAACTATGCGCCGTTTAACAGTCGCTCACTCGACCAAGCTATCCGCCATCTATTTGGTCTGTTAGAAGACTGGCACCGACGTATAAGCTCAATTCTGGGTCAGGCTTACTCAAATATTTGGATTTTTTGGAATTTCTCAAGGGAGACCAATCCAACACTGAGTCGAGGAAACAAGCTCTGAGAAAAGAGTTGTGTCCGAGTTTGAGTTAGGAACCAATAACCTTGTGACTTTTAACCCTTCTAAAAGCGAATCTCTTCTTATATCTCGAAAGGTTAATGTTCCTATCCATCCACCTATCTTCATGCATAATGAGCAATTAACTGAAGTCACCTCTCACAAACATTTGGGTTTACATATATCAAAAGACTGTACATGGCACGAACAAATCGAAAATATTAAGGAAAAGGCTTGGTTCCGAATTAACATTATGCGTAAATTTAAATTCTTACTGGATCGTAAATCATTAGAAACAATTTATTTTGCTTTTATCAGGCCAATACTTGAATACGGAGATGTTGTTTGGGATAATTGCACTCAGCAAGAAAAACAAGATATAGAAAAAATCCAAATTGAAGCAGCCAGAATAGTTACTGGCACGACAAAATTAGTTTCAATTAATTCTTTATATGAGGAAACAGGCTGGGAAACCCTCGAAACACGCCGAAAGAATCATAAGCTTACTCTCTTCTTCAAAATGATTAATGGCCTATCTCCTCAATACCTTTTAGATCTTGTTCCTGCAACTATTGACAGCTCCTCGAACTATAATTTACGCAATTCTAATAATATTCATCTAGTCAATGCACGTACTGCTCTTTACTATAACTCTTTTCTTCCATCAGTAGTTCGTGACTGGAATAACATACCAGATGATCGTAGAAATGTAGACTCTGTGATAGCATTTAAGAATGTTCTCAGCCGTGACAAACCTGTAGTTCCTAAACATTATCTTTTTGGAAATAGGAAAGAACAAATCCTTCACACACGCCTCAGAACAAATTGTAGTGTCTTAAACTATGATTCATACATGAAAAACATAATTGACTCTCCACTCTGTCGTTGCAACAATATTGAAACAGTAAAACATTTCTTTCTCGACTGCCCAAACTACAACAACCAAAGGATTACTTTGATGCAAACTGTTTCACGTTTCTGTGCAATAACACTGGATACTCTGCTCTACGGTAATAGCACTCTCTCTCTACAGGCAAATAGTGACATATTTGAAGCAGTACAACTCTTTTTGAAACAAACTAACAGATTCTAGTCTAAGTACAAATACGTCACTGAAAGTGTCCCTCCAGTAATAAAATGTGTAAGTATGTTACTGGAAGCTTGGAGGCATACTATTATATTATATGTAGTTAATTCAAATTACTGAGCTGCATCCCGGAGCTCAATTCCCTTCCATCCAACCTCTTGCATTTCCAACCTCTATCTTTGTTATCTTCATGATATATTTCTTTTCTCTACATACTATCTCATCTTTTCTTAAATCCTCGTTACTATATTGCTACCACTTCATGTTTGAAATATTAAATGCCATGTATGTAGTACAATATATTTATGTCTTAGGAGATGAACTAAATAAGCTCTTGCTTTCGTTCTAATCCTATTTATAATGTTTGTAATTATTTTACATGTATGTATCTATTTGTGAAATAAATATGTTTAAACCAACCAATAACGGACATTCATGTATGGAGTACCTGATGGGCTTGGCCCACAACGTTACGTGATAACTTATCGCAAAACGAAACTAGCACTGATAAAATCTACTGCACTTTTATGCTTTATTGGTCGCTAGATTAATCAATGATCTCTAGGCCTACCTTAAATATCCAAAATATGCATTGTTGTCGTAATATTGATGGAAATAAATTTTCGATGTTTCTGAACTTTTTCGATGTTATTTCAGAGTTTTTTCGATGTTTTTTCTATGTTTTTTTTCTATGTTTTGACTTTCTACATTATGTCTTTTCTATATTTTTGCTTTTCTATGTTTTGTCGTTCTATGTTTTGTCATAGACCCGTCTCAAAAGGGTGTTCGAGTGACTTCCCCCCCCCCCCCCCCCCCCCCCATTCGCACTGTGTTTATCATGAGACATTATAATTACTTTGAATTCACTTTTTTGTCCTGGAAAAGTCATTATGTTCACAACGTTGTTACGGACCTCTTTAATATGTAAACCACTGTGGTTTATCGATTTTAATACATGGCGTTATATTACTCCCAGATGTGACGTCAAGTGATTAGTAACTTAATCATATGACATTGCTGTTATTCAGTGGAAAGCATATTGTCCGAATCACATGTCATTTCAAAATAAAATTGCGTAATTTCTTTCTCTGAAGATCGTTTTTTTGTCTTAGCAAACACTGCAGACCCTGATGAAATGTTGCATTATGCGGCATTTCATCTGGGTCTTCACTGTTCATCATGTGAGTTCCATTCCGGCCCAGTCCCATACTTTCATGGAGATTGATCATGAAATAATTTCTACGGTCATTCTCCTCCTTCCTCTTATTCAAGAAGGGCTGTTGTTAGTTACAAGTGAAAGTATGTGCATAAAGTACTGGTTAACCACTTAGTCTAATCTTACCCAGGAAAAATGTGGTTATGATAAATGGCTGCCTCGACATGGCCATAGCTGTTGACAGGGACGTTAAGCAACGCATGTTCTTACCTCTAGAATGTATGCTACTATTTAAGTACAGTTAAACGGACTTGCACTGTTATGAACTACGAATAGTAGCATTGCAGGTTAGTGTGCATATGCATGCCTACATGCATGCATGTCAACTGCCCTTTTAAGTTTTAATTTTTCCAAATTACTACATCTCAACGAGTGTACTTAATTACCCTTCCATATTTAGAACACCATCGTGAGAAGGTTAGATTCCATTTGACCCTTAAAGCCGCTTAAAACAAATTGCAGCAGACGACATTTTGAAAAAATACTAATTTCTGTTTTGGACCAAATAAGGCCTGATATTTCATTCAAAGTGTCTGCCAGCAGACAATTTCAATGAAATGCTCTGAAAAAGAGGGAAAGATCTCAGAAATTTGCCGTCTGCTGCAGTCTTGATTGGTGCTTTAAGGTTTTAAGTGGGCGTTCATGAGTACAGAGTTCTTGTTAAAAAACAAGCACTGAATAAAAGTTGTGACAGTGACCCATATGCCAAGCCTAAAGGGATAATTAATTGTACTTTTTTGCACAAAAAATAATGTTTAATGCAATCACTAACTCTTTTCCTGCCACAAGTGACTAGTTTGGTTTCCTGCTTAGACCCCCAAAAATGTGAGTTCTAACCCTGGCGTGACTACATACTTTGAAACTGTCATCCTGATGCTGACAGATGCATAGAAAGCAAAATTTCTAAGCCTAATATTGTATTTTTTTCTTACCCATCAGTTTTAACATATGTTTTGGGAGCTCAAAAGAACCATCTCATTTAGACGGTTCTTTCGAGTACCCAAAACATATGTTTTGGTTGAGAAATACCCCAAAACATTTTGGGGGGTTACTAACATGACTAATATACTTATCCCCATGGCTCAATGTGAGTAAAATGCTGATGAAGGACCATTAAACTTAAACGACAATGAAAATAATCACTTGAGCTGGAGATATGAGGCTAGACATCATGACCTTATTCAAACTGTATACCGGTAGGCAAATTACATATAGACATATTTTTTCCTGAAAATAAAAAATAGCTCAAAGTGAGTGAATCACTTGTGAAGGCCCATAAATCTAAAACAGCAACAAAAAATCACTTGAGCTGGAGATAGGAAGTGAAGGCTAGACTTCATGACCTTATTCATACTGTATGCTGGTAGGCAAATTACATATAGACATGAAAATTTTACTGAAAATCAAGAAAGAAAATTTCAAAATAGAAGGTTTTGGGGAATCCGATTTTGAAAAATAAATAGCTCAGGCAAAGAATTTATGCAAATTTTTAATAAAATCGATGAAAAAAAAAAAATGATTTCATACTTAAAGCACCACCAAAATTTGCAGCAGAAGACATTTTCAATTTTGATCTATCACTGTCTAAGGCTTGAGATTACATGCGAATCATCTGCCATCATCCACATGTAATATCAAACTTTCACAAAATCAAAAAAGATTTCACCAAGTTTTTCGTCTGCTGCAGTTGTTATCGGCACTTAATGGTTTAATGTTAAAGTACTTACGACATTTAGGTTATGTAAAATTGGCAACAAAAAATTAACAAATTATATCATGAGAAAAGGTTCTGTAGCTTCAAAATTGAAAATTAATTCAAAAGGAGAAAATAAAGATTTAGTAGACAATTCACACAAAATGTGAAGCCTTAGTTTCCCCGAAAGTTTGAAGCAGACTGTAGCATGACTGCAAGAGATGACAGATTTTATGACAACTTCTTCAATAAAGAATATAAGTTGTGACATTTCATGTGAATCATCTGCATGTGAAATGTGAAGCCTTTGTTTCAGCAGATGGTAGAAAGATAGCAGTAGACATTTCAAATGAAACTGGTTTCTTAATGGATGCTTAAGAAGATCAGTCTGATTGTAATTCACTGTATTCATAAGGAGCACAGTGGCTCAGTGGTAGAGTGGTAGACTTGAGATCGAGGGGTTGTTGATTCAAGGCTCACTAGAGCACTGCATTGTGTCCTTAGGCAAGACATTTTATCCTCTGCTTAGTACTGGTTTAACCCAGGAAGAAGGATGACTGAGAAATCGTTGACTGTGATGTAAAGCATAAACCCTAAAAAACAAACACAGTCTTCATACTACCTACTAAGGTACCATTTTGCATGGGATTTAAATTACACCTTGAGAAAAACTGCTTTATCAATTGTGGGAATAGCAATGGGACAACATCTGTTTAGAGCATAATCCAAGTTGCATAAAGTGCATTTGCACCAGTGGCGGATCCAGAGGGGTTTGGGGGGGTTTGGGGGGGGGGGGGGGGGGTACTCAATCCCCCCTTTCGGACAAAATTATTTCATTTTCATGGATAATTTACAGAAAAATCTGGATTTTTTAAATAAATTATCAGTAAAATTAACAAATCAATTTGAACCCCCTGTCAAGAATTCCTGAATGTGCAGTCTGTTTATAACACACCTCATTATAGCACTGCTTTAGATATAAAATGGTCTTTTTGTGGCTCCCATGTTTTTACCATGGAATTTTACAAAATAACCATAAAATGGTCATTTTCCTATAATTTCTTTGTAAAATTGTCCCTCCATATCAAAATTCACTTACTATGTAGTCCACTCCTGTGGACCCCAAAAAAGGCCTTCTAAAGGGACTGCATTGCATTGTACATAGTTGACTCTTGATTATTCAAAATCCTGATGATTCAAGTTCATTGTATGCTAATTGTTGCAGGATATAGACTACATGAAGAGAGCCCCATTTATACCCATGGGTGGAGAGGAAGACCACATTCTGATGCCACCATCTTCTGATTCCCTGCTCAATATGGGGCCAGACTTTAACCCTGGGTAAGCATTGAGACAGCATTCTTTTATAATATGAAAGCTTGACATTGCTTAAGGTTATTTTTACCCCTGGTATACGAAGTATATACATACTCCCGGTATATGAAGTATAGAGGGGGTATATAGTTTTTGCCTTTTCAGTAAGGATGTAAGTTTGTCTCTCTGTCTGTAAGTTTGTCTCTCTGTCTCTAAGTTTGTCTCTCTGTCTGTAAGTTTGTCTCTCTGTCTGTAAGTTTGTCTCTCTGTCTGTAAGTTTGTCTCTCTGTCTGTAAGTTTGTCTCTCTGTCTGTTTGTTTGTCTCTCTGTCTGTAAGTTTGTCTCTCTGTCTATAAACTTTTTTTCGGTTGCCTGCCAGAAAGGCCTAGAAAAACATCGCGGACGCCCAGATCAGACTGCTTCTGAAGAAGTTGTCTGATCAGGGTCTTCCCGTGACCTTTTTGCAAATTCCAGGCTTGAACACCAACTTTTTACTTGAGAATAGAAAGAGAAAAGTCTTGGAAATTTTAGAACATTTTCCATAATGTGCTTTTTGTTGAAAGACAATTACTATGCTTATTTTCTTTGTATAAACATATGTTGGGATACTCATTGGAAGTTTCTTGATTGGGTACTTAAAATTAGGGCCCACAATTTGGTACTTAAAATTACGACCCACAATTGGATGCATAAAATTAGGACAACATCTCGTAAACCGCTGATCCAAGTTTAAAATAATTTTGCAGAAATGTTCTCCATAATGCCCTCTAACAAAATTGCATAAATAGTTCTGCTTCACTGAACAAAATGGCCGTCAGCTAAAAAATGATAGAAATATCTTTAAATATCTCTTCCTGAACCACTGGTCCAAATTCAAAATAATTAGATAGAAATGTTCCTCATAATGCCCTCTACTAAAATTGCTCAAAAAGTTTCTCTCCACTGAACAAAATGGCCACCAGAGCTACAAATAAGATAAAACCTTTAAATAGCATTTCCCCCAGCCCTCTACCAAAAATTGTGCAATTGATTTGGCTCTGCTGAACAAAATGGTCACCAAAGCTAAAAATAGAAAAACCTAATAAGACATCTTCAATATAAAATATTGGTGCCAGAGCTAAAAAAATAAATAAATAGATTTGAGCCTGGAATCAGGCCCCAAGGTTAGGGAGCGCAGTGGCTCAGTGGTAGAGTGCTTGACTCGAGACGGAAGGGCCGCGGGTTTGAGCCTCACCGGCGTCACTGCGTTGTGGTCCTTGAGCAAGACACATTTATCCTAGCTTAGTACTGGTTCAACCCGGGAAGACGTCCCGCATAACTGAAAGATTGTTGAGTGGACGTAAAGAATCAAATCAAACAAACAAAAGACCCCAAGGTTATAAAACTTTTTTTTGATGTTCAACTCTACTGAGCAGAAATTTATCCTGCTCATAAATGTTAAAATGCCAACAATTGTCGGCATTTTAACATTTATTAGCATGATAAACACAACATCTGAGAGACTTAAAGCATTTGTCTGAATTTTAGTTTTTATGAGCAGTTGAAATTTCGTGCTCAGTTGAGTTGAGTCATTAAGTTTTAAAACCTCAGGGCCAGGTGAGCGATCCAGGGTCTCTTGGACATCTTGTTCTAGGGTTCTGAATTTCAATGACTTGGTTTATAGCACAAGTATTTACAATGTTTTTGTAGCCTTAGTATGAAGGATGGCTTTTTAAAACAAAACTGTTTCCCTATTTAAATAAAAAGTATGTCAAATAGGTATTAAAAGTGACATTGATAGTTTCTGAATGAAATTCAAAGCAAAAAGTCAAAGTAAATTAGTCCCTTACCAGTTTCACCTGAGGGCCTATAATCTCTGTCTCTCTGTATCAGTTCTGTCTATCCATCCATCTTCTGTACATCTGTCTGTTCATGCATTGGTCACAAAATCTGGATCTTGTCATAATTTAATTGTACAGTAAAACCTATCTTACACTGCCACTCAAAAAGAAGACCAAAAATTGGTTTTCAAAACCAATTATCGCTTAATGCAGGTCAAAAGTATTGCAGAATGCTCCAAGAGAGCATTCTGCAATACTTTCGACTTTCATTAAGCTACCATTTGCAATTAAGACCTTTGTTTTGTCTATTTTGGAGTTGCCGCCAAAGACAGGTTTTACTGTACATATAGTTTACAATTGTTTGAAAACTATTTAAGAAAATATATTAAACTTCCAGGATTTGAAAGCATCATCAGACAAAGTGCAGATTGCAAGAAAGAAAGTACCATAACCCAATATTATATAGTTATGTCCCTTTCTGTAGAGTAAACAACCCCGTCTTTTACAAAATTCCATCCGCTTTATAAGATGAAAAGATTTTTTTAGATCATTTTATGAAACCTTGCACTGTTAATAAGGCTCATCAGAAGGCTTGCACAATCCTAGTTTGATAGGTAGCTAAAAACTGAAAGACTTACACTAATATGTGCCTCAACACGAAAAAACCTGTCTGCAGGGGTTTGCAAACAAGAAAGACGCAGAACAGACTGAGCATCTGCGCATTCTGATCAGCCCCTTTGTTATTCGCTACTGTAATGTTTCATATCTAGTCTTGCAACAAGGGAAATTGTAATTTTCTAGCTAATCTCTGTAGCTGAAGAGACTGGTTTGAGTCTCACTTTGACAGAAACCTTGAAGACCGGTTTTGTCGTGACGAGACCCATATGAGAATCAATTCTCTGAAAATCTGAATTTAATCTTTTTCCCGCCAGTCATGATTTGAGTTATCTACTCCTTGTCTGCCTTTTTTTCTTAGGTAGCCTATATTGCAAGTAATACTAGCAGGACTTTAGTTAAGGGAGCGCAGTGGCTCAGTTGTAGAGTGCTTGACTCGCGACCGAGGGCCCCCCGGGTTTGAGTCTCACCAGTGTCACTGCGTTGTGTCCTGGAGCAAGACACATTAATCCTAGCTTAGTGCTTGGTCAACTCAGGAAGACCCTTCCCTTTATAGCTGAAAGATTGTTGATGGGACATAAAGAGTCATATCAAACAAACAAACAAAATTTTAATTAAGAATGCGTAACAGAAAAATAACTTTCTTATTTCTCAACCAAACCATATGTTGTGGGAATTCAAAAGAACCGTCTCATTGAGACGGTTCTTTTGAGCACCCAAAACATATGCTGAAAATTATAAGTAAGAAAATATTTACAATTTAACGCTAAAACCTTTTGTTTATCTAAACTGTTGCCACATCTTTATTTCTCAGGTTGTTTGGGTGCACAGAGACCATTTTTAACCTAAAAGGGGAGAGTTATGAGGGCCCCCAGCAGAGGCGTAGTAAAAGTGTACACGAGATGCTCGCAGGAAGTACTGTTAAAGCCAGTATAGACCAGCCCCACAGTACAAAGACACTGTCAATGAAGAGAGCCCTGGACAGAAGCTGTTTAGAAAAAGGGCCTCCTGCGACAAAAGTGGCTAGGGTTCAGGGACCCCTGGTCAGAAAACCAGGTATTGGTGAGTTTATAAATTACAATCTGTCTTTAACCCTTTGTAGACCTTAAATCACTTTATAACTTACTTCGCCCCTTCCTGAGCTTTACAACTAATCAGTTTGCACAGAATTTTAAATTTTTGGCCAACCTAATCACATATGTTGTCAATATTTATAATATCTATTAAGGGCAATTGCGGGTAATACTTCCCACATTAAAATCTTTATAATTCTTTGCATACAGCTTGTTTTATGTATGGCCTGTCAATTTATGAAATTAAAAGGATATGTCACCACCCTCGATTTTTCATTATCTCACATGGAAGTTTTCAGCATTTTACAAATTTTCTGGAAAAAAAACATGTCCTTAATATTAAGTTAAAATAGTTGTAATCGCCATCCAGCTTCTTTATTTTAATTTTAATTATTACTCACGACATCAAGCTTTTTAGGAAAAGTGAACAAAAATTTTTTTTCCCAAGCCGTGACAAGATACTGAATGATTTATTTTGGTAATTCCTCCAAAATAGAATTACGATTTTTAGATTAAATTGTATATTAAAAAATCTGGCATTAACAATCTCAAAGTTTTGTTTTTATTTCATAGACTTTTATATAACCTTTTAGAAAAAAGAATAAAAAATGGGGGTCACTCAGGAGAGCAAAATTTACCCCTACCCCCACATATTTTGAGGATAATTCAATATAAAACGTTATGGAGTGTACTTTTTGTCATTTATATCAATTTATATTACTTGTAGGAAGTAATTCATTATTATAAAGCTGAGAAAAAAGAAGAAGAAAATGTATGATAAGTACCCCCACCCAGGAATCGACCCTGGTCCGCTGGTTTAAGCGTCCAACGGGTTAACCACTAGGCTACGAGGACAGATTGTGCGCCGCCCAAATTAACCATAAATATTGGACACACAGTCCGATTACCGGCCATATTCGTATTCGCACTTGATAATTATGTATATTGTTTGATTTCGCCAGACCTTTTATCAGTATTTGGTATTGAGACGATCATTTGTAATAACGGGTCAATAGATATTTCAGACACATTTTAGTTACTTTATTTTGTCCAGAAAATGCGGAAATATCCATCTGACGTAAGTGTAGTGTTGTTCGATTATTGGATTTTCATAATCGATCATCGAAAATAATCGTTCAGGAGTTTTCGATTGATGATCGATTATAATCGAAAAATTATTAAATGAAAGGGAAACACAGGTTCATCCCCTTGTACTGCTTGAAACTCTTATCTTTATAAAAATTGTTAGCGTCAGTGTCATGCTATTTTAGGTACAGTATCAAATACCACAACTGGTCCTGACAGCAAACTCAAATTAACAGCCATTGGCATTTTAAACCCTTTATACAATTAAAAAATTTTTTTCCTTCTGGTTTGAAACAATAAACTTGGGAAGGTCCATTGTAAACATCAAGGGGTCACAGGTTATCATTCCCAAATAAATATTTCTTTCTCTGAATCTTTTATGTCCTTAATAGCAAACAGTGTATACCCAGATGAAATGCCTCATTTTGTGGCATTTCATCAACGTTTTCACTCTTTTTAGGAGTCATTAGCATACAACGGGTTGAGATTGCACTGAAGACTGCTAAATCATGATTTTTAAAGTGGATAGAATACACAGCAAACCAGGCTACAGTTTATTTCTATATTCCTCACATTCTATAAACCTTTGAATTTATGGATTGCATTTTCTTGTAGCAAAGTTGCAAATTTTAAATAGTAGCCTAAAAGAGGGTCAAGTGTGAATCTTTTCGATTATAATCGATTATTACCAAACACAATCAATTAGTAGAATCGAAAGAAATTTTCGATTGATCATCGATTATAATCGATCATCGATACAACACTACGTAAGTGTATTTGAAAACTGTATTAATGCAAATTTTGAAATGGTCGAAAGATGGGACCCAGACAACTTTCCCTGTTTCCCGCCACAGGAATGGTGCGCGTGGACAATACCCGAAACTGCCCTTAAGTAAAATTATGAAGTAAATTCATTAAGTGTTCAATGTGGCCATTAACAAAGGCAAGGGTCAGAGAAAAATATAAGCATGTCATAGATCATATATTACAATTATAAAGAAATTAAGTAGTTCACTCGTTACACTCTTCCCACTTAATTCCTTTATAGTTTTAATATATGATCTATACAAACAGGTACTTTGGCAAACAATAAAAACAATGGACCATCCTGTCTTTGTTGCATATAGCTAAAAGGAAAATTACTTTGTCTGAAAAGGGTTAAGGCCTCTTTGGCCCTTTCTTTTCCCTTCTCAGTGCAATAAGATTAATGTAATTCCATTTATTACATGACATTGCGTCTGGGTGTGAAATAACGCCATGCAATAAAATCGATAAACCACTTGTGGTTTACAGATTTTCGGGAAACGTTATGACCTCCATAACAACGTTGCGTACATAATGACAAAATAATAACGTCACTTGTTCAATATTTTTATGCCCCCAAAGGAACTTTGGGAGGCATATAGTAATTGCACTGTCTGTCCGTCCGGCTGTCAGTCTGTCTGTCCCGCTTCGTGTCCGGTGCATATCTACTATATTCTTTGAGGTAGGAATTCCAAATTTGGTGTGTGGATACATCTTGGGATGGCGGAGTGTGGCGTACCATTTTCGGGTCACTGTGATCTTGATCTCTGACCTAAATTTTAGAATAATCGTGTCTGGAGCATATCTCTAATGTTGTTTGAGGTAGGAATCTCAAATTTGGTGTGTGGATGCATCTTGGGATGACAAAGTGTCGGGTACCATAATTGGGTCACTGTGACCTTGAGCTTGACCTCTGACCTAGTTTCTAGAAACTGCATTGAGTCTGGTGCATATCTCCTATATTCTTTTAGATAGGAACTCCAAATTTGGTGTGTAAATGCATCTTGGGATGACCGAGTGTCACATATCATTTTTGGGTCACTGTGACCTTGACCTCTGACCTAGTTTTAGGAATTATTTTGTCCGGAGCCTATCTCCTGTATTCTTTGAGGTAGGAATTCCAAATTTGGTGTGTGGATACATCTTGGGATGACGGAGTGTCATGCACCATTTTGAGGTCACAATGACCTTGACCTCTGACCTAGTTTTTAGAATAATTGTGTCGGGAGCATTTCTCCTATATTCTTTGAGGAACGAAATCTAAAATTTGGTGTGTGGATGCATCTTGGGATGACGAAGTGTCGCATACCTTAGTTGGGTCACTTTAACCTTGAAATTGACCTCTGACCTAGTTTCTAGAAACTGCATTGAGTCTGGTGCATATCTCCTAAATTATTTTAGATAGGAAGTCCAAATATGGTGTGTAAATGCATCTTGGAATGACGGAGTGTCACATATCATTTTTGGTCACTGTGACCTTCACCTTGTCCTCTGACCTAGTTTTAAGAATTATTGTGTCTGGATAGTTTTAAGATTTGAATTTAAGGACTCATGAATTTCATAACTTTTATATGTGTATCTTAACAATAACCATTTTTGTCTGCTTGTGTCATCCCCTGATAATCTTGTCAAACAATTTGAAACCAGATCAGGCCTTTCAAGCCTGATCTGGGTTCAAAGTGTTTGACACTCTGATGGTAATCCTAAAAGAATATTTGAATATGTTAATCAGAAGACAAATTACCCGTCATGCTAATACATTGCAGCACCCTAGATAAGCAGCCTATTTGCGTAAATACAAAATTAAAATCCACAAAAAAGCAATTAAATTGAAATGTGTTGGTACCGAAAAGCAATTCTAACGATCGGTATGCAACTACATGCGATGTCATTGCGTACCATTTGGTCCATTTCGTTTCCATTTGGGTAATAAACAAATGCCATTGATTTTTTTTACTAGCGAGCGCGCAATATAACTCCAGTTTTATGAATATATCGGTGCCCAGACCAGTATTTCGCGGAAAAACACTATGATGAAAGTGAAACTTTGCAAAGTGTACACGCTCGAATTTCAACAAGGGGATGAGATTTGCTTCAGGTACAATAAAATCTGCTAGTTTGATACTTTAGAAAGGCAGACCATTTGAGTGAATAAATATGCAAGCACATTCTCGATGGCTTCATGCAATAAGGAAATGTGTAATCACAGAAAAAAAAAATGTGGCTTAAAAAATATGAAAATACACAATTGTTTTTGCATGTACGCAATTGAGGATAACCAGGTTGCGTAAATACCCAATTCACCAAAAGGCTTATCTAGGGCGCTGCATTGTCTGTATTCTGTTACTCTATGCATTAACACCAAGCTACATGCCATTTGTATCCTGTACATCTTTCCAAAAACCATTAAAACATGGGTGAAAGTTTTCAGGATTAATCCTGAAATCAGGATTTTGAGGCTGACTTTTTTTAGAAAGTCAGCCTCAAAATCCCGAATTAGGAAGATTATAAAAGCTTCTCTGATTCATTTTCAGATTATCTAAACACAATTAACCGTTGAAACGTGAAATTATTCTTTTTTGTAGGCATACTGCAAGTTTTAGAATTTGAATTTCTAAAGTTCAGGATTTTGGAAATTTTGAACTTTCACCAATGTTTTTACTTTATAATCTTATATTTTATCCATGTTAGTTGAAGTTGACAAGTTTCTCTCTATGTTAACAGCAATCAACACGCCATTCGCTGACAAGTCGTGCTTGATGAAGCTTCTGACCACTGGGGAGGACGCAGACCATGGCTATTCTCTCTTAGTTAAGGTAAGCTACGATATAGTCTACATGATTTTAGTAATATTACGTTGGAAATGTCTGACAACCGGTAAATTCAGACTTACAGTAAAACCTGTGTAAAACTGCCTCTCTCACAAAGACCAAAAATATAGTCTAATATTTGCATTTTTGAAGCAATCCTTTAATGAACCTTAAGATTTTATGGAACAGTTCATAGCCTCATGAATGACACAAATATGATTGACAGCTTGCCAAGCTCACTTGCCTGTGCAATATGCTACAAACATCGAGCTCATTCGCAGAAGTGACTCTGGTGATGTGATTGACAGCCAGCCACATCCGAGTTGCATGTGCAAAACAAGCCTCTTGTTGGCTCCATTGGCTGTCTGTGTTCACGCTGGCTGTTCCGCTTTTCCATTTTAAACTCCGACAAATCCGTTGATACCATTTCATATTACATACAAAACGTTTTGTTTCCTAAATTATGAATAATTTTTATAATTTAGATATTTGAAATAAGATGTAAATGTAAGCAATGAATTCAATTTTTGGTCTGTTCATGGAATCATGAATACTTCGGGTTGCTTGCAAAGTTAACATGAAGCACTTCACTAACTTTGCAAGAGACCTGAATATGCATGATTCCATGAACAGACCAAAAATTGAATTCATTTCTGAACATGATTCTATTATTGTTAGGTTGGAAATTTGTGACAGGCAGTAGATTCAGACGTATATTCAAGGGATAACTTTATTCGTAATGCACATTTTGGGAGGTACATACGACTGGAAATTTAGTTTTCATGTGACAAGTGAGTGGGGCCATAAAACGTGATTTCCTGCCATATATCTGATGATATACCTCCCCCAAATGAACCTTTTGAATATAGTTTGGGGATAACCTGGTTAGGTTTGGGGATTACGTGGTTATCCCTATTCTAATGTATCTCTCTCTGCACTTGTTTTTCATTAAAATCACAGTTTCATCTCTAATTTGAGCAATGCAAGCCGCATAAAGCTGCATGCCGTTCATCAAAATGTGACATAGTTAATGACGTCAAACTTTCTGGACAAATTTCTAAATTTCAATTTTTCAAAAATTCAGAAAAAACAACAACTGCCTTATTTGACTTATTTACTAATAATCTTATGTTTGCATTAAAAATTATTGAATTCAGATGTTCATATTGGTCTTTAGTTAGCTATTTTTCTTATTACTCAACCAATACATATGTTGTGGGTACTCAAAAGAACCGTCTCAATGAGACGGTTCTTTTGAGCACCCAAAAGCTACATTAAAACTGGTGGGTAAGAAAATATTTACAATTTTACGCTGAAAAATTTTGTTTATCTAAACCTGTGGTAACACATTTACCCTAAATATGTGAACACCTAATCTCCTTGCCCTCCTTATCCTGCCCAATTGTTTTTGTCCAGAAAATGTCATTCTTTTGAACACCCAAAACCTAAATTAAAACTGGTGGATAAGAAAATAATAACAATTTTACACTCAAAAATTTAGTTTATCTAAACCTGTGATATCTCAGTGGTATAATGCTCACCTCAAGAACGAGATGCCGCGGGTTTGAGCCTCACTGGTATCACTGTGTTGTGTCCTTGAGCAAGACATATTTATCCTTGCTTAGTACTGGTTCAATCCAGGAAGACCCATCCCGACTTAAATGAAAAATTGTTGACTGGGACAAAAAGAATCAAATCATATATACAAACAAAAACCTGTGATCAAGTCATATAATGTAAAAAAAAACATAAAGCACTCAGCACTATACAGTATCTTTTGCTGATCGTGCAGGTGAGTCACCTGATCACATGACACTTGATTGATGACAATTATCTTTATTGACTTTTAGGAATCATTAGAACTATCTAAAGAGCAAGTCAGATTTTGATAAATTTTCCTGAAAAGTGGGAACTTGACATCTCATATAAATTAACCCTTAAAGCGCCAATCACGACTGCAGCAGAAGACAAATTTTGCGACAATTTTCCCAATTTACGACAAAAATAAGGTATGATATTTCATGAGAATCGTCTGCCAGCAGACGATTCTCATGAAAAATCATGCCTTATTGGTTATTTTTGAAAAAGCAGCAAAATTTGAAATTGTCGTCTGGTGCAAATTATAGGTAGCGCTTTAAGGTTTAATTCTAATTCACATGAAATGTCGCAACATTTTTTCTCAGGAAACAGGAATACGAGAATTCAAAATTATCTGCATACTTTGGTATTTGGTGATCAGCACCTTAATGGTTAACACTCCATTATTGTGTGTCTTAAGGAAACAGCATTCTCTTAATTGAAAAATCTCCCAGGAGAAAACCAACATTTTCCTTAGAAACATAATCAAAACATTCATAGGTAGGTTTTCACAAAGCCTTTACTTGTTTCCAGTTGCTTACTGATTAAACAGGCCTCCAGATAAGAGTGCCCACTGGAAAATTATTTTCTTATTTCTCAACCAAAATATATGTTGTGGGTACTCAATGAGCACCCAAAACACATGTTTAAATTGATGGGTAAAGAAATAAATGCAATTTTAGGTGCACAAACTATCATTATCTGGACCTATGTGATTACTAAGAAACAAAAGCTCTGACTGGAGTAAATTATGCCAAAAATAGTCTAAATCTTCATTGTTTTCATGCAGTTGCTCAGTTGTTAGGCCAGAATTTTTTAATTAGTTGATTTACAAACCCACCTCCTGTAATTTTCCGGAAAGTAGAAAAAAAATCTAAAATTGTTTTATTATTTTATCTGCCGACTCTTGAAAAAAATAATATGTTTTGAAGTTCTCGTGTAATTTTGAGAGTGACACTGTTAAAAGTGATTGACCTGTCTAGATTTTAAGGAAAATGATGAAATATTTAAAGATTTAATACATACTGTTGGTTTACCTCACTAGTTTTGCTGTTGTTGTTTTTTCTGGAGATATTGAAAAACAAAATTAAAAAAAGCTCTGAAAATGACCAATCAATTGGTCATTTTCATAGGTTTTTTTCCCCTGACCCTAAAACTGATTCCCCCCCCCCCCCCCCCCCCCCCCCCCCCCCCCCCCTAGTAAATCAACTAAAACACTTTATCCGCTAAATAGCAAGCCAATCAGGATCATTTTGCACCTGTGGCATAAGAATCATTTTCTCGTATAGAAGCTCTTGGAAGACACTTTATTCACAGCAGGTTACAGTCAATGTCTTGAAACTTGAATTGCTAGATAGCATGTCTTTCTTGGCAGAAATAAATTGCTGATGAAAGCAGATTTGATAGGAGTACACCTGAACCTGTCTTTCAGATGAAATAGAGGTAAAACTGGAAAAAAGAGATATCCAAAGTGATAATTTTCCATCCTCAATGAATACTTATGTTGTAGGTATTCATTGGAAGTGCCTGGTCTCAATGTTTTTAACCCTTTGTAAACTAATGGATTCTTCCTTCTGGTTTGTTAAAAATAAACTACGAATAGCCCATTGTACATATCTAGGGATGTCAGGTTATAATTTTAAAAAGATATTGTATTTTGTGTGTGAAGATCTTTTACCTTAACAAACAGTGTAGACCTGGGTATTCACTGTTTGTAAAAGTACCCATTTAGGGGTTTACCCGTATACAAAGGGTTAATTAAGAGATAAAGTGCAGATTTTTAGCTTGCCATGGATGATGAAAAAATTAGGCTTTTTAATGTCTGTTAAGCCTGAAGGGCTTCTCGGAGGCTTTAGAAAGCTTACGTTTTTCATCATCCAGTGCAAGCTGAAAATCTGAATTCAGTTCTTTTATTCACATTTCATATTATCAATCCAACATATCATGCAATCATAGACCCAACCCCCCTTGTTACCCTTATACAATGATTTATGTCATTCATAACGGAGATGTCAGAATAGCCAGTCAGTGAAACTTGCATACAACATCATGATGATAAGGGAATTACTGTAGACGAATTACTGTAGACGATGGAAGATAAGTTGACCTTGACGCAAAGACTTCAGAGGGAGCGCAGTGGCTCAGTGGTAGAGTGCTTAACTCGAGACCGATGGGTTGCGAGTTCGAGCCTCACCGACGTCACTGCGTTGTGGTCCTTGAGCAAGACACATCCTAGCTTAGTACTGGTTCAACCCAGGAAGATCCGTCCCTGTTTAACTGAAAGATTGTTGATGGGACGTAAAGAATCAAATCAAACAAACAAAATACAAAGACTTCAGCACAGTGGTCTACCATCTTACCTACCACTGCACTAAGCCGACTACGACAATTTTTAATGATTAAAGAACAATGTGTACACTATAAGCAAAACAGTGTTACCCATTTACGTTGTCCATTTATCAAAACATGCTCTGATGTCACTTTCAACTTATCCTCCGACTACAGTATGTACGTCCATGCTGATAAACAAAGGAAGCTATTAGCTGATATTAACATTAGCCTGCCTAATGGCATGTGATTGTTCAATGTGGCTTTTGATTCAACTTTGAATCAAGCTCAGCCAACTCAGGCCCCCAGATAAGAGTGCGTAACTGGAAATTATTTTCTTATTTCTCAACCAAAACATATGTTGTGGGTACTCAAAAGAACCGTCTCAATGAGACGGTTCTTTTGAGCACCCAAAACATATGCTAAACTGATGAGTAAGAAAATATTTCCAATTTTACACTCAAATATTTTGTTTATCTAAACCTGTGTAAAACTTTTGAGCAACCAAAACACATGTTTAAACTGATGGATAAGAAAATAATCACAGTTTTACGCTGAAATATTTTGCTTAACTAGCCCAATGCAACTGTGTTTCTATTTTTAGGATAAGAATACAGCGGGTCACCAACTCACGAGCCATGGTCTCCTGAGAAGTCTACTGACAACACTGAGCCAGAAAGATTGTGAGGTGAATGCCCCGATCTCAGCGGGCACACTGCTTCACGGACAGGAGTTACTTAACGCTCTGAACAAAGCCGCTAATTCATGTGCCTAAAATAAACGAGAAACTCAGGTTCCGGTTCTTGAGTTCTGAAAATGGGCATTTCTTGTAAACTGAAGCTCTGTGACAAACGTCGTCTGATTTGACAAAGTATTATTATGTTCTTTTTGTTTTTTTTGAGATTAGCTTAAATTTGGATGACCACTTTCGGAAGTATTATTCATATACATGTAACTATCAGCCGCAGCTTCCTAATAAGCAATTTATCCAGCTTGTTGTATATAGTTAATCAAGTTGTATATGACAGTACGGAGTTGTGAATGGGATTCTATCAGCGTTGATTTCTAACAAACCAGTTGTGCATAGCCCAAGATTCAAGGAGTGTTCATATCGCTAGCTTTCTTATTTCTCAACAAAAATGTTTGTTGTGGATACTCATTGGAAGCGTCTCATTGAGATGCTTTTAATGAGTAACACAACAAATGTTTTCAAGATGAAATAAGAAAAATAATGCAGTTTTTCATTGGAAAAAAAAAAGTGAACGAAACAAAAAAAACATGTTCTATCCAGGGCTATATTAGATGTCCGCCAGCTTGGCTACTGAGCCATGGCAATTTTTCAACATGCCAGAATTCTAATCTCCATCCAAGGAACTTAGCGGATTAGCCATCGGGACAGATATATTACAGCTTGCCATAGGATTTCCAGCTATAAGATCTTTTCCGCCAGCCAATATGATGTGTCCATGGATTTCTGTTACCCTATTATTTTGGTGTTCGAGAAACAGGTGTGGATTTTTTAGCATGGTAGGGAACTCTGACATATAGGGCTGGGACAGTAGTTACTTTTTCCAGCCAGTAATCTGCTTGCAGGCCACTCACCATGTAGTGGGAGTGTACTTGAAAGATAAAGAAACTATCTGTGGAATGTACAAAGTACATGCCGTGAGGGTGAGAGGCAGTATATAGATAGCTACAGTAAAACCTGTCGTAAGTGGCCACTCAAAAATAGACAAAACAAAGACCTGAATGATAAATGGTAGCTTAATGAAGGTCGGAAGTATTGCAGAATGCTCCCAGGAGCATTCTGCAATACTTTTGACCTGCATTAAGCAATAATCGGTCTTGAAAACCAATTTTTGGTCTCCTTTTTGAGTGGCCGCTTAAGACAGGTTTTACTGTAGGTTTAAAACATCAAGATAAAATGGATATCAGAGGTCAAAAACTGACCTGCATTAAGCGATAATTGGGCTTGAAAACCAATTGTTGGTCTTCTTTTTGAGTGGCCGCTTAAGGCAGGTTTTACTGTAGGTTTAAACATCAAGATAAAATGACTATCAGAGGTCAAAAACTGGAAGAAAAATGAGAAATTGAAGGATGTATATGTAGATTTCAAACAGCTGGCTGGATGGCTGTGACAACGCGCTTCTGGTTCTCCACAAAGACTGTCTGAAAACATAGATCCATATAGACCAAAAAATTTCGTGTAAAATGAAAATGTTTTCTTATCCATCAACTTTAACATTTATTTGTTTTGGGTGCTCAAAAGAACCGTTTCATTGATACGATTCTTTTGAGTACCCACAACATATATTTTGGTTGGTAAATAAGAAAATTGATTTTTAATCATGCACTCTTATCTAGAGGCCCGTGTATACCAGATAGGCAAATCTTTTTAGCGAAAATTGTGATTATTTTCTTATCCATCAGTTTAAACATGTGTTTTGGGTGCTCAAAAGAACCCTCTCATCGAGACAGTTCTTTTGAGTACCCACAACATATGTTTTGGTTGAGAAATAAGAAAAATAATTTTCAGTTACGCACTCTTATCTGGGGGCCTACATATATCATCATGTTTTGCATGCTGTATGAATAAGTTGAGGTTTGGAATTATTCTACACAGAACAAGAAAGTGAATGAAAAGTGGATTTTTATTTTTTTCAATTAACACAAAAGCGATTGATTGTATTTTGTTGTATTGTTTGAGCTTGTCCTTAGAAAAGAGAACTTGTGGCATATGTAGATCACAAATCCTAATGCACAGTCTGATCTGATCCCTTTTTGCATGTTAATACAGTAAAACCTGTCTTTAGCAGCCACTAAAAAATAGACAAAACAAAGATCATTATGATTGCTTAATGAAGGTCAAAAGCATTGCAGAATGCTCCCATTGGAGCATTCTGCAATACTTTTGCCCTGCATTAAGCAAAAATCGGTCTAGAAAACCAATTTTAGGTCTTCTTTTTGAGTGGTCGCTTAAGACAGGTTTTGCTGTATATATAGGTTTACAAATAGCTAGTGGCTACTCGTTAGAAGTGTGTCAAGTAAGATGTTTCCGATCAGGACCACAAAAAAATATTGTTTTTTTTTAAGGAGAAATATATAAGTCATTGTCATAAAAATATCACAAATTTTGATTATTTTACACTGTTGCTATGATCAGAATCCATTATTGTGCAGGCTTAGATGGGCTGACTGTATGTATCTACTACAAGTTCCTTTCTGTCAAGGGTCTGCTATGTTGGCAAGAGAGTTTTGTCATCCGGATTATGTCTCAGAAAACATTGAAAACTATTCCTAGGGACAGTTTGTTTGTGCTGGTTTTACCACAATAGTATGAAATATTTGATAAAAACATTAGAATATTTCCAGTGTGAATTTTAAGATTATGTTGGTACACAGCCGTTATTACAGAATATCTCAAGACAGTGATGCATACATGGATAGAGACAGGGTCGTTGCTACAGTATTTAAAGATCCAGATATGCAAATTTATCAGTTACCTCTCATATAAACTGCATTGTTGCATGTTGACCTGATAAACATTGCCTATCTGATGACATTTTTTTTTTCAGGTCATCATACATTGAACTTTTTGAATGACATCCTCAATGACGTTGAATCAACACGAAAATTGATAATTATGTCACAATCGATAGTTTGAAGAATGAACCAACTTGTATACTGATGAATAGAATACTAGGTTTATGTCTTTTTGATATCAAGTTTACCAAGCTCGGCTCGAGAACGAATGTTGAATCCCTCGGTCAGCCTCGTGATTCAACAAGCGTTCTCAAAGCCTTACCTGGTAAACTTGATATCAAAAGGAAATGTGAAAATACTGTAGGCATTGTTTAGGCGGGATTTTCTGTAATAAAGGATGATTCCAAAAGATTGTTAGTAGATTTTAGGTTTGTTAATGCCCACAGGACGAACTTATTAACTTGTTAATTATAGTAATTGTATCTATGAAAGTTTTTATATAGGTTTACGTTTCCAGGACTGGTTTTCCTGAGTATAGTTGAACAAGTCCATCAAGATTGAAGAAATCCTGTTGTCATGGTTACCAGTTTTACCAAGGTTTTTATAGATCTCCATGGCAACACGTCTCCATGACAACAGGCTTCATCTTGTTGTGGCTATTGTGAATGCTTATATGTTGTTTTGTTTTTCTCATGATGTATATTTCATTGATTTTAGTACATATATTGTTCATGGACTATAGTACTTTTGGTTCATGGATTCTAGTGCATATATTGTTCATGGATTCTAGTACAGATTGTTCAATGATGATTCTAGTACTTATTGTTCATGGACTTTAGTTAGTACTTTCTGTTCATGGACTCTAGTACATATTTTTTCATGGATTCTAGTACATATTGTTCATGTACGATTTATTGCTGACATGGATTCTAGTAGAAATTGTTCGTGGATTCTAGTACATATTGTTCATGGAGTATTGTGCTTTGTTCATGGATTCTATAAAAGATTGTTCATGAATTCTAGCACATATTGTTAACATGGTTAATAGATTCAAGCTAAAGTGCTGAAGATAGTGATTTTCATTTAATACTTGAAGCACCACCAAACACTTTCATATGCACTCTGCTGCATATATTCAAGTGCACTTTAGACTATATTTTATTATGGAAGCAAACACTATGAACCCTGATCTGGGTCCATATTGTTTGCAATATAGGTTACCTATGAAAATAAGCAGACAAAAGGGCAAACAACAAAAGCGGTGACAGATGGGAAAAGGTTTAAAAGAAATCTTACCAAAAATGTTGGGCCGCCTTAGCAAAGAGTATATTTTAGCTCAATGATTTCTATTTTTATTTGAGTTGAATTTCTATATTTTAGAAATTTATGATAAATGTAAAAATAAGTAATAAATTAAATTTTTGGAATGTTCATGGAATCATGAATACTTCGGGTCTCTTGCAAAGTTAAAACGTGAAGCCCAAAGGGCTTCACTTATTTTGCAAGAGACCCAAAGTATTCATGATACCATGAACCTTCCAAAACCCGAATTTATTTCTTAAGCTTGTTTTAAATTTTCTCAAAGAAGATACTTAATAGGATATATTCAATTGTTTCAGTGCGCATTTAGTTATTATTAATGGTGATATTAATATCCATAGATATGACTAAGGGTAAAATTAACTACAGTAAATGTTCTAAAATTTTCGAACACTTTTCTCTTTCTGTTGTCAAATAAAACCTTGGTTTTCAGGGCTGTAACTGACAAAATGCTTGTCAGAGTAGCAAACGGGGAAGATCCTGATCAGACTACTTCTTCAGAAGCAGTCTGATCTGGGTCTGGGCTGTCTGTTTAGGCCTTTTTGGCAGGCAATTGGTGTTCCAAATTTTAGAACATTTACCGTAGATGTACATGTAGTTAAGTGATGTAATTTATTGTGTTAGTGATAGACTGAGATCAAACAAGGATTTTTATCATTGCAACAAATCTCTTTTTCTCTTGCATTTTGCTATGTTGGTGAAACACAAAACTATCAAAGATGTGTGTCTGACTGCAGATCCAGGGGTCGCGAGTTTGATCCCAGCCCGGTCCTGTACTTTCGTGGAGATTGATCGTGAAATAAATTCTATAGTCACTCCTCCCTTCCGCTGAATCATCCAAGAAGGGTTGTTGTCAGTTACAAGCGAAAGTATGTGCACAAAATACTGGTTAACCCCTTAATCGAGCTTGCCCAGGAAAAAGTGGTTAGGTGAACTGACTGTCCCGCCATGACCATAGCAGTTGACTGGGATGTAAAGCAACAAAACAAACAAAAACAAAACTATCAATATTGATAGCTTTTAGTGATATCAGCCCAGAAAATGTATATTACAATTGTCAAATATGTCCTTATCATTTAGCTATTTTACTGCCAGCAATTGATAATGTAACTTTTTGCTAATTTTAGCACCTTAGATGAGGAAAGTCGCCTTTTTGATAAGTCATCCGACAGTTTGACTCGTGATATTGGATGCATATTCTTTACCTTTTTGTGAGTACATTTCTTAGACATCATTTACATTCACAATCAGTTTGAAGTTTTGGCGTGCTTTCATGTTAATTTCTTTTCTCTCTCTCTCTCATTCTCTTTCTCTCTCTCTCTCTCTCTCTCTCTCTCTCTCTCTCTCTCTCTCTCATGATTTGCCAACATGACAGAACTCATTAGAAAAAGAAATTTTTGTAGTAGCTTGTGAGAAAACCAAAACTCTCATTACATGTGCCATAATATTGTTTTATATCTCAGATTTGAGATATAAGAAAGAAACCAGATACTTTTTTGCAATTTTCCTATGCCATATACGGTAAATGTTCAAAAATTTCGAACACTAGTTGCCTGCCAATAAAGGCAAAGACAAACAGGACAGACCCAGATCAGACTGCTTCTGAAGAAGCAGTCTGATCAGGGTCTTCCCTGTTTGCTATTCTGACAAGCATTTTGTGAATTCTAGCTGTACCAGGCCGCTTAGTGCAGTCGTTAACGTGTCTGGCTACAGATGCGTGTCTTACTGAAGATCCAGGGGTCGCGAGTTGGCTCCACGCCCGGTCCCATACTTTCATGGAGATTGATCATGAAATCATTTCTACAGTCATTCTCCTCCCTTCCGCTGATGCATTCAAGAAGGGTTGTTGTCCGTTACACGCGAAATTATGTGCATGAAGTACTGGTTAACTAAAGTGGTTAGGTGAACTAGCCATCCCGCCATGACTATAGCTGTTGACTTTGGATGTAAAGCAACAAAACAAAGACCCAGATCAGACTGCTTCTGTAGAAGCAGTCTGATCAGGGTCTTCCCTGTTTGCTATTCTGACAAGCATTTTGTAATTTTAGCTGTGATGACCAACATTATATTTGAAATCAGAAAGAGAAAAAATGTTTAAAATTTTAGAGCATTTACCGTAGACAAGTATCTCAATATTTATACTAGACACAAGAACAATGGTTGATCAACTAAATTTCAAGTGCCTGTATAGTATTTTGTGCCATATACCGTAGTAAATCTACTATTCTTGTGCCATATGATTTTGTAACTCTACCTACCAATAGCTAAGGCTAGTGCCATATCCTTTAGTAACTATACCTACCATTGCTAAGAGAATAGCTTTAATAACACACTTCTCTACCTGTTGTGCCATAGTTGAGAAGCATACATGTAGATCCAAATATGGAGTTTTTGCATGCAAAATTGTAACTATTTTCTTACCATCAATTTAACCCTTTACCCCATAATAACGCTATGAAATGAAGCCTTTGAAATATCATGTATTTGAAAATATTATGGAAGATGGAGCAATTGCTCTTTTGGAGCAAATGCTCAATTTTCCATAATATTTTCAAAAGTATTGAAAACTTAACTTAATTTTTCTTAAATATTTTCAATGTTGTCTAAAAATAGAAAATGATGTCATGATCTAAAAATAGCCTATGGAGTAAAGGGTTAAATATTTGTTTTGGTGCTCAAGAGAAACATCTCATTGAGACTGTTCGTCCCATTGAGATGGTTCTTTTAGTACCCACAGCATATGTTTTGATTGGAAAAAAATAGAAGAAATCACTCATAGTCTTGAGGCCTGAGAACTGTTTGAAACTTAGAATATTTACTTTACCATATCTGACGGGGAGTAGAAACAAGTATTGGCTTTTTGATAAGTTTTTCTGTACCCATTTGTAGTGATAAGTAAAGACTATCTGATAAGTTTATTTGTATCTGTTTATAGAATTCCCCAACAAAACTGTACATTTACCCATTTGTACAGTAGAATTTATAAAGTTATTTTTATATAGTTAGTTGTTCATTCATATTTACGTTTCACTCTGTGTCATTTCTGGTTAATACATAAACACTGTGGTCATACTACTACGGCAATTTGGGGTTCGTCACCCACTCCGGTGTTATAGTAAAATTACCTTCAAATAAAGGTTGAAAAAAATGAGAACTTTCAAATATGTTTGCTTCGAGATTGCATCAACTAGTTAACAATCTCTGTGTTGTTTTGCCAAAACGGAGATAAAATCAGATTTGAAATGTGTTTTTTACACTTATATTAAAAAAAATTGTCAATTACGGTTTAGCCATAATTATACCGTTTTGTCATCGATTAATTATCCATGATAACATAACCGTAATAAGTTATTTCATGCCTAGAAATCAAACCATAAAGTTTTCATATAATTTTAAAGCTAAAAGATAGAATGTAAATTTGATAAACAAAAATCAATCGGAACCAAAGCATTTTGGGGCGTTTATATCCGTGATTAAATGAAGAAATTGAACATGATGAGAAAATTACCTTAACACTGAAACAAGTGAAGAAACCCAAATTGCTGTAGTGGTATGACCACAGTGATAAAAGTGCCATCATATCTGATAGGATTTTGTCATGTACAGTAAAACTTGTGTAAAACGACCACTCAAAAATAGGCAAAACAAGGGTCTTAATGACAAATGGTAGCTTAATGAAGGTTGAAAGTATTGCAGAATGCTCCCCTTGGAGCATTCTGCAATACTTTTGACCTGCATTAAGGGATAATCAGTCATGAAAACCATTTTTGGGTCTTTTTGAGTGGCCGTTTTACACAGGTTTTACTGTATGCCATTTGTGGGGCATTGCAGCTCAAGTCTATTCAATGGTTGGCAGTCCTACGTCACGAAGACAGGGAAGGATCAGACAAGCCTTCACTTTTCAGAGCTCGAATTTCCACCAAATGATATGACGCTGTTTCTTATGCATGTACCAGTTGTGATACAGTCTCATAGTTACTATTTACTAGTAAGAGCATGCCTACACATTAAACTGATTTAGGGCAATAATTATTAATGCTGTCACTCAGAAAGGATTCCTGACACGCAGGTGAAAGACAGGACACTGATCAGCCTAAGGCTACATTCTTTCAATGAGGTGACCCTCATGGCTGTTAGGAATCAGGACCCAGTTGTTTAACCCTTTACTTCATAGGCTATCTTTTAGATCATGACACCATTCTCTATTTTTGGACATTAGAAAAAAATCAAGAAAAGTTAAAGTTTTGAATCATGGAGCAAATGCTCTATTTTTCCATGATATTTTCAAATACATAGTATTTCAAAGGCATCAATAGGCGCTATAATGGAGTAAAGGGTTAAGGCATTGTTAGCTTTAATTATCATCTGTATCTGGTTATATGCTTGATGCCTATCTTATAAATGTATGGCATTAACCAATTGTGTACAGTAAAACCTGTGTAAAACAGCCACTCTCAAAAAGACTGAAAATTGTTTTTCAAGACGTTATTGCTTAATGCAGGTTAAAAGTATTGCAGAGGTAGCATTCTGCAATACTTTCAACCTTCATTAAGCTACCATTTGTCATTAAGATCTTTGTTTTGTCTATTTTTGAGTGATTGTTTTACACAGGTTTTACTGTATTAGCAAAACACATTTTCGGTTCAATGGTGAAAGGATAAAACAAATAACTGGTTACCTTGAATACCTTTTAGCTAAGGCCTCAGAATCCTGATGACAGTTATCTGACATATGTTTTGAAAAATTAGGCTCCTTTTTGAGTGGCACGGCTTATTTTGTGTTTGTTTCTGGTATAAGAGTACTATTAATGTTGAGAAATCACAGTCCAGCCCACTTCAGTCAGTTTTAAAAAGTAAATCTGCCTGTGCATTGCTATGTCGACACAGGTCTACCTGTCCTGGTGAACGTGAAATGTACATGCTAAAACAAACTGTTTTCCTGCTAAATTCTGTTTTTGAGCCATTTCACTTGTATGAAATCATTATTTACCACTGATTTATAAGCATAATGGTAAAAATGTAGATTCAGATCAGCTGGCTAGATCCAGATCAGCTGTCCATAAGCCAGCTGATCTGGATCTGCACTGTTAGGAAGAGATCATGTGCAGAATCTAGTTTAGCTGTTCACGCCTAGTACAGGCCCGAGGTTATAAAACTTTTTCATGCTCAACTCACTGAGCACAAAATTTCAACTGCTCATAAAAACTAAAATACCGATAAATAAAGAAGTTTCTTGTTTTAAGTCTCTCAGATGTGGTATTTATCATGCTAATAAATGTTAAAATGCCAACAATTGTAGGCATTTTAACATTTATGAGCAGGATAAATTTCGTGCTCAGCTGAGTTGAGCATGATAAAAGTTTTATAGCCTCAGGGCCCGGAAGATAGGAGTTATCAATGCTGGGCTCCTGTTGAAAAATTTTCGTCTGGACCATAGGAACTAGTTTGACTTTACAGTTTAATACCTGGCAATATGCTAAAAAATAGATAATAAGTTGTGGCAAGCTGTAAAATTGGACTGGTTTGCGGACTTATCTCCAGTTCCTGTGATCTTGACAGCTAGACTGTGACAGGTTTTTTTTGCTTACTTAGGGTAGTCAGTCCTGGCAGTTCTTACTGCTTATGAGCTTCACACTGATATAAGGGCCCTTCATACAGCCTGTCACCAAATAATTTTATTTTCATAGGATATTAAAAAAAATGGGGGAGGGGTGGTTCAAGTGACCTTCAAGGTCAGAAATGTAATATAATTTAGAAATTCCATTCTCTGACCCCTAAAAATGTATATTGGACTATACAAACATTATTGTATCCGACTAGCTGGATGAGTACATTGTTCAAGAAAGGGTAAAACTATGTCCATTGAAAAGGATCAGTTTTCATCAGTGATCAGCAAGACCCAGAAGTTAGGTGATAAGGGTCCTTTTCTTATGTAGTGGTTCATATGCAGTAAATATTCTTACAGGACAAGTCAAGCTTTATTCATGATATTTTGTAAGTTTTAGTTTTTGTTTGTTACCAAAAAAATAGTGTACCGTATTAAAAACAAATTATCGTAATTATTGTATGTGTGTAAATATGTCAAATAAGAAAATGATTATATAAAATAAAAACAAAAAAATATAAAAAAAATGAAAAAAATATATAATAAAAAAAGAGAAAAAAAAGAGAAAAAATAATAGAAAAATGAAAAAGAAAAAAGTAAAAAGAAGAAACGAATGAACCTAGACTAAAACTCACAAAAACTCACAAAACACAAATGCTTGATTCACAAGAGATCATGATTTTTAAAAGCTTGTGTGTGAGTATGTGTGTGATAATATCATTTTTACTGTAAATAACTACTTGCATGTAATATGACAGCAGCCTGTTTGGGAAAATATTAAAACTCCTAAAAATTGGGAAACTATAACAATTATAAAAATTTGGGCACCCAGTTTAATCAGTATGAAATTAGAACAAAATTATTTGATACGAATAACATGTTGAATTTACTATTCCATATTTCCTGTGTAACCCATTAAGTCTAGTTTCCTTTTTGTGGGACATACATGTAGGCAAAGAGTGCAGACACAGATCAGATGCTGCAAAAATGGGGCGTCTAATCAGGGTTTCCACTGTTTGCTTACAGTAGATTGTATTAAAATGACCCCTGTACCTCATTGCACTCAGATTGGCCAAAGCTACATGTAGTTGGTCACTGAAAGCAATAGTGTGTTAAAACATAATTATGATGGACCCTCAAACTTTCTTGTGTCAATCTGAATAGAAGAGTGCATCGTTATTAAAAGGGTATATTAGTAATATATTCAAATGATGCATGCAGAACTGCAACCCTGATCAGACTGCTTGATTAGGGTCGGCAATATTTCACAGTCTTGACTTTCCTGATTTTTAGGAGATTTACAAGGAGATATCTAAAGTTATTATTTCCCTTACAGAGCTGCATTATTGTTGTGCCTAGCTAATCAGCCTCAATGTTTCATCAACGTCCAGATTCTTGCAACTGTTGAGCCGTACTTTGCGTGAAAGATTCAGAACAGCAGTTTTTGAGAGAGAAAAGTATTGAAACTAAAGTTTCCATGGAAAGCATTTACTTAATGAATGAAAACCCAATCCCATGCAGGGCTCACCCTGCCATTAGCCATTGTAGCCATTTGCTACTAAAAATGTAGAGTAGCTACAAATATAAGTCATTGGCTAAAAGTACAGTCTAGGTGTTTCAAAAATTACATATTTGCGAAAAAGTGTATTTTGGTCAGCTTTTGGATTTTCAAATATTGCTTTTTATATTATTCCTTCACACTTTATTATTGTGCCATATTTTACTCTTGGATGCTGAATTTTTTCAATTATATCCAGGTGTCAAACTGTTTGGATTCAGATCCCGCCCGACATTTTGTCGGGCCTGATCTGGGTCCAAACTGTTTGCAAAAGTTATCAGCAGACAACAGAAGTCGCCCCCTGCGCAAAGAGTTAAAAAAAAAAACTTGTTGATACTACTTTCTGGCTAAAACCTTGGCTAAAGTTAATTTCATTTGGAACCATTTGGCTAAAGTGTTGGCTACAACAAATTCTGAGCCAGGGTAAGCTCTGCCATGAGATAATGGTTTTCATTGAATGTCTAGCCCGCATGCACAGCCATCAAGCGGGCTAGAAATCTAATCTTTGTGCTACACCACCATCTATTTCTTTTCGTTTGAGGAGCGATAGGCTCAGTGGTAGAGTGTTAGACTTTAGATCAAAGTGTCGCTGGTTTGATACTCACCAGGGGCACTGTGCGGTGTCCTTGAGCAAGACGCTATCCTCTGCTTAGTACTGGTTCAACCCTGGGAGACAGAAAAATATCCTAAATTGAGTGAAATATTGTTAACAAACAAAACAAAACTTATATTCTTTGCATATGCTAGCAGTGAAAGCTCTGGCGATGCTATGCATATGCACAAACGCTCATGAGTTGGCTTAAATAATAAAATAAATCAAAATTAGTAGATAAATACAGTAAAACCTGTCTAAAACGGCCACTCTCAAAAAGACCAAAAATTGGTTTTCAAGACCAATTGTTGCTTAATGCAGGTCAAAAGTATTGCAGGATGCTCCAAGGGGAGCATTCTGCAATACTTTTGACCTTCATTAAGCAACAATTTGTCTTTAAGACCTTTGTTTTGTCTCTTTTTGAGTGGCCGCGTAAGACAGGTTTCACTGTAAACAGTCATCCTGTCATATGGTCAACAGTTTCAAGAGTATGGACAAATACATTTCAACATTATATCTCATAATTGTATTACAGTGTTTAAGATGGTCGAAAGAAATATTGCCCTAAGGCATGTACATTCACCGGTTACTGTTCAGTTTGTAAAGGGCTCTGTAGATAACTTTACCCTTAAAGGGCCAATCACAACTGCAGCAGACGGCAAATTTTGTGACATCTTTCCTAGTTTTTGACAAAAATAAGGTATGATATTTCATGAGAATTGTCTGCCAGCAGACAATTCTCATGAAATATCATGCCTTATTTGTTATTTGAAAAAAACACAAAAAAAAACAGCAAAATTTGAAAATGCCGCCTGCTGCAAATTATAAGTGGCGCTTTTAGGGTTAATTATTTGAATCAGACACCAGTTTGAATTTTCGTTTTATCTTTAAGAAAATGAGAAATGCTTGATAATTGAGAATTGTGATCAAATTATTGCAATTGGAAACTGTACATGGACTAGGGCGAGTTATCCTATGACAATGGCTAACTTTGAATCACAATGGAGTTTGGAAAAAAATCACACTAAATGAGGCATGCTGGAGGAATATACAGAATGCAAGAAAATGTCCCTTCTGGCATATGTCCCTCAAATGAAGGCTATCAACTATATGCATATGGCAGGGCTAGAGATATCCCATTCTGTCTGAAAGTCAGCCGAAAAAAACTCTTCCTACCCAATATCAGTCAAAATCTCAGGTATTCTATGAGACGAGTACTGAATTTTGCCACACACTTGCAAATTAAGGATGGAAATGAGAATTCTCGGACCAAATAATTATGACATTTAATGAATTTATTCAGTCCAAGATTTCAAAATTCGGTTAAAACCCGAGAATTTTCCGTTTTCTCTAGCCTCGGTATTCAGCTGATGTTGGTTAGGCATAGTTCCTTGTCCTCGTAGTTTATTCCAGCATTCCTCCATATGTTCACAATGACAGCCATACGAGTACTGTAAATTCGGAAATTTTCGCGAGAATTTTATTTTCGTGAATAGTGTTAAAAGACATATTTGCGACGTTAAAAATTCGCATCTAAGGCATGATTTACCTATATCAGTAAACAACAGAGTGATTTCGCGAGGATTTTATTTTCACAAAACTTCGCACATGCGAAGTTTCGTGAAAATAAAACTCTCGCGAAAATTTCTGAATTTACAGTAGCCTAATGAAGTAGTCCAACCCAGATCTCCAGACTACTAATGTAAACAGTCAGTTGGTTTTCAGGGTTAAGTTATTGAAAAGTTTTTCCTAAATTAACATAGTGTATTTTACGTAATAAATGCACTGTGCCCATAAGTTTATAAAATACTTAACCTTCTTTTGAAAACTGTAGAACCATCTTTTAGGGACTCCGTGGTAGAGTGTTAGACTTGGGATTGATAGGTCTCTAGTTCAAGACTCACCGGAGGTACTGTGTTGTGTCCTTGAGCAAGACACTATCCTGTGCATAGTACTGGTTGGACCCAGGAATACAAGGAAACATCCCGATATGACGGTTAAATTGTTGACTGGCATGTAAAGAATCAACACAAACACAGAATCAGATCAGCTCACTTCTTGCTCTCAAAAAAGGCACTTTGATCATTGAGGTATAAGGCTGAAAAACTTGGGAGAGATGGCGGTCATTGTGAATATGATTTTAAAAGCTATCATTGATTAATGCTGATTCACTGCACACTGTCGCATGCAAAGCGCACAACCTACCACATGTTTTTCATTTTCATATGTAAAATAAATCATCATGTATACTTCTTTTTCAGCATTAATCATTCATGTCATCATACATGTATGAGTACGGTAAATGTTCTAAAATTTTGAACACTAGTTACTTGGTGTTAGCTAGCATAGACAAGCAATGCAGACCCAGATCAGACTGCTCATAGAGCAGTCTGATCAGGGTCTTCATTGTTTGGTTTTTCTAGACAATAGTTGTGATATTCGAAAATGTGAGTACCAATTTTTTTTGTTGAAAACAGCGAGAGAAGTGTTCAAAACTTTAGAACATCCATCGTAAGTGAGCCGGGGGCATGATAAAACAAACAGAATTACCTGTGGGGTCAGTGGAAACTCAGATCAGCCTGAACATCAACCCAACATGATCAGGGTCTTCTGTGCATGCTAAATGAGAAGCTATAGGCACATTATTTCATCATGCAGGTAGGGGAAACCAGACCTCTAGATAAGAGTGTGTATTCCAAAAAATTATATCTGAGCCAAAACATATGTTGTGGGTACTCAAAAGAACCGTCTCAATGAGACAGTTCTTTTGAGCACACAAAACAAATGTTAAAACTGATGGATATGAAAATAATCACAATTTCAGGCTGAAAATTTTCCCCATCTGGACACATGAAAACTGATCAGATTGTGTAAGATGCTCAGGCTTATCAGTCAGCTGAACCCACAGGTCCTGTTCTTGGTTTTTCATGCTTAGGCTCATTTTTGTGATTGTTAGTAGAATAAAGTCAATGAATTGTATTCACTCTTTCTCAAATTTTCGGCCTTGGGCCTTCTTCAGGATATTAGAAACAATTTTCACAGCTAAGTAGCATCCATGATGACTATTGTGGTATATGTTTACTGTCCATTGACAGTGATGACCAATGGACAGTAAACATATACCACAATAGTCATCATGGATGCTACTTAGCTGTGAAAATTGTTTCTAATATCCTGAAGAAGGCCCAAGGCCGAAAATTTGAGAAAGAGTGAATACAATTCATTGACTTTATTGTTATTATTCCCTCTGGAATTATTATATTGAATTAGTTAGTAGAATATTTAGTTCATTAAAAAAAATGCAGAAAAAAAACCCTAAAAAAACTAGAAGAGACACTGTATATACAAAAATGTCTGGTATTTTACATTGTGATGAACTTGTGGTTACGCCATAATGAATATTTTTTGACAAATTTTAATGAAATTGGGAAGGCCAAAGGGAGAAAATAGACCAAACCAATACATGTATAAACAAGTGTATTGATATGCAAATTGGGAAGAGAGGAAAAAATACATACATTCTCTCATAGTAATCATCTGGAATGATTCGGGATAGTATTTTCATGATAGTTCAAATGATATGTAAACATTAACTCTTAAACCATGCACGGATTCAGAGGGGGGACAGGGGGTCCCTACCCCCCAGAAAAATCACAAAGCTTTAGGGGCTTCTTGGCAATACTGGTCCGGATATCTGAAAAATCACAAGGCTCATCCAAGCCAGCATTAAATGTTGGACCATCATCAGCCCGAAAGCGAAACACCCGATGATGGTCCGCTTTGAGTGGTATTTAGATAATCTCTCCCCTCATCAGCTAAAAAAATAACGTCAGAGTTGGATCCCCTCTTGACAAAACTTTCTGGATCCGGGCAGGTAGACTCACCTAAGATAATTGCAGCAGAAATCTCAAATTGTGTTGCTTCATTTGAGACCAAATAACAAGCCTCTTACTAGTATGTAACTAAATCTTATTTTTCTTATCTCTAAACCAAAACATATGTTGTGGGTACTCAAAAGAGCACCCAAAACAAACATTTAAATTGATGGATAAGAAAATATTTAACAATTTCTGGATATTTTAAATTTTGCCTCCTGCTGCAGTCATGGTAGGCGCTTTAAGGGTTAAATGTTTTCATATGAGACACATTCATTGAAGCCCATTAGTATAGTATATGCAGACAGTGAGGACTGGGATCAGGCTGCCTTTAGGCCACAGACCTATAAAAGTAAAAAGGGCAGTGATTGGCTCAAAAAGATGGGTGGAAGCTCGGTTGTTTGAGGGGTAGGCTGGGGATCGAAGGGTTGCTAGGCCAAGTCGCACCGCCGGCGGAGTCGTTGTGAAAGACACTTTATCCGCTGCTTAGTAGTACTGGTTCAACCCAGGAAGACCCATCACGACATGACTGAAAAATTGTTGACTGGGGCGTAAAGAATCGCAGCTCACAGAAATCAACATTATTATTTGTAATTTTTCTGGACCAAATAAGTAGGTGACTAATTGGGGCCTATTACACCCATTATGGCCAAAACTTGTTTTGGCCATTATGAGTGTAATAAGGTTAGGTTAATGCTCAGTTTGAATTAAGACCTCATAGTCTGCATATTATATAAGGGCTTATTTTGCATGTTGTCATCTTAATATAAAATCTAGACGAGCCTGTTTTAGAGAAATTGATAGCTTCTATAGATACTTAGTTGATAAGCATGTGTGAAATTGGATTACATCTTGTAACTGATACTCATTGTGGTCATTCATCAATAAAACATTAAAAATAATAAAATTTGTCTTCATTTCAAATCCCAAATTAATTTCTCGACTCCTATATGTTTTTGTAGCCAAGACACTAGTAAAAGATACCAGTGTTAAGATACCAGTGTAAAGATACCTGTACCCGGCCATGTAGCGCCGTCGTTAACGTGTCTGGCAACTCATGCGACTCTGACTGCATATCCAGGGGTCGCAAGTTCGATCCCGGCTTGGTCCCATACTATCGTGGAGATTGATCATGAAATAATTTCAACGGTCATTCTCTTCCCTTCGGCTGAATCATTCAAGAAGGGTTGTTGTCAGTTACAAGCGAAAGTATGTGCACAAAGTACTGGTTAACTGCTTGTTCAAGCTTGCCCAGAAAATAGTGTGGTTAGGTGATCTGACCGTCTTGCCATGACCATAGCTGTTGACTTTGGACGTAAAGCAACAAAACAAACAAACAAGTAAAGATACTGATGTAAAGATACCAGTGTAAAGCTACCAGCATAAAGAATGGCTAATTCAAGACTCACCAGAGACACTGCAGTGTGTCCTTGAGCAAGACACTATATATTCTGCTTACCCATAGTATTGGTTCAATCAAGGAAGACAGGAAATCATCCCAGCATGACTGAAACAAGAGGGCCCATGGGCCCTGAATCACCTGAGTTCTTTTCACAAGGAGAGGATATTAACCATAAAATATTATTAATCCCATTTCTCAAACACCTTAGTTCATCTTGGGTATCACTCGACTATAATCATAGACTACCAATTCACTTAAGTTCAATCAAATACAGTGAGCCACTTTAGTTACGCACCACTTTTTCAGGGCCCACATTTTTGAACAAAAATGCTGGAACTGAACATTCTCTATGATAATTTTGTTTGTTTGTTTGTTTGATTTGATTCTTTACGTCCACTCAACAATCTTTCAGTTATGCCGGACGAGTCTTCCTGGGTTGAACCAGTACTAAGCTAGGATAAATGTGTCTTGCTCAAGGACCACAACGCAGTGATGCCGGTGAGGCTCGAACCCGCGGCCCTTCGGTCTCGAGTCAAGCACTCTACAACTGAGCCACTGCGCTCCCACCTCTATGATAATTTACTTATTGACATTTTATCTGTTTGATGACATAGAAAAAATATATCGGAATCCCTCATGCGAATCATTCTGCTACGTCAAAGACAATTTTGACAAAAATGCAAATATGCACGTGCAACCTGAACGTCTATATTTTCTATTTGCGTTTTGCGCTAGGAATTATCCATGGTGATCGTTGTGACAGAAAAACCATTCAAGCAATACCCCTTTTTTTGGTCGTTGAGTTTAGTAACACCATTACTTTTTGTAGAAATGCTCGTTTTGACGTCATATTAATGCAGTTACAATAATCAGACAGGTTTTCCTTCGCAAATTGTTTTGTTACGAGTCACTTGTTGATATAGAAGTATCAAAACACTAAAACATCTTTTCATTGACACGTCTTATAGCCTTGGTAGTAGTGACGTCATCACTAACGTCAACATCATGACGCCAATAAATCTACTATTCTTTTTACGAAAATAAACGGCGGATGCATGGTTGTTTAAAACGAAATTATAAAAGAAGTGTTTTGATAACTGGTTTAATCAGAATCATACGAAATTTTAACTAACCTTAAAAAAGTAATAAAACCAACTTTTTTCAAACCTTGGCCTGCTGGGAACCAAACTAGTAAAACGTTTAAAAAATGATGAAGTTAACAAACACATTCCAGTCTTAGATATTGCCAAGAATAAATTGGCTCTTATCACTGGCATAGCAGAAATTCGACCCTGAAAAAAGTGCAATGTGATCTGAGTTTCATTCAAAACAATGCAATGTGAAATGGTGTTTTGAGGGTCGTGCCCTTCAAGATCCATTTTCTCATTCGTTTCTGATCTGATCACAATGAAATTTCAATGGCTAATGCAAATATAGATGCGCTTTAAGCAGGTAGTCTTAGACTATAAATATCATATTTCTTTTCCGAGTAATTTTACAGTCTATAAGTGGCGCGTAACTAAAGTGGCTCACTGTATACTTGTCTGCACAATTTGAATGTCTGACCTTTTTACCCAGCCCAAAATATCAGGGGTGTGCATAAGATCAAACTTGCATAATGTTCTTCAAGTCTTTCCCTTTAATTTGATTTGCAACATGACCTACTTCAGAGAAAAACTGTTTTGACCCGGGTGTATAAAAGGGCAGAATATTTGCTTGCATTGTGTCCTCTGCTTCATTCCCGATTAATTCAACATGCAACATGACTACTTACAAAATAGAAAAAAAATGACCTTTTGGTCCCCCAGGGGTCAAGGATGTGTGTAAGGGCAAAACATTTGCTAACGTAATTGTATGCTTCATTCCCTTTGATATGCAACACGACCATATTCTGAAAAAGTTCATTTTATATAAGCCTATGCAACCCCCAGGGCGGACCCATTTTTGGCACCAGGGGCATAATTTGTACAAAACTTTTCCCTACATAAGCCTATGTAAAATATGTGACCCCGGGGCAGGCTCATTTTTAGCCACAGGGGTATAATTTGAACACACTTGGAAGAGGTCCCTAAGGTGATGCTACATACCAAATATTAAGACCCTAGTCCCTGTGGTTTAAGTCAAAAAGATTTGTTCATGTTTTCTCTATATAACAGTATGTAAAACATGTGATCCCCTGGACAGACCTATTTTTGGCCCCGGGGGGCACAATTTGAACAAACTTGGTAGAGGTCCACTGGGTGAAGCTACATACCAAATATTAAGGCTCTAGTCCTTGCGGTTTCAGACAAAAAGATTTTTTTCATGTTATCCCTATATAAGCCTATGTAAAACATGTGACCCCCGGGGCAGGGCAATTTTTGTCCGCAGGAGCATAATTTGAACAAACTTGGTGGAGGTCTACTATATAGGTTTCATGCATAATTCAATATAAGAAGTCAGAATAGCATTAAAATGTTAAAAATGAAAGAAAAAAAAACACTGAAAATCGGAGCTCACCCGGGAATCGATCTAGGTCCTCTGGCTTCATAGTCAGACACGCTAACCATGAGGTCAGGTCGTGCCGGGCTCTGAATAACAGTACAAATAGAAGAGATGCAGCCACTTAGGGTAATTGTGTATGTCGTTTGATTTCTTCTGAGCTACATTTATCTGTCTTTGGTACTGAGACAATCAGTTCTGAAAAAAGGTCAATTTTGGACACACTTCAATTACTTTATTTTGTCAAGAAAATGTCGGAACACCGATTTGACATAAGAATATCAGAAAGCTGTGTTGATCCGAATCCTTAAATGGTCGAAAGACAGGACCCAGACAACTTTACCTGTTTCCTGACACGGAAATGGTGCGCAAGGAAATTAGCTGCAAATGTCTAACACATTTTAAATTACTGTGCATTTCTAAGACAGGGCCGATTTCACCCCTTCGTGAAATTAGCCCTTTGGTAGAAGGCATCATGTTGAAATTGGAATAGTGTTTCAGGAGATGTGGTTTAACAATATTTCTTATCTGGAGCTCTGGCAGCTCTTTTATTCAGTGGAGCAGAATCATTTTTGTGATTTTGGTAGACGGTATCATGAGGAACAATTCTGTAAAATTATTTTGAATTTGGACCAGTGGTTAAGGAGGAGATATCGTTTAAAGATTTCTTATCTAGAGCTCTGGCCACTCTTGTGTTCAGTGGAGCAGATCCATTTATGCAATTTTAGTAGAGGACATTATGGGGAATATTCATGTGAAATTATTTTAAATTTGGACCAGTGGTTAAGGAGGAGATGTTGTTTAATGAAAAAGTTTACGGAGGCATGATGGACGAAGACCGATCACAATAGCTCACCTTGAGGTGAGCTAAAACATTGCAGATCCAGTTCTAGCAGATCTGGATCCACAATGCTTTCCACTCTGATTGAAAATACATGCTTATAGCAGCTGGAATGCACCAGGTTAACAGGATATAACTGGGAAGGAGTGTAGTACATTCATGGCCACTTTTGTCATCTGCTGAGAACCTTTGCAAACAGTTTGGACCCAGATCAGGACCTGATCTGGATCCAAACTGTGACTATAATTGTGTTCTTGAAAGAATTTTTTGAAATTGTTAATTTTGAAAAAAAGGTAAGAGGGCTACATTAAAAACATGAAAAATTACCCAGCATGCAAAGGATTAACTTTCTTGCATAACTAGAATGGTATTTTCAGAGTTCACCCATGAGATATATGTCACATTGAAGCCAAAAGTCAACCCACCTGATTTTTTCAAGTTGATCAGCCCCTAAAACATAGTTTTGATGGTGACATTAAACACATACCACATCGATTACATAGTGCTAGATTTTTATGTAGTGGCAAACAGACAGCCATACTGAAGGACAGATCTCTGTATCCCCCAAACTTGTCAAGCCAGGGATAAAAATATTTGAGCTTGGCCCATGAAAATTAGTGAATGGAAAGAATAAGCCATTCTTATCAATTGGACCAGTTCATTTCCATTTAAAGGATGTTGGGTGGTATTTTTGAATTTTAGTCAAATTCGATAGAACATATATATATATTCTGTAAGCAAACAGTGCAGAAACTGATCAGATGCCGCGTTTTGTGGCGTCTGATCTGGTTATGCATTGTTTGCCGATGTCCCATAAAAAGGATGTCCAGCTTAAATGAGTTTATAATGCAAATAATTTTTCTTTTTTTAATCAGACAAAAATAATGGTTTTTATGGTAACCAAACTAAGAAAATGTTTGGATAAATTCCTATGCAGCCAGAATGTAAGCCAGCCTCCTGAAACTTGGGTATATGAAAATTTTATATGTTATTTACTTTTTTCTGTTCTTTGCAATCCAAATCTATTTGACCTAGATACATGAGAGTTGCTGAGCAGTTGGCCTCAAAATCCTGAATTCAGGAATGATCCTGAAAACTTGCACCCATGGATAAGTACTGAAATCCCATGCACTGGCTCCGATATATTTTTGTCCGTCAGTCGATAATCATGGTTGCAAAAAAATTGAAAATACTAGGATGGTAGCGGAAATTTTGAATTATTTTTACCAGTAAAGCACTAATGAATTGCTCACTGTGTTGTGTCCTTGAGCAAGACACATTTATCCTTGCTTGGTACTAGTTCAACCCAGGAAGACCTGTCCCAACATACAACTGTAACTGAAAAATTGTTGGCTGGGAAGTCAAGAATCAAATCAAACAAACAAAACTAATGCATTGCTTGCAATTCTCCAGTTACTTGTTTCTACAGGAGTATACACAACAAAGCATTTTTAAGGATTTCTTTTATTGTAAATAAGGACCCAAATGTGTTTCAGGTAGCCAAACTTTGTAGAAAACACCAATGAAGCTATCAAGTTTAGGCTTCAAAAAGAAAAAAAAAAATCCAAGTCTTGAAAAGAATTTCCAGACATGTTTTCAGTCTGACAAAGATAGAGTAAACAGGGCTCACCCTGCCATCAGCCATTGTAGCCATTTGCTACTAAAAATGTAGTGGCTACAAATATAAGTCAGTGGCTAAAATTACATTCAAGGTGGTTCAAAAATTACATACATGTATCTGCTTTTGGATTTTCCAATATTGCATTTATATTTCCTTCACACTTTATTATTGTGCCATATTTAACTGTTTGAATGCTGGATTTTTTTCAATACCATCAGGGTGTCAAACAGTTTGGATCCAGATCAGGCCCAACATTTTGTCAGGCCTGATCTGGGTCCAAACTGTTTGCAAAGGTTATCAGCAGATGACAAAAGTCACTGCTAGTGGGCAAAGAGTTAAAAACAGAACAACTTCTTGATACTACTTTCTGGCTAAAACCTTGGCTAAAGTCAATTTCATTTGGCTCCAACTTTTTCTATTTAGCTAAAGTGTTAGCTACAACAAAATCTGAGCCAGGGAAAGCCCTGGTAAACATTACAAAACTATCTCGGGCCACATTTCTGAAGCGGCAGATTTGCTGCTGGTATATTTATCAAATTGTAATTACTATTGTAGGCCACGTAAAATATTTTTCCCTTGCCCATTGAGTGAGGTCAAAGGTGGTTACCTGAATCACATTTTTTCTTTGGCCAAAGCAATTCATAAAAAATAGCAATGAAAAAAGTCAATAAGCAATGCTTATTAGATACCCCCCACACAGATAGAGTCAGTGAAAAAACTTGGCAAGTTATAGTTCAAACCAGCAGACCTTAGTTTTGAAAAGAAAATTTCAGCAGAATCTGTGCAACCAAAAACTATACATGTAAACTCTTTCATGTATATGTTCAATGTGTCTACATTGTATCGGCAAAGTATCAAATTGCTCCATCAAAAGCTGTGGTAGGAGTTGATCGGCCCATAAAGGCACTATCAATGCATATACAAAAGTCATTTAAGGGAATAATTGTCTAAGTTCAAAAAAAATTATAAACTCCTTCATGCATATGTTCAATGAGTCTACATTGTATTGACAAAGTATCAAATTGCTTCATCAAAAGCTGTGGTAGGAGTTGATCGGCCCATAAAAGCACTATCATTGCATATACAAAAGTCATATATTAAGGGAATAATTGTCTAAGTTCTCACAGCTGTGATTTTGTTAAAAAAATGTTTTTCAACCAGACTCCTTCATGCATATGTTCAATGTGTCTTTATTGTATAGGCAGAGTATGAAATTGCTCCATCAAAAGCTGTTGTAGGAGTTGATCGGCCCATAAAGGCACCATCTATGCATATACAAAAAGCCTTATTAGGGAAAAATTGTCTAAGTTTTCACAGTTGTCATTTTGTCAAAAAATATTTTTTCTGAACCAAACTTCTTCACACATATGTTCAATGTGTCTACATTGTATAGGCAAAGTATCAAATTGCTCCATCAAAAGCTGTGGTAGTAGTTGATCGGCCCTATGCATATACAAACACTTTATTATGGAAAAATTGTCTAAGTTCTAACTGTTGTCAATTTGTCAAAAATTATTTTTTCTGAATCAAACTCCTTCATGCATATGTTCAATGTGTCTACATTGTATAGGCTAAGTATCAAATTGTTCCATCAAAAGCTGTAGTAGGAGTTGATCAGTCCATGAAGGCACCATCTATGCATATACAAAAGCCTTATTAGGGAAAAAATGTCTAAGTTCTCACAGCTGTCATTTTGTCAAAAATTATTTTTTTAAACCAAACACCTTCATGCATATGTTCAATGCGTCTACATTGTATAGGCAAAGTATGGAATTGCTCCATCAAAAGCTGTGGTAGGAGTTGATCCGCCCATGAAGGCACCATCTATGCATATACAAACACCTTATTAGGGAGAAATTTTCTAAGTTCTCACTGCTGTCATTTTGTAAAAAAAATATTTTTTCTGAACCAAACTCCTTCATGCATATGTTCAATGTGTCTACATTGTATAGGCAAAGTATCAAATTGCTCCATTAAAAGTTGTGGTAGGAGTTGATCGGCCCATGAAGGCACCATCTATGCATATACAAACACCTTGTTAGGGAAAAATTGTCTAAGTTCTCACAGCTGTCATTTTGTCAAAAATTATTTTTTCTGAACCAAACTCCTTCATGCATATGTTCAATGTCTCTACATTGTATAGGAAAAGTACCAAATTGTTCCATCAAAAGCTGTGGTAGAAGTTGATCGGCCTGTGTATGGCCTATAATATCAAAAGCATAAAACCCTATATTAAAAACCGTTTAGAACTACAAAGGGAAATAACTCTAATAGAATTGGCCCCTAGCCCTTACTTTTTTGTCTGAAGTATTTGTCTTGCATATATGAACTTTTTTGCAAGGTTTGATGAAATTCCAGCAATGACTCTTCGAGTTATTGAGGAAACAAAAGTTACGGACGGACGGAGGCACACTCGGACGCACAGACGGACAACGTGAAAACAGTATACCCACCACAAAGTTTGCGGGAGGTATAATAAAAGTAAATTATAACCGAATAAATATGATATTTATCAATGTTAGTAAGGCATGGAAAAATTATTATAATATTTAACATAAATAGATATAGAGATCAAACTTCAAGTTCTTTTTATCTATTAATTTCCCAACTAGTTTCAGTTTAATAACCTTTCTCAAGAAACAACCCACCAGTACAGATAAGCAGTGGATTTGCATAAATACACAATAAAAATCAACAAAAAAGCAATTAAAAACAAATGCATGCGTACCTAAAACAAATTCTGTTGATCAGTATGCAATTACATGTGATGTCATTGTGTACCATTTGGTTCATTTCTTTTCCACTTGGGTAATACACAAATGCCAGTCTGGTATTTTTTTGTTCTAGCGTGCACCCAGTTTTATTCCAGTTTTATGAATAAAATATTGGCAACCAGTCAAGTATTTCGCAGAATAACAATTGAAAGTGAAACTTTCAAAGTCTGTTAGAGTGGCAAATGTCAATAAGGGAACGAGATTTGCTTCACTGAATCAGAGGTATGGATGATAAAATGAGCCGTGACATGAGATTTCCAACAATGTGGTATTTTGATGTGTGTAGACTCAGACGAGCCTGTGCAGCCTCCTCTTAAGCTTAGAAATTCCAAATGATGTTCAGTCAGTAGCTTAACACTCATAGAATATTCAAGCGACTAGCAAAGGCTCTGATCAGACTGCGCAAATGCGCAGGCTGATCTGAGTCTTTGCTGGTCCCACATACCACATTGTTTTAAATTAATGTCACGGCTCAAATCTGCTAGTTTGATACTCTAGAAAAGCAGGCGATGAGAGTGATTAGATATGCAGGCAAATTCCCAATGGCTTCATTGACAAGAAAACATGGGGGACCTTATGTGTAATCACAAAATAAAGTGGGGTAAAAAAATAAAAATACACAATTGTTTTTGCGAGTTGACAATTGAGGATAGCAAAGTTGCAAAAATACCCAATTGACCCGAAAGCTTATCTGTTGCTCTGAAGCAATGATATTTAACAACATTTGTAAAGAGGAACTTTATGACAATACCAATAAAAATGTAAGATAAATGCAAAAGCAAGGTTATTCAAAAATGTTTAAATCCACTTAAAAAATCATTCCAAGGCACATACTGAAAAATCAATAATTTGTGATTTGGATAAAAAGTTTTACAAATCACCATCTATTAAAAAGCAAATCACAAAAGCTCACATTTGAGCACTTCATGCTCAGTTGAGCTAAATAATCACAGTTTGGCTTATCATGTCTGCTTCAAGGGACTGCATGTCAATGGTCAGTGGGAAATGCTAAAAGAAATGCCTCAAATTTTCTGAACACAGCTGAATCATATTTTTAAACTGCAGGACCTGATAGTCCTGAGGCACTCATCTGATATTGAGTCACAAGATCTCCTTAATATAAATGTTAAACAAGGTCAAGGTCAACCTAGGCTTATTACTTAACCATATTTTGTATGGCCCATAACCACAATGATGAATACCATTATACTGAACTTCATATGAAACATGAGTTCAATCAGCACAGTGGTTTCTGAGAAAAAGATGTTAAGATGTGTATGTGGCAGTCAAAAATGAACATCTTTGGTTGAAAGGTCAAAGGTCAGCTTGGTACTTATATAAAAACTATCATCTCATTAGGTTAAATATTTCTTGCAAGTATTATGAGTTTGGCTTTAACATTTATGGAAATAATCATTATGAACATTTCAAGATTTTTCCCACATAAATGCATTCAGAATCAAATTTGACCTTGTTGTAAAGTAGGTCAAGGTCAACCCAGAATCATCATTTGTGCATATTTGGTAGAGCCAACATTCCTGATGTTACATACCAAGTCCCAAGGCCATTGGCCTTTTGGTTCTAGAATAAAAGATTTTTTAAAGGGCTTTTACCTTATATGGGCCTGGTGGCCATCTTGGTCAAGTGATCATGAATGTTTGTTAAAGAAGATCCTTCACTCAACTTATATGATACGTCAAATGTCAGCTTGACCTTTGGTACTTGTCATTTGAAGAAAACTTTTAAATGTTTACCTTATATGTGTATGGCAGCCACATGTGACCAGGAACATATGTGCAAATGTTAAATTCCCCACCCTAAAGAGCCTTCATATGATGTTGAAGTAGAACTGGCCCAGTGGTTTCAGAGAAGGTGTTTGAAAATGTTGACAGATGGATGGACAGCACCAGAGGCCTTGGTATACTAATACCTCACCTGTGAGCCTTTGGCTAAGGTGAGCTAATAAAATATCAATGGAATGTAAAATATTACACTTGAACACATTAAGTATATCAACTAGAGCTGAATCACATGAACAATTCTGCTGGAAGTTCCTCTTGGAGCGGGTAACTAGTTTGTGTTCCTGGTTTCTGTACGCTCACAGATGCTATCTGAACAGCTCTCCGTACCGACTCCTCCAGCCCTAGCTCTGGTCGTGTTGACAGGTAAACGGCTAAAGAGCCTATAAATGAATCTCCAGCACCCTGCAAATGAAAATAAAATAAAAACTTAATCATTCCAACTCTGATAGTTCAAAGTACCCAAAATCTGAATTAAATTTGGGATACATATGACGTACAGTAAAATCTGTGTAAAACGGCCACTCTCAAAAGGACCGAAAATTGGTTTTCATGTCCAATTATCGCTTAATGCATGTCAAAAGTATTGCAGAATGCTCCAAGGGGAGCATTCTGCAATACTTTTCACCTTCATTAAGCTACCATTAGTCATTAAGATTTTTGTTTTGTCTACAGTCTGCTCTCGATACCTCGAATTTCAAAGGACTGAGCAAAATATGTCGAGTTATCAGTAGTTCGAGGTAGCCATAACATGATGTATAGCCACAGTTTTGGGGCAAAATAAATCACGTTCAACTCGTTCATTAATAGATCGTCATTGGTAGCCATTACATAAATGAACTGCGGGATGAATTGATCCAAGAATCAATTGACATTGGGAACTTCAACTGACATTGGGAACTGAAATAAAAAAAAATAAAAAAATATAAAGGGGGAAAATAGAATCGTTTTTCAGGTACCACTGCAGTCCCGACATTATGAACATTTTTTCACTTTCTAAGGCAAAATAAAATAAACAAAACATTTTCAGTTCTAAGTAAGTATCGGCGACTGGTCCCGCGATTGCAGGTTTTACCCTTTCGTACGTCCTCATATGTTTAAGCCCCAACGGACAGTGTACATGCATGTTTTAATTTTCGTCGGCTCTTCCCAATCTATTTTTGTCATGGCATGACCAATGTCCGAAAATAGCCTTACATGCACAACTGTCCAGTGCCTGAAATAAAATGCTGCGTCTGTTTTCAAAAATCAAAAAATGGCCTGAGAAACAATTAAATTATACTTTGGCCTTATTCAAAACGAGCAGTCATTGACAGGCTTAATACTCAATAGATTGCTCAAATATGACACATTAGCTCAAATCGTCACTTACATGAGATAGACATGTACCCGCTTTGAAGTTGTACACAATAGATCAATAGAATTCGCCAACCGCGGTCAATTATGTAATATTACAACACACTAATTTACAACTGCATGTGTCACACACGTGGACCAAGTGATCAAACAATTGATGTTTTTTAAATTAAATGGGGATAATTAACGTTCAAAAGCGTGGATTAATTGGAGACACATTCAGATAAAAAGGAAAGTTAATGACTGTCTTTTTCTTATGAAATGGAATCGAGTAAGGCATTGTAAAATACACTAAAATTGATCAGCGGGACCAGTTTTTCGTAACAAGCTATCAGTTTTATTGACTTAGCCGTTGTCGAGATAACTGTTGTTGAATTGCAATAATATATAGGGGAAAATACCGGGACCAGGCCATCGAATCGAGATAAGTGATAGTATTGAGTTATGCATAGTTGAGTTAACGAGAGTCGACTGTATTTTTGAGTGGCCGTTTTGCACAGGTTTTACTGTACTTGTATTTACCGGTATAAACTATCCATAGGGCCATTTAAGAAAAATAATTAGCGTAAAATTACGATTATTTTCTTATCCATCAGTTTAAACATGTGTTTTGGGTGCTCAAAAGAACCGTCTCATCAAGTACCCACAACAAATGTTTTGGCTGAGAAATAAGAAAAATAATTTTCAGTTACACACTCTTATCGGGGGGGGGGGGGGGGGGGGGGGGGGGGGGGGGGGGGCTGACTATCTCAGTAATTTCCTATCAAAACACATAACACATGGTTTTGGAGCTTAAAAATGTCTCTGTGAGATGTTTCATTTAAGCACAAAGAACATAATTGAGCCATGACATGTGATTTACAACAATGTGGCATTTTGACAGGTGTAGACTCATACGAGCCTGTGCAGCCTCCTTTTAAGCATAGAAACTCGAAATGATGTTCAGCCAGTAGCTTACAGTCATAGAATATTCAAGTGACTAGCAAAAGGCTCTGATCAGACAGCGCATATGCGCAGGCTGATCTGAGCCTTTGCTGATCACACATACCACATTGTTGGAAATCACATGTTGCGGCTCATATGTTATGACAGAAAATGTCGATGGATACATACATTGATTGTTTAAGCAATATTAAGCTAACAAATGCTCTTATAAACACACACATTCTTTTTAAGATGTGATTGCTATCATGGGTGAAAGTTCAAAATTTCCAAAATCCTGAACTTATTTAAAATCAAATATTAAAACTTGCAGTATGCCTACAAATATCAACAATTTCAAGTTGAAATGGTCATTTGTCTTTAGATAAACTGAAACCAAATCAGAAAAGCTATAATTATTATCTGCAGAATTCAGCATTTTGAGGCTGACTTTCATTGGAAAGTCAGCCTCAAAATCCTGAATTCAGGAATAATCCTGAAAACTTTAACCCATGTGCTCGAGCAACTTCTGATTTCCAATCATCCAGTGTAATTTCATCATTAAAATAGATTCATTGTGCAGGCGAAAAACAATTTAGCTCCTCATCAGCTGACTTCTTCAGAAGCCATGTGATCTTGAACTATAATGTTTTCAAAAGAGGGTAATGAAATTTGATAAAACTATACGTACAGGGCCCTTCTAAAGTCAAATCCTGTTGAAAGAGCCACATGCATTAAGGGGTTAATTTGGCCCCCTCTGAAGCCAAAACCTGAAGTAGCTTTTCACCAATTTCTTCTGATTGGTTTGTTAGAAGAAGAACCCAAGTTTATAAGTCTGGTATTTATTACCGGTAATGGAAATGGCCACCAAAATAGGCTTAAATTAGAGAAATTGCCATTTTGGACCAAATTTGAGGCTTTTGGAGATTGATTTTGTAAGAATTGATATCAGCACAGCTAAATATCAAAATAACTTTTAATATGTTGTGTGTCTTGAATATTTGTATTATCTGTTAAAATATCTTTTTGGTATTTGCTTGTGCTCTATGTTAATTTCTCTGTCAAACATCTCAAATTTGTTCCAAAACGGTCACTTTCCTATTTACAGCCAATTTTGGCAGCCACTTTTGTTACCATAGCAACGGTAAAATTCAAATTATTACCAGACTTTTACACTTGGGTTATTGTTCTATTATACCAATGAAAAGAAATTGGTGAAAAACAACTTTTATGTTTTGGCCTCATAGGGGGGCCAAAATAGCCTCTAGTCTTAATGCACATAGCTCTTTGTAAGGACAAACAAATAAATGTCAGAAAAACTTCAAAACCCTCAGGTTATAAAACTATTTTCATGCGCAACTCAGCTGATTATGAAATTTCAACTGCTCATAGAAAGTTAAATATTGAAAAATAACTTAAAGCACTCAGCTGTTGTATTTATCGTGCTAATAAATGTTAAAATGCCAACAATTGTTGGCAATTTAACATTTATGAGCATGATAAATTTATACTCAATTTAGTCGAGCATGAAAAAGTATTATAACCAAGGGGCCAGAAACCTACCGTGGTATCAATGACCTTCACTTTTGGAGCAGGAACAAGTTGAGTTTCACCTGATGCCTGGGCTATTAGTGCACCCTGATCGCCTAAAGTCATCACAACATTGCCACAACCACGCTTTAGAAACTCAGCAGCCGCTAGTTTTGCATCATCTATAGTCTTAACAGAGATTCTGGTCAAGAGCTCGGCCTAAAAGCAGAATATTTTTTTATTTTTTTATCAAAAATCAGGGCCAATATCATCTAAGAAATCATCATACATATGAACCACACAATCTGTGAAAACCAGCCTTAATGACGAAGTCGTCAAAATTTAGTTAATTACACACACTTAATCTAGGAAGTGTTAGGAAGTTTTTATGAAGTTCAAGGATATATGGTCTTTTGAAACTATACATTGTTCAAACTCTACCACGTAATGTCAGAAAGGTCATGTTGTTATGGAATTCACAGAAAAGTTGATACTTATTCACTTTGCCTAGAGTTTGCATGATCTGAAAACGACTGACCATACTTTAAAAATTCTGACAGTTGCTATACGGTAAAGTTGTTGCCATGGACACATATGACATGATAATGAAGTTTAATCAGAAATAATTGCCAATTTTATTCTACTATCCACCTGAATGAGATGGTACTTTTGAGCACCCAATTCTGATGTTAGAACTGATAGGTAAGAAAATATTTACAATTATTCGCTCAAAAATGTTGTTTATCTAAACCGATGCTTTATGAAATATTACATTTATCTTACCTCCGTTTCATTGGGACAGAAAATATCTGACACCTTGTAGAACTCTGGGTCAAGGTCAGGTATGGCTGGGGCTGGGTTGAAGATGGTCTTTACTAAAAGGAATAAAAAGGGAATGCTTAGAACAAGGAACATTCTAATGTACTGGCTAAATTGTAATGTCTGACTGAATGACAACTAAAAAATTGTAACAGTGTTGCTGTAAAACTAAATATCCGACCGTATACCTCCCCAAATGTTAATTTGAATATGTAAAACTAAATATTCGACCGTATACCTCCCCAAATGTTAATTTTGAATATGTAAAACTAAGTATCCGACCATATACCTCCCCAAATGTTAATTTTGAATATGTAAAACTAAATATCCGACCATATACCTCCCCAAATGCTAATTTTGAATATGTAAAACTAAATATCCGACCATATACCTCCCCAAATGATAATTTTGAATATGTAAAACTAAATATCCGTATATACCTCCCCAAATGATGATTTTGAATACAGTTATCTCACTATATAATGCTGACGTGTTGCTGTAAAACTAAATTTCCGACTGTATACCTTCCCAAATGATAACTTTGAATACAGTTATCTCATTATGTAATGCTGACGTGTTGCTGTACATCTAAATATCTGACCGTATACCTCACCAAATGATTATTTTGAATATATAAAACTAAATATCCGACCGTATACCTCACCAAATGATTATTTTGAATATGTAAAACTAAATATCCGACCATATACCTCCCCAAATGATAATTTTGAATATGTAAAACTAAATATCCGACCATATACCTCCCCAAATGATAATTTTGAATACAGTTATCTCATTATGTAATGCTGACGTGTTGCTGTAAATCTAAATATCCGACTGTATACCTTCCCAAAATGATAACTTTGAATACAGATATCTCATTATGTAATGCTGACGTGTAGCTGTAAAACTAAATATCTCCTCAAATGATCATTTTGTATATGTAAAACTAAATCTCTAACCGTATATCTCCCCAAATGATAATTTTGTATATGCAAAACTAAATCTCCAACCGTATATCTCCCCAAATGATAATTTCGTATATGTAAAACTAAATATCTGAACGTATATCTTCCCAAATAATAACTTTGAATACAGTTATTCATTATGTAATGCTGATGTGCTGCTGTAAAACTAAATATCCGACCGTATATCTCCTCAAATGATCATTTTGTATATGTTAAACTAAATCTCCAACCGTATATCTCCCCAAATGATAATTTTGTATATGTAAAACTAAATCTCCAACCGTATATCTCCCCAAATGATAATTTCGTATATGTAAAACTAAATATCTGAACGTATATCTTCCCAAATAATACTTTGAATACAGATATCTCATTATGTAATGCTGATGTGTTGCTGTAAAACTAAATCTCCAACCGTATATCTCCCCAAATGATAATTTCGTATATGTAAAACTAAATCTCCAACCGTATATCTCCCCAAATGATAATTTCGTATATGTAAAACTAAATCTCCAACTGTATATCTCCCCAAATGATAATTTTGTATATGTAAAACTAAATCTCCAACCGTATACTCCCCAAATGACAATATTAAATATGTAAAACTAAAATATCCAACCATATACCTCCCCAAATGACAATTTTAAATATGTAAAACTAAAATATCCAAACATATACCTCCCCAAATGACAATTTTAAATATGTAAAACTAAAATATCCAACCGTATACCTCCCCAAATGACAATTTTAAACATGTAAAACAAAAATATCCGACTGTATACCTCACCAAATGACAATTTTGAATACAGTTATCTCATTGTGTAATGCTGACGTGTAGCTGTAAAACTGAAATATCCGACCGTATACCTCCCTAAATGATAATTTTGAATACAGTTACCTCCCAATTGGATGACATGTTAAACTGGCAGAGCTTTCATTTGAGACTATGCAAAGGTTCTTATGAAAAACAGTCAGCCAGAAGTTCATTAGAATAGGGAAAAAGAAAATACTAATTAAGCAGATAATTGTACAGTGAAACTTATCTTAAGCGGCCACTCAAAAATAGACAAAGTAAAGGTCTTTAAAGGCAAATGGTAGCTTAATGAAGGTCAATAGTATTGCAGAACTCTCTTGGAGCATTCTGTAATACTTTTGACCTGCATTAACTGATAATCGGTCTTGACAACCTACTTTTGGCCTTCTTTTTGAGTGACCGCTTAAGACAGGTTTTACTGTATTCAAAATTTTGATTTAGGGAGGTATACCATTAATAGCAGCATTATTTAAGCAAACATCTTACCACCATGTTTCTTGGCCATTTTCAGTGCAGCCAATGACACACAGGGGCTGATCTCTAACTGGCATACAACAACTTTGGAACTGGAAATCAGTGTTTCTGCAGACTTAAGGTCTTCTTCTGATAGTAGTAAGTTGGCTCCCGGCACAATCACAATGGAATTCTCACCTATAAAACATTCAGGATAAGTAAGGCCAGATAAAATAATTGTTTCTCAGGCCCTCCCTCATCTGTTTCAAATGCTCATCTGTCTTTTTATACCCCGCCACTCAAAAAGTGTGGGTATTATGGTATACGGTCCGTTCAAAATTTGTGTTGAGTGTCTGTCTGTCCGTCCATCACCACTTCTTTCCGCTCTCTATCTTGATCATTTCTTGACAGATTTCTTCAAACTTTGCATAATAGTTGATATTGGGGAGGAGTGGTTAGGGATTGTAGACGGGTAAATTTCGTCAAATCAGCACAGAGTTATTTCCCTTTATTCGTGTACAAAATTGGTTTCCGTGCTTTATCTTGCTCATTTCTTGCCTGATTGTCATCAGAGTGTAGCAATGAGATCTCTCCAATACTGGCACTTATCTTTAATGAGTCCCTAGCTCGGGGCGATGTACCAGATGAGTGGCGACAAGCTAATGTTTCCCCGGTCTTTAAAAAAGGTGAAAAATATGACGCTGCTAATTACAGACCGGTGTCGCTCACATGCATCTGCTGCAAAACCCTAGAGCATATATTAGTCAGTAACATCAACAAGCACTTAGCCTTAGATAGCATACTTGCTGACTGTCAGCATGGTTTCCGAAGTCAGAGGTCCTGCGAGACCCAGTTGGTCCAGTTTGTGCACGATATCATCAGCAACCTGGATGGCGCTGTGAATCGTGGACACAAGCAGACAGATTTGATCATAATGGATTTCGCAAAGGCCTTTGATAAGGTACCACACAGGAGGCTATTACACAAATTGGACTATTATGGGATAAGAGGGTCCACCCACAAGTGGATCAACTCATGGCTCTCTGGGCGCACTCAAAAAGTAGTATTAGATGGTCAAGCCTCAGATCCAGTCCCAGTGTTATCCGGTGTACCCCAAGGATCAGTTTTAGGGCCGATCCTGTTCCTTATTTTTATAAACGACCTGCCGGATAACATCAGGTCTTCTGTTTGCCTGTTCGCGGACGACTGTGTCCTGTATAGAAACATTCATTCGATTCAAGACTGTTTTATACTGCAGGAAGACCTCACTAGCTTAGGACAATGGGAAGCCGATTGGCAAATGAAGTTCAATGTAGCCAAATGTCACTCTATGAGAGTGACTCGGCATCAGCATCACAAACAGATTCTCTTTGATTACTCCCTTCACAACCAAACTTTGGAAAACGTTCAGTCAGCAAAATACCTTGGCATAACCATCTCTGATAATATGGATTGGGGTCAACACATTTCAGAAATTTCTTCCAAAGCAACTAAGACACTTGGTTTCCTTCGCAGGAATTTGGCTTTTGCACCTCGGAGTACTAAGGAAGTTGCATACAAAACTTTGGTTCGGCCTAAACTAGAGTATGCAGCACCCATTTGGAGCCCTTACTCAAAACTTCAGATTAATCAGGTAGAGAAAGTTCAGAGGACAGCAGCCCGTTGGACCTGCAGGAGATGGCGTAACACAAGTAGTGTCGGCGAGATGCTTGATGAGCTTGAGTGGCCATCTCTTGAGGCCCGTAGGGATCAGTCCTCCCTGCTTCTCTTTCATAAGATACATTCTGGTGCTGTGTCTATAGAAAAAGACAAGTACCTGACCCCTGCTCGCATTTTGAAATCTACCAGGTCATCACACAGTGCCCAATATTGTAGATACCAGACATACAGTGATGCCCTGAAGAACTCTTTTTTCCCCCGGACTATACCACAGTGGAACAGTCTTTCTCCTTCGGCGGTCAATTCCCAGACTGCTGAGGAGTTTAGGGCACTCCTCATTTAGTTAAAAACACAGCCGAAAGATTTTTTTTTGTTTTTTTGTTTTGTTTTTGTTTTTTTGTTTTGTTTTTGTTTTTTCTTCAAAATTCCAAAATTGCACTCCCTGGCGTAATGATCAAAATTTGATCGTGCCAGTATTAAGAGAAAGAAAGAAAGAAAGACTTTGTATATGAGTTGATATTTAGAAGGAGTGGTTTGAGATTGTAGATGGTTAAATTTCGTCAAATTAGCACAAAGTTATTGCCCTTGATTTCTGTAGAAAATTGGTTTCAATGCTCTATGTCGCACATTTTTTGGGCTGATTGCCTTCAAACTTTGTATGTGAGTTGATATTTAAGAGGAGTGGTTTGGGGTTAAAGATGGATAAATTTCGTCAAATTAGCAAAGAGTTCTTGCCATTGATTTGTGTAGAAAATTGGTTTCCGTGCTCTATCTCGCACATTTTTGGCCTATTGCCTTCCAACTTTGTATACGAGCTGATATATATTTTTAAGAGGAGTCGTTTAAGGTTTTTGGTGGGTAAATTTTGTCATATTAACACAGAGTTATTGCCCTTGATTAATGTAAAAAATGTTTTCAATGCTTTATCCTGGGCATTTTTGGCTGATTGTCATTAAACTTTGTATATGAGTTGATATTTGGGATGAGTGGCTTGGGATTGTAGATGGGTAAATTTCGTCAAATTACCATAGAGCTATTGCCCTTGATTTATGGTGAACATTGGTTTTGGTGCTTGATCTTGGGTATTATTTGATCAATTTTCTTCAAACTGCATGTGGGTTGATATTATGAAGGAGTGTTTTTTGGATTGCATATCATTTATTTTTTTTCAAGAAAATACAGAGTTACGACCCTTAATTTGAAAATTTGCTGAAATTTTGTATACAATATCTACATCCAGAGAATTGCAGTTAAGTTTTCATCTGCGTTATGGCCCTCGATTTATGCATTGTCTTTGCATCGAGAATATTTCTTAGAGGGTTAGTTGCATGCATGTAGCTATTTTATTTTCAGACTTGAATAAAAAAGTGGCCTCATTTATTTCATTCATACACTGTATGTCAAAATTAAAATATCAACATTTTTATACTAAAAATGAACAAAAAAAGGTGCCTCGTTTGTTTTCAATGAAAAAAAAAAAGTGGCCTCATCTGTTTTTGGAAAAATAAAAAATAAAATAAAAACCTGCCTGCCCCATCTGTTTTTCAAGAAAATGGCCTGAGAAACACTTTTTTTTATCAAAACGAAAAAAAAAAACTGTTGGAATGAACTGAGTGAATGAATTTCATTTCTATAGATTTAAGATGTGTAACCTCAGACAAATCACACACAAACTGAGTGAAGCTTTTACCTCTATGCATGCTGGGTAATTTTGCATGCATTTTTGCTGTCTGCTGATTAAAAAATATATATTAGCTTTTGTCATAAAATTCTTTCAGGAATACTATAATGGGTGAGAGTTCAATTTTTCCAAAATCCTAAACTTTCCTAACTCCAATCTTAAAACTTTCAGTTTGCCCACTCGATATTCACAATTTGAAGTTTAAATAGTCAATTGTCTTTAGACCTACCAAATATAAATCAGAGAACTTATTATAATCTCCCTAATTCAGCATTTTGCGCCTGTTTTTCTATGGAAAGTCAGCCTCAAAATCCTGAATTCAGGAATAATCCTGAAAACATTCACCTATCTACTTTCTGAGTGCCGAATAGAGTGGATCCATGTCAGGCCGGACAATATGTAGGGCTTGATCTGGATCCAACCTGTTTGCAAAAATATCATCAAACAAAAGACGCTGTCACTAATGGGGAGATAGTTGATATGTTAAGTTGATGAGTGACTCCATTGAAATGAAAAAATCGCCACTAGAACAATGGAACTCAGAAATAGGGACTCGCTTTATACCCTACAGTGAAAAGGAGCATTCTAATGCACTTGAGAGTTTGAAACGCAATGTCTGATTGGATAACGCCTAAATTTTGCGACAGTTTATCCTGCGATATACTGTCGGAAATAGTTTGACGTCATTAATTACGTCACATTTCGTTGGATAGCGTGTGGCTTTATGTGGCTTGCAACGCTACAATATGATCTCAAACTGCAGAAATGCATTAGAATGGGGATAATCAAAATTTTCATTTGCGGAAGTATATCGTCGGATATATGTTTGAAAAGCATGTTTTACGGCTCCGCACGCGCGTCGCCGTAAAACTAAATTTCCGACTGTATATCCCACAATATACCTCCCAAAATGTAAATTTTGAATACAGTTATCCCCAAAATGATTCACATTGAAGATAGTTATTGTGACCACAAGTGGAAAGGGACAGGCATTTTGGCAATCAGGAAAGTACGGCACATTTGAGAATTGAATCAAGCTTCAGGTGTATGTAAGGTGCATTACGCGTAGTACTATGTACGAAAAAGCTCCATCTGACGGCCTTAACTGGCATAAGGAAAATAAGTTCTGTAGAATGTGAGTTCAGCCCTGTTAAAATCCATTTTTCTGATATACCCAAAAAGTTAAATCAGCAGAATAAATGAAGTTCATGTATTTTTCAATAGAATATCTCTATAGCGATATTTTATTGAAAAAACATAAACTTCATTTATACCGTTTGTGTTGGCATGGTTGCTGTGACGTCAGCGTCACAAGTATGTTATCAAAGTAGATCCTTGATGTACATCCAAGGTCTGATCCCACGGAATTGGCTGAGGCAGTTCTGCTTGGCATTTTGGTGGCCATCTTAGGTGAGTACATTGGACAAAACCCATATTTGAACTTGTCCATGGGATTGATTAAAGCAATGCATATATGGAATTTGAAACCAACCAGGAGACTTAGAGTGTCCACAAGTGGAAAGACAGGTGGACACCATGGGACAAAGCCCATATTCAAACTTGGGCAAGAAATTGATAAATATATATATTTTTTAAAGAAATCAGGTGATAAATGACTTAGTTAGAGTGTCCACATGTGCAAACCGATCGACAGCAGCCATATTGGTTATCATTCACTGGGCAAAACCAATATTTGAACACAGGCTAGAGTTTGGTGAAAGTCATCCATGTATGAAAATTGATAGAAATCTGTTACTGAATGACTTAGTCAGGGAGACCAGTGAAAACTTTATCTGGAGGCCTGACATTCTTATCTGGAGTATTACAGGCCTCCAGATAAGAGTGCCAATTGGACAATTATTTTCTTTATTTCTCATCCAAAATATATGTTATGGGTACTCAAAAGAACCGCCTCAATGAGACAGTTCTTTTGAGCACCCAAAACACATGTTTAAATTAATTGGTAAGAAAATAACTAAAATTTTACGCAAAACAAATTTCCTTATCTGGACGGTTCCGGGACATCTCGGTCCCTGACAAACTCGGCCCCTGACAAACTGGGCCCCTAACAAAATCCGCCCCTAGCAAACTTGGCCCCTAATAGAAACAATGTGCCATTTTCTAAGGAGGTTGGATTGTTTCATTGCACATATGCTTAATTCATTTTTTCAATATTTCATTCTCATTTTGCCTACGTAATGGGTATGAAACAACTAAATTTGGCGATGACTTTATGGGACATATGCATGCAAATAGTGCATTCCCATTCCAGATGCCCCTTTTATGTGGTGTCTCATAAGGGCTTATTTCTGTAAAAAAATGAGTGATAGAAGAGGTGAGTAGATGTCAATCATCGTGAATGGCAGTAAATATTTGCAAATGGTGAAGGCTCTAGATGCACAGTTGACCTTAGCCTTTGCTGGTCGAATATTGGGTGATTGTAAGTCCCAAAGCTGAATGATCTAGTTTGTGTCAGGGCACTAAATAAAATCGTATAGTAATTACAAGACCTGAAATATACTAACTCATAAAAATTCATTGTTAATACATTAATGAATATAAGTAATTATTTTGGGCCAAGTTGGCTAGGGGCCGAGTTTGTTAGGGGCCGAGATGTCCAGTTACCATCTGGACCTATGGTATTATTACCTGTGTCATCAACACATATTGGAGCAGCACCTGTCATAGCTTCTGATGTTCTAAAAACATAGTCTGCAAAAAACAATACACACTTTATTGGTTTGGTTATGCAATTATATTACATATGTAGCACAAAATTGTGGATTTTTTTTCTTGTCTGTTGGTTTAAATGGGTGCTCAAAAGAACCAACTCATTGAGGCAGTTCTTTTGAGTACACACAACATATGTCAAAGTTGAAAAATAATAAAACATTTTTCAATTGCGCTCTCTTTATCTGGAATCTTTGTTTCGATACTTCATGTCCCAGCCAACAATATTTAAGTAATGTCGCAGGAGCGGAATCCCCAGGGGGGGTTCTCTGATATTTTTCATACATAATGATATGTAGGCTCCGACCATTTTTTTGGGTTCAAAATCTTGAATTTCAATATTTTTGGGGGTTTTCTAAACTGTTACATGAGCATCAACATCTTGACTGCCAATGTAAACAATGAAAATGAACCAATGTGGGTCATTGATTCTCTGTGACCTTTTAAATTTGGGTTGTCTTAGAATTATCACGACGTCACGGCAACTATAGCCCACATTGTTTCGATTTTGTGATTGAATGCAAGCTAAATGATGGGACTTGTCAATTTTATTATTCACATAATTAAAATATTAAATTTTTGACAATAAATTAGCATTTTAGTAGGTGACGCATTTCTAAAGTCCTTCAGTATATGTAATAATAATGTACCTGTGTTTATACTGTTTTCTTTGAAATTCTGTATAGTATTGTCTCCAAACAAATCTTTTCCCACCTAAATATACAAAACAATATACATGTACACTTCCATTAAGGCCATAACAAATAAATTTTTAGATTTTCATCCAAATTTTGTGAAAAATTGGGGCAGGTGGAAAGTTTTTATTTTCTATTTTTTATTTTTCGGACTGCTTTAAAAACAGGACAGTGCTGAAAGAAACTATTAATACCATGAAATTGTCAAAATGAATAAATGATAAATATTAAGTGTCCAAATAAAAACCAGATTTTTTGTGTGTTTTTTTTGCAAAAATACTGGCCAGAAAAATTGCACCAAAAATTTTCAGCCTTTTTCAAATATTTTTTTTCTTTTTTTAAAGCAAATAGAAAAAAATGGGGTGGAAGGTTTTTGAAAAACCTTCCACCCATTTTTTTTTTATTTGCTTATATTTCATTGGGGTGGGTGGGGATGAGAATCTAAAAAAAATATTTGGCATGGCCTAAATTGATTGTTATATATAAGCATAATCCCTCATTTAAAATATTGGACAAATCTGCACAAAAGCATAATATATTCTTGATGAATGGAGTGAATGGAAAACTTTACACCTGGGCTACTTATGATGGTATTTTTTTTTATATTAACCCTTTGGAGACCGGAAACCCCTTAATGGATATATACTTTGGCAAACAGTGAAGACCCAGATGAAATGCCACATTATCCGCATAATGCAACATTTCATCAGGGTCAGCACTGTTTTCTATTTGACAAAATCGATCTTCAGAGAAATGAATACAATATTTTTTGGGAATTATAACCTGTGACCCCTCAATATATACAATAGACCATCCCAAGTGTATTGTATAAAACCAGAAGGAAGAACACTTTGTACACAAAGGGATAAAAATATCCCAGCAACAACTTGGCATATTTTTCTTGACTTGTAACATACAGGTACAGCTGCTATACAAGAGCGTAACCAGAACACCAAGCTATTTACACACAACAAAGGGGGACAATTGAAATGGGCAGTGATTTCTTCTATTGCGTCTCTTTTCAAAATGGTGACTTCCCAGAGGGAGTGAATTCTTTCCTTTAAGAGAAGTCCCTTATTGTATGGGAAAACAGTATCTCCACCTTTGGTCATCTCCTTTCAATGTGTACATTTTTATTATGCACATGCGTATTGTGCATTATGGCAGCTATACCAATGCTATACATGCACAAAATTCCACAAATATAATGATTTTGATAGATTTATGCAAAAACAATACCTTAAACTGTAAAGAAGGCACTATCTTTTTTAATTGATGGTGTTTTAAGTATTGCTTAGGCCATCCTTAAACAAATTTTGTTTGCCGTCATGTGACCGACTCACTCAAAATGCTACCGACCCAATATATTTTATTGCCATTTCAAAGATTTCTTTTTATTCTAATTTTAGACATTTTTTTCTTTATCTTTAATGTCTAAACAAATTGGTGAAAAAAAACCCTACCTACCTACCTTAGTAACCTACCCACCTGGAAAATTATGAGTAGTGTGACAGCAAACAATTTTTTAAGGATGGTGCTATATTGAAAGTCATTTTCAACTTGTTATTATCATTAGACAGAAATATGCTGAATGTGAAAAAAAGATACATTTTATATTTCATTCTGTGACTAAAATGGAATTTTTTGTTGACTCTTTCCTCCCTAGCAGCAACTTTTGTCATCTGCTGCTGATAACCTTTTCAAACACTTTGGACCCAGATCAGCTCTGAGAGAATGTCCATCCTGATCTGGATCAAAACCATTTGACATTCTGATGCTGTTTCAGAAAGACCTTTTTGAAAAAGTTAATTATGATAAGAATTCAGCAGTCGACAACAAAAGCATGATAAACAACCCCACACAGGTAAATGTATACGTCGCTTTGCCGGTATTTACGCATATTGCCGATACTTCATAGAGCGGATGTGGTAGGTATTTTAATTTTTGTCGGTGTTAATGCTATAATATAGAAAAACAGGCCAAAGGGACTATAGACTTCAATCATTTTTAAGTATTCAGTATGTGTATGGCGATTTATGTAAGCATTTAGGAACAGATTCAAGTACAGATTGAATACCTATCATCCGGATCAGTACTCGAATCTATTCCTAAATGCTTACATATATCGCCATGTGCATGCCGAATACTTGAAAATGATCGAATTCTATAGTTCCCTTGGCATACGGAATGTTTTTCTATATAGTATTTACACCAATATCTACCACATCCGGTCTATGACGTACCAGCAATAAGGGTAAATACCAGCAAATCGACATATACATTTACCAGTGTAAATCCAGCATGCAAAGTGTGAAGGTACATCTGTCTGAGAGGTACACAACTCCATCAGAATTTATCTGACCAGGAACAAATTTAAACTTGACCTGTATTTTAGAATTGTTAACTCTTAGCCTTAATATTAAAGTCATCTGCTGATAACGTTTTTAAACATTTTGGATCCTGATCACATATGATCTGGATCCAAACTGTTTGACACTCTGATGGCATTCCTGAAAGAATTTTTAAAAAAAGTTGATTTTGAAAAAAAAATCAGCAGATGACAATAAAAGTATGCAGAATTACCCAGTAGGCAAAGAGTTAAAACACATATACCTTGGATATCATTGCAGTTTTGGATTTCAGTCTTGCAGCAGTGACACACTGATTAGCTCCCTTTCCCCCAAACCCAATGGAGAACCGGGTTCCTTGTATGGTTTCGCCTGGTTTGGGTAGTCTTGAAACATAGCTGAAACATAAATTTTGAAGTACAGTCAAATTACTTTTAGTTTACTGAAATCACATGTCAATCATGCTCTAGATACCAGGGTGGGTAGTCACGTGGTTTCTGTTAGGATACACTGTACGGAAAAATGGCGGACTTCTTTCCACACCGATGTTTTAAGCAAAAGTAAGTAGATATTTCTGCGTGTTTTTTTTCATCTTTACACAGAAAGTTATACACCATTTTCCAGCCCCCATTTTTCCCGATCTAACGATGCATGGATATTCTCATAAAGCTTCTTACTTTGAGTACAGACTCTGTCACAAATTTTTTAGCGGCGAAGATCGGTCCTGAATTTGGAAATAAGCTGTACGGACAACATTTGTGACAGAGTTAGTACTCAAAGTAAGCAGCTTAAAGATGCTATCCTGGTAGCGTTTGATAGGTGAAAATGTGGGCTGGAAAATGATGTATAACTTTCTGGGTATAGATAAGAAAACATAGAGAGATCTACCTACATTCGATCAGAATGTCCGTACAGTGTATTCGAACATCCGTACAGTGTATCCGAGCAAAAACCATGTGACTACCCATCCTGGATACTCTCAGGCTCTAATAATTAGTTGTCATTGATGATGATGATGATGATATTGATGATGATTGATGATGATGATAATGATGATTGATGATGATGATTGATGATGATGGTGATGATGATTAGATGATGATGATTGATGATGAATGATGATGATGATGATGTTGATGATGATGACGACGACTACGATGATAATGATGATGAGAACAAAGGCAATGATGATTGATGATGATGATGTGATGATGATAATTAATGTTGATGATGATGATTGATGATGATGATTTTATCATTCAGCAATTGATGATGATGATAAAGATGATATACATCTGATATCATTGTTTATGCATTATGTACCACCCACAGGTGGCCGGCCGCCCAGCTACATTCTGGGCACCAGGGGCTGAAGACACAACTTTCTCAGGAACTTTTATAATACGGCCCGTCTAATTTCAGATTTGATTCATACAATTAATTTGTCCAGTAAGTTAACGTCTCTCTTCAGAACTTTAAAAGCTTCAGCTCTCTGGCATTTAGTAAGGTCTGGCATGAAATATATTAATACTAAACATTTCATCATTAGTCTCTCTAAGAGACATACTGGATTTCATTAACTCTGAGAGTTTTTACCATGAAAGAAGTACCAAAGAGCCTTCCTACCAGAGAGATACTTCGGCCAAAAGGCTGATAACAACAACAACAACAACTCTTGCACTGGAAAATCTAAATGTTCTGCATTTGACAGATTAGTTCATAATCTCATCACACTTTCCTAACCGCACAGGTTTTATTGTGTCCTCTTCTCCCATGGAGGGAATAATTCAATTTAGTGTCTTAAATTTGACACTCTTTAACACCAGATCCTTCATACTCCGCATAGACTTAAGTTTTGTATTTAGGGGAGAGTTTTTAGGGTAAAGGGGAATATAAGAAACATTTCTGTTATTGGGGGGAAATAAACAGATTTATTTCAAGAGAACAAGCGCACGTTCAAAACCTTTGCGTCCGAATTTAAGTACGCCGTCGACCGCTTGTACATAGTCTGACAAAACCATAATTAATGCAAAAGAAACGATGAAATGTCATATAAAATGTGGGAAAGTGTTAGGTACAAACCTAATAAGATCAGTATTACAAGACCCTACAACTGTCACGTCCATTCTGAGTAGTTTTTGTCGATGAAAAATAGCCAGTTAAAAAATTTTACAACCCCCTTCCGTAAACAAATTGGTTTCCGGCAACAAATGAAGTTCAACTAATTATTGAAATTCAATTCATTACGCGAAAAATAATTCGCACTTCGGACCTCTGTGTAGCGAGGGATCCATCTTTTTCTACATAGTTTACTGTAGTATTGCACCTCAAATGGAACGCTATTTTTCGTTTTTGAAATTTTACATGAAGTTTCCTCACCCTGAATATTTGCATGCGCATATATATAGCAAAACCCTAACTAGATTTAAAGATATCAACCTCACTGCTCTGATATCTTGTAAAAATAAATAACTTAGTTTTGTTGGAATGAAAATACCCGTTTAGTAACCATTTTTGTACACCTGGAATAGATATCGTAGTATTTGCTCAGCTATAATTGAGCCTGTATTTAAAATAATCTTTATGTTTTATTTGTATTGTTCAAATATTGTTAGATCTGGTACTTCTAAAATTACCAAAATCATTTTAGTAGTAATAATAAGTTCTGATAATATTTATATTGCGTGATCCAAATTTGGACCTAGAAATTACTGGTCAGCCGTTTACCTGGTCAGCCTTTTAGGGGGTCTGGTCAGCTAATTGGTCTGCATCTGTTTTGGTCAGCGGTCAGCGGTCTTCATTGAAAAAGTCAGCCTTTTAGGGAGGACCGTGCTAAACGAATCCGGGTCGATTCGCCCCAGATCCAGTTCGCTTTTATAGCCGTCCAGGGAGCAGCCATCTTACAGCTATTGGCACACATTAACCTGAGTTAACCTCAATATGCTGGTCTGGCAAATGATTGAAGCGGCACCTTTCAGTCAATTTCTTTATTTCAATATTGGATAATGGGTGTTCCGTTTTAATTACAATCAACAGCCAAATCATTGCAAATTAAAATGTAACAGCTGTCAAATGAAAGGTATTTTGTTTTTCAATAAGTTTCATTTGATTTTATTCTGTCTTTTTGTTATCAAAACGAAGAAAATTGTTACAAAATATGTCGTCTGCTATAGTAATAATTAGAGCTTTAAGACTTTAATTTTAGAATTAATTATTAAATATGGACCATGTTTCAACATATACTCATCAATGCACACACTGCTAAAAGCATTACTCTGAAACATTGATATTTTTTGCCTTTTGACTGATTTATAATTCTGCTTTGGTAGTGTGTAAGCAGGTGGAAGTGATTCCAGTTTTGGTGTGTAGAGATCATTGACCTGAGAATGACCAGACTCCCATTAAGAAGCAAAAGTGATTAATTACCGGCTAATAGAAGAGCATTCACAAACATTTTATGAGGGATTATTCCTGCCATACTGTAAACACTATAATAATCACATTTGAAAAAAGATGTGAATTATCCCTTTAAAGATTATCCGGCTGCACACTTACTTTAATCAGGGTGTTAAATATAAATTGTCAGTCCTTAGTGAACAAGAAAGCAGAGTTTCATGCCCTACTTGACTTACACAATCCAGACATAGTTATTGGAACAGAGTCCTGGCTCACACCAAATCACCTTGATAGTGAATTCTTCCCCTACTCGCTTGGCTACACTCCATTTCGTGAGGATAGGGGTGCAGGTACTGTGGGTGGTGGTGTCTTCATCTTAGTTAAAGACACAATTATTGCAACAGAACAGAAGCAACTTAAAACTGATTGCGAAATAATCTGGGTTAAGCTTGACATTGTTGCTGCCAAACCACTTTATATTGCAGCTTACTACCGTCCGAAGGAGAGTGATGCTCATAGCCTCGAAGAACTAAATAGGTCACTAGAGATGGTAAGTATGAGGAAAGGCAATATATGGGTCTTGGGAGACTTTAACTTTCCCAAGTTCTCATGGGACTCTGAACATGTTCCCACCATCAAACCAGGATGCAGATATCCCTCCATATACAACAGCTTTATCTCCTGCCTAGATGATTACAGCCTAGTTCAAATGGTGAGTAAACCCACCAGAGGTGACAATGTTCTTGACCTGTTCCTGACATCAAACCACACCCTTGTAAATAAAGTTGAAATCTTGTCAGGCATCTCAGATCATGAAATTTCAATTTCAAATGTAAGCATTAAACCCAAGATGAGTCGACAAAAGCCTAGATCGGTACCAATTTACAGAAAAGCAGACTGGAATAAATTTAAATCTTTTATGGCCTTGAAATCCTCTGAAATTTTGTGTCGCTTCCAAGAGAGTACAGTTGAGGAAATCTGGAATGCTTTGAAAACAGCTCTTGACTCTGGAATTAAGCAGTTTGTCCCCATTAAGAAATTAAGTTCTAAATGTAGCCTGCCATGGATTACACAGGAAATCCGTCGACTCATGCGTAAGCGTGATAAATTGTTTCAAAAACAAAAGTCAGGTTCGGGTAAGGATAGGTGTCACTTCAAAAGGGTCAAACATCTAGTGCAGCTAAAAATAAAAATTTCTTATGAAAATTATTTGGCAGACATACTTGGGGTGGGTTCGGGTGATGAGAATGAAGGTTCTAGGTTTTCTCCAAAAAAACTTTTTAGCCTGATCAAAAACAGTAGGCAGGATAATCGGGGCATATCCACCTTAAAGGACTCAGAAAATATCCTGCATAGTGGAAACGTAAAAAAGGCAAATCTCCTAAATTCCCAATTTCAGTCCGTTTTCTCTTGCTTATCCACACTTAAGTTAGGTCAATTGTGTACTAAGAAGATACACAATTTCTTTCAAGAAAATAATCCTGAAAATATAACCCCCCTATGTTCCACTATGCCGGAAATCAAAATTGACCATAATGGTGTGTTAAAATTACTATCAAATCTGAAACCTGACAAGGCTGCTGGTCCTGATTCCATCAAACCAGTAGGCTTGAAACAGTTGAAGATAGAGATTGCTCCTGTTATTCGCCTCTTGTTTGAGAAAACACTGCAAACCGGACAACTCCCTTCTGATTGGAAAAAGGCACAAGTCTGTCCCTTATTCAAAAAAGGCGACAAAACAGAACCTTCTAACTATAGGCCCATTTCTTTGACATGTATCTTATGTAAAGTTATGGACCACATAATTGCTTGGAACCTTTCAACACACCTAAACAAGCATAACATCCTCTATGAACTTCAATATGGGTTTCGCGAAAAACGCTCATGCGAGACCCAATTGATTCAACTAGTAGAAGACTTAGGAAGGCAGCTATCTTTGGGAAAGCAAACCGATTTAATACTTTTGGATTTTAGCAAAGCCTTCGACAAAGTAAATCATCTAAAACTCTTATATAAACTTTCTCGTTTTGGTGTAAAAGGGAACACTTTAAATTGGATACAGTCATTCCTGATAGGTCGCACTCAAACTGTTGTACTGGATGGGGAGTCATCTGAGGAGGTCAAAGTGACCTCTGGTGTACCTCAGGGCTCAGTACTGGGCCCACTCCTCTTTCTATTGTACATCAATGACCTACCTGAAAACATTCAGTCCCAGGTCAGGTTATTTGCTGATGATACGGCTGTATACCTGACAGTCACCAACATGCAAGATAGTCAGGTACTTCAGTCCGACTTGGAGTCTCTTCAGCATTGGGAGAGAACCTGGGATATGGAGTTTAACCCAGGCAAATGCCAGGTTATCCATATTACCCGCTCAAAAAGCCCGGTTAAGTCCAGATACTTCATGCATAACCAGGAACTAGAATCTGTGGATGCAGCGAAGTTTCTGGGTGTGACCATCAGCAAGGACCTGAGCTGGAACACCCACATAAACAACATTACCAGTACCGCTAACAAAACACTGGGTTTTGTCAAAAGAAACGTAGTAACCAAAAATAAAGATATCAAAACCATGGCATAAAACTCCCTTGTCCGTCCACAGGTTGAATATGCATCAGTCGTCTGGAGCCCTTACACCAAAGACAACATTAACAAAATTGAAAAGGTCCAAAGAAGGGCAGCCAGATGGGTCACGAATGACTACTCCTCATATAGTAGCGTAACGGATATGCTGAGCAACCTTGGATGGCGATCCCTAGAAAACAGACGTACCGACACGCGCCTCGCTATGTTCTATAAGATCGTTTACGGCCTAGTTGCCATACCACTTCCATCATATTTTGAGCATCCTGAAGTATACACTCGCCATATGCACTCTCTTTCTTACAGACAGATTCATACATCAGTCTGTTATTATAAATACTCATTTTCCCCATATCCATTGTTCTTTGGAACAAGTTACCAGCTGATCTCGTCCTGGTTTCTGATCTTGACTCCTTTAAAACAGGAGTCAGCGAGATCAATCATACACAGCCTTAAATGCATACTGTTTTTAATCTGCTTTTAACTCCATCTTATCAACACCTAACACTATCATCTTTATTTTCATCTCACTATCATTCTTTTATATTAACCTCTTGTTTTTAATCTTTCTTACTAACACACCATGCGCATGCAAACATCCCAATAATACTCGGAAGAGGGTTCGGGATTATGAAGAGATAGATAGATAGATAGATACTTTAATCAGAGACAATAAACGCCCAATTACTTTAACTGGTTGATCAGTCCCTTTTCTTAATGCAATGAGTAGATCAGTGCCACCCTGCGTGTTGGCGCAGGGGTGAAGGAAATATAAAATATTTTTTTTACGCTATATTAATTTTTATTGTAAGCATTGCATTTCGTTATCACGGTTCATCCTAGTCATGCTAATTACATTTATGCACTACACTCCTTTCAAACTTTTTTTCATGGACACCTGCACCCTCGAGTCTGCACCATACCAATTATAAGCAAATAATATATAGCAATGTGGATCACGATCAGATGGCTTTTAGTATACAAAGAGATAAATCTGATTTCCAGGGCTTAATTTCTATCATTATTACTGAAGCGTGTTCATCGTTAAAATTAAATTATTATCATATAATGACTCAAAGCAATATTTCTTTCGAGAAAATGCTTAGAATATCTTTAAGAAGTGTATAACAGTTTAAAGTGGGGCGAAACGACTAGGGTAAAAAAATGTGGGGCAAAACGACTAGGGTCTTGGGACGAAACGACTAGGGTGTAGGGGCGAAACGTCTAGGCATCAAATTTGGGGCGAAACGACTAGGGCGAAACGACTAGGGGCGAAACGACTTGTTACCTGCTAGACTACTGTTACTTATAGATTCGTGCCCCGGCGCGATTCATTTTGCAAAATCGTTCTTATTCGCTGAATAGTTAGGTCGGATCTGAAAGCTGAAAGCCCCTGCCGAGCCGAGCTGCCGAGTGCCGACTGACATAGTTTATTTTTTTCAAATTCATCCTCAGTGAAGATTCTTCATAAATAATTTTGATTTAATATCATCACATAGATTAAAATCGATAAGTGGAACAATAATCATAATAGCAAACAACAATAATTTTGATTTTATTGCCATTTTATTGCTCGCAGGGGGTCTGAAAACGACAGCCGAGTGAATCAAGGTTTCAGTTGATTTTTAATGTAAATTTGAGAGGTCCACAAGCGAGTTTGGCAAACATTCTGAAAATAAAAGATAATTGAAGAAAAAAATCAAAGGATTCTTACTTAAAAATGCGTTAATTTCACGAAAATCGTCATTTTCCTAAAGGCCACATCCAGGTCTATTTTTAGACATTTTGATTAACCTTAATGAAATGGCAATTAAAATCAAATTATAACTGTTAACTATTATTATTAATGTTCCACTTATTGCTTTTAGTCTATGTGATTATTTTAGATAATATTTATTATTGAAAAATCTCCACAGATGATGATATTGAAAAATAAACTATGTGGGTCGGCAAGCTCGGCTCGGCAGGGGCTTTCAGACCCGACCGAATAGTTATACCCAAAGGTGTGTTAAACGGGAACCGGTCATTAAAACGAAAATGAAAGTAAATTCATCACCAACTCATTGTGCTTTACCAACTGATGAGGAACAGTTCGTCCCGGTCTGCATAAAAAGTAAGATTGTTAGTGTCAATAAATTGCTGGCCAAAACTGCGAAACTATTATGTGACTGTGACCCCAGGAGCTTGACTATGACGAGGGTGGGCTACAAAACAAGTATTAGCTTTTGAAGAATTGTGAGACAATTCCAGTTCATAAAGAAATAAATCCTAAGAAGCCTAAACCATCATGGATGGATAAATACTGTTTAAAACTAGTTGAGGAGAAATACAGGGCCTGGAAGAAATATACTTATTCAAGAAATCATGAACATTACTTGGACTACTGTAGAATAAGAAATAAAGTGTCTAGGAGTGAACGATATGCAAAAGGCAGTGGCTAGAGGTATGGATCCGTACCCCTAGCCTGGGAGGCTAGGGATACGGATCCGTACCCCTAGCCTGGGAGACTAGAGGTACGGATCCGAACCCCTAGTATATTCTACCATGTCTGGCTACAGGTACAGACATTTAACCCTGATGAGAAGTTATCATGATTATAAGTGTTCGAAAATACCTTGTTGTTGTGTTATGAAATACAAATCCGGCAAGTCGTCATTTTAAATGCGGGATAACTCTGTATAGTAAATATAAAAACGAAACACGAATTCGGAAATGGGACAAGTGGCGCGGGATTTATGTATTATTATTATTATTATTATTATTATTATTATTATTATTATTATTATTATTATTATTAAATCAAATTAAAACTTGTTATTCATGATTTGTTTTTGCTGTTTTCACTTTCGGTTTGTGTCATTAGCGAGGGTGCGAACAACATTCTGTGATTAATTGATCGGCATAATGCACCACAAAGACATCTTTAAACTTAAAAGAACAAATTAGTATTATGAGATATCATTTCATAGTATACGCGGTGACCGGAACTTTAAATCCAGGAGTACAGGAATTAGAGAACAGAGGTAATCAATCTATCTATCTATCTATCTATCTATCTATCTATCTATCTATCTATCTATCTGTCTATCTGTCTATCTATCTATCTATCTATCTATCTATCCTTTCGTTTTGCAGGTCATGACAAGTAAACCCAGCCAGCACACTATGTCGAACCCACATCGGTCCGCCCACAAAATGCCATTCAAATGGCATTTCGCTGGCGGGCCGATCCTGGCCCGCTTTTTTATGTTGAGTTTTGATGTTAATTTCAATATAATGCGTAAATCAACTATTATTTTTTCAGATAAACCTTTTTGGTGCTCAAAAGAGTCTTCACGATGAGACGGTTCTTTTGAGCACCAAAAACTTACGTTAAAAGTGATAGAAAATACAATTTTACACACCACCTGTCCGTTCATCAGTCCGTACAATTTAATCATTTGTTTTCGTGCTAAGAAGTAACATAAGTACCTTAAGGATCTAAAAAAATAGTAAGTTTGTCCATACGTCTAAAGGTCCTAACAAATAAACCCAGCCAGCACATAATGTCGGACCAGTATCGGTCCGCTAGCAAAACGCCATTCAAATGGCATTTCGTTTGCGGGCCGACCCTGGCCCGCTTTTTTTATGTTTAGTGGGATATATAATGCGTAGATAAATTATTCTCTAGTCATTTTAGACATATAGTTGGTGCTAAAAAGAGTCTTCTCGATGAGACGGTTCTTTTGAGCACCCAAAATCAACGTTAATTTAGAAAATACAATTTATCTATCTATTCTTCTTCAATTATTGATACTATCACAAAAACATATTCTTGGTGGTAGGAAAGTGGTTTAGGATGGTTTAGAGGTGGTTTGGAGGTGGTTTGGGGTGTTTCCATGGACCCTGACAGGTTGTATCATTTCACAAAAAATATTTCCTTTCGAGGTTAATCTGCTTTTTATAGGATAATAAAAATAATAATAATAATAATAATAATAATAATAATAACAACACAACATAAATCCCGCACCACTTGTCCCATTTCCGAATTCAAATGGCATTTCGTTTGCGGGCCGACCCTGGCCCGCTTTTTTTATGTTTAGTGGGATATATAATGCGTAGATAAATTATTCTCTAGTCATTTTAGACATATAGTTGGTGCTAAAAAGAGTCTTCTCGATGAGACGGTTCTTTTGAGCACCTAAAATCAACGTTAATTTAGAAAATACAATTTATCTATCTATTCTTCTTCAATTATTGATACTATCACAAAAACATATTCTTGGTGGTAGGAAAGTGGTTTAGGATGGTTTAGAGGTGGTTTGGAGGTGGTTTGGGGTGTTTCCATGGACCCTGACAGGTTGTATCATTTCACAAAAAAATATTTCCTTTCGAGGTTAATCTGCTTTTTATAGGATAATAATAATAATAATAATAATAATAATAACAACACAACATAAATCCCGCACCACTTGTCCCATTTCCGAATTCTTGTTTCGTTTTTATATTTACTATACAGAGTTATCCCGCATTGCAAATGACGACTTGCTGGATTTGTATTTCATAACACAACAACAAGGTATTTTCGAACACTTATAATCATGATAACTTCTCAACAGGGTTATATGTCTGTACCTGTAGCCAGACATGGTAGAATATACTAGGGGTACGGATCCGTACCTCTAGCCTCCCAGGCTAGGGGTACGGATCCGTATCCCTAGCCTGGGAGGCTAGGGGTACGGATCCGTACCTCTAGCCACTGCCTATGCAAAAAGACGGTTTGAGCGAGGTATATCCCTTGAAGTTAAAGAAAATCCCAAGTCTTTTTGGAAATTCGTTAGGAGTAAAACTCAAACTAGATCAGGGATTAGTGACTTGAAAAATAAAGATGGAGAATGGATCACAAATGATAAAGATAAAGCAAATGAGATGAATGGATTTTTTAGCTCTGTATTCACAAAAGATGAAGACAATTATTTTCCCGATTTCTCGAGAAGATCAGACAGTTCAATCAGTGACATAGTGGTAACAGAAAATAAAGTGAAATCCCTGCTGAAGCAATTAAATGTATCTAAATCCACAGGACCAGATAATTTTCATCCAAGATTCTTAAAGGAGACCGTGGACAATATATCGCTCCCAATTACCATTCTGTTTAATAAATCACTAAGTGAGGGTATCTTACCCAGTGAATGGAAACTTGCTAATGTAACCTGTATTTTCAAAAGTGGAGACAAAACAAAATCATCGAATTATAGACCTATCAGCATAACTAGTATATTATGTAGATTATTGGAAAGTATTATTAAAAATGAAGTCATGGAACATTGCAAGGATAGAGATATTTTTACAGACTCTCAATATGGATTTAGAGAGAAAAGGGGATGCATATTACAGTTATTAACAGTTTTTGACACATGGTCTCAATATATTGATTGAGACATTCCAGTTGACACTATATTTCTAGACTTTAGAAAGGCATTTGACAGTGTACCACATAAGAGATTATTATTGAAACTTGAAAGACTAGGAGTGTCTGGAAATGTGTTGAAGTGGATTTCTTCATTCCTATCGAATAGATCACAGCGAGTTGTTATAAATGGACAGTCTTCAGAATGGACAGACGTATCAAGTGGTGTACCCCAAGGCTCTGTCCTTGGCCCCCTGTTATTTATTTTATATGTGAATGACCTTCCCGATGAAGTAAAATCATACTGTAAACTATTTGCAGATGATGCCAAACTTTATAAAGACTTACAAAATCTTGAAGACTTTGAAACCATCCAAAATGATTTGAATAAACTTTGCCAGTGGACAATAAAGTGGTTAATGATATTCAATGTTGAGAAATGTAAAGTTATGCACCTAGGTAAAACTAATCCAAGATTTGAATATGAAATGACAGACAAAGATGGAAACACTAAAGTATTGAAATCAGTTGAAATGGAAAAAGATCTAGGAGTTAATGTACAAGAGAATTTGAAATTTGATAAACACATCAGCTTGACAGTAAACAGAGCAAATAGATTAGTTGGATTAATCAAGCGTGCTTTCTCTTACCTTGACGAAGAGACACTGTTAGTCTTATATAAAACACTTATCAGACCTATTCTTGATTACGGAAACACCATATGGTTCCCAACACTGAAGAAAGATATTCGTGCTATTGAAAATGTACAAAGAAGGCTCACAAAAATACTTCCAGAGCTTTCCCATATAAGTTATGAAGAGAGGTTACATAAACTAAATCTTACAACACTCAACAATAGAAGACATCGAATGGATATGATTCAGACTTTCAAAATTATAAACAAGATTGATGATATAAAGATGGAAGGACTCTTTGAATTTTCTGACTCAATAACACGAGGTCATAGTTTGAAATTAAAAAAGCCCAGAGTATTGAAATCATTCAGAATGAACTCATTTAGCATTAGAGCTATAGATAAGTGGAATAATTTGACTGATGATATTGTGAACTCTTCTACTGTGCTTAGTTTCAAGACCATATATGACAGATATATGGGGGATCAGAAATACCATACTGGAGATCTTTACTAGTGTTATATACAATAAGTACTCTTATTCAAGATATACATATATGCTGACTATAGACATATCACCAATATAGACTTTAAAATAGCACCGGAAGTTAGTTTTAAATTGTTACTCAAGAAGAGATGTAGAAGACAAGTCGTCAGGACTTAAAGTTTCTACTAACACCAAGTTACAAGTAGTTACAAGTGTTACTAACAGCTACACTACTCTTCTATTTGAGGATATAATATTCAAAAAGCCAAATCTTAATCTCATCTGCCAATAATTAAGAATATCCTAAAATGAATCCTAGATGTCAATAAATACTGTAAGGTACATTATGATTACTAATTTTGAGTAAAAACATTGAATAACGAACATTTAAAAGCAGACACTATTCTACCTCCCCTGACATAACGTCCTGCTCTAGACTCCCGACCATTTGATAAAGTCTTATTTCAGGTTCACTGTTAAAACAAAATATCGTCTTTACTACCCACTTCCCAACAGTGAAAATGGAACACATCACATAATAATTATCGTTTAATCAGATATATACATTAAAATCTGGTGTCCTCTAGCCCTCAGACTCAGTAGATGGCCGTTTGTTTACTACGTTAAAACTCCTTAACACCGCTAGCGAGTGCAGAGTTAATATATATGCACCAAAATCTCATATACTGTGGGTCCCATTTGTCATTATAGGCTCACCTGGAATGGTCAGACAGGGTAACCTGACAGGAAGTGCAAGAAAACTCAAGGATGGTGCCGCAGATCTGCACAATTTGCTGGAGAAATGGAACATCTTGCATATTGATGGAACCAACATTGTTAATGAGATTGCAACCATAAAACTAGATTGCTTGTAAGTAACTGTTGCTCAGTGTACCTGCTTAACCAAGGCTGGGCTACGAAGGGATGTAAGTTTATGTCTGTCCTCCTGTTTTAAAACAGCTGGTGGACTCTGTGTCAAACTGCACAACTCCTCTTACAATTTTATACCACCCAAGAATTAGTTTTGTCTATATATGATAGCTGAAATGGTTTCAATTTGATTATTGAAAGACATTTAACCATTGAGAACATAAATTATTAATATCTTCAAACATACTTTCAGTTAAATTACATGTACCAGGCCCCCAGATAAGAGTAAAAAATTATTTTCTTATTTCTCACCCAAAATATAATGTGTGGGTACTCAAAAGAACCGTCTCAATGAGACGGTTCTTTTGAGCATCCAAACATGTGTTTAAACTGATGGATATGAAAATAATCTGCTAATTATTTTGCTTAACTGGTCCTATGATGTACTTATGCTCAGGATTTTGAAATATTTATCTTAATTTCACCCATGCACATGGTCAGACAGATCACAGTAACTTTATTGCCTTTTTGGGGATACAGCCTGTACCTTTTGAATAAGGGAATAAATCCCAATAAAATCCTTAGGCTGGGAAAAAATCTCCAAAATTGGGAAAATACAGGCCTTTTTTGGATTGGGAAGCAGCCTGTATTCGGCTGTAAAATAGGAAAAATAAAATCACTGGATCATCACAATTTTGTTCAGTGCTCAGATAGTAAAACAATACTCTATATGGGCCTCATCAAGAGACAACCTAACTTTGTTGTATGCAAATAACAAAGGCCCAGACCAGCCTGCATATCTGCACAGTTTTTGTTATTTGCTATCTGGGAAGTATAGTAGTCAGTCTTGCTCCATGTAAAATTAATAACTGTAAATATTTTCTTTAATACCCATAATATTTAGCATATGTTTTGGATGCTCAAAAGAACCATCACATTGGTTCTTTTGAGTACCCACAACATGTTTTGGTTGAGAAATAAGAAATTATTTTTTGCTTTAGCACTCTTAACTAAAGGCCTGAATATAAAGCATCATCTCAAACAAAAAAAACACATGTATATTATTGATCCTACAGCAAGTATCTAGACTACCTGATGAGTGGGTAAAATGAAGTGTTCGAACATTATAAACCATGGTCAGGCGGCTGCTTCAGGAACAGGCTGTTTTGGGTTCATAATCAGGGCCCCAGATAAGAGTGGGTAACTGAAAATTATTTTCTTGTTTCTCAACCAAAACATATGTTGTGGGTACTCAAAAGAACCAAGGAGACCATTCTTTTGAGCACCAAAAACACATGTTTAATTGATGGATAAGAAAAGAATCCCACTTTTGCACTGACATTTTTTGCTTAACTGGCCCTATACATAATACGTGTATTTGATAAGACCTAGCCATCTGAGTATTTAGAGCTAGTAAAGTAAGTTTGGATGAAAATCAAGGTATTTATTTCCATAGATTGGTGATTCTAGTGCAGTTGCTTTTGTAACGCAACTTCTGATTGGATAACGTCAAAAATTTGCGAAATATCGCAGGATGTACTGTAGGAAACAATTTGACGTCATTAATTACATCACATTTCGTCCGATGACGTGTGGTATTATGCGGCTTGCAACACTCCAATTTGTGACATGCATTAGAAGTGCATAAGAAAGGGGATAACCATATTCAAAATTTTCATGTGGAGGTATATCGTCGGATATACGTTCGAAAATCACGTTTTACGGCTCCACTCGCGCGTCGCCGTAAAACTAAATTTCCGACCGTATATCCGACAATATACCTCCCCAAATGAAATTTTGAATTCAGTTATCCCCCAATTATGATGATTTATGACTTGTACTGTTTTCAGATTGTCTCAGTCGACCGGTACAGAAGATAGCCTAGCTCTCAATTTGTTACCAGAATCCTTGCTACCTTTCTGTGAGAAGATGTCGGAACTGCTGAAGCGTATGGTTAGATTTTTCTCTCTTTCTTGGAATCTTCTCAATCCCATACCAAATCAGTTTATAAGGCTAGAGACATGCTCAAGCCTTTAGTTAAGAGTGCATAACAAAAAAATAATTTTCTTATTTTTCAACCAAAACATATGTTGTGGGTACTCAAAAGAACCGTCTCAATGAGACAGTTCTTTTGAGCACCCAAAACATATGCTAAAAATTATATTAAAAAATATTTGCAACTTTACGCTGAAAATTTTTGTTTATCTAAACCTGTGTCACTTTATTGAGTCCTAGACTTTCAGATCCCGAAGTGGGACCCCTGAAAAATTATCTGTGCATCCTTTTGGGCTCCAAAAATGTATTTAAATTTGAACCCTGTATTTAAATCGGGCTTTATGTGCAAAGTATTTTAGCTTAATTAATTTGTGTGATTTTAATTAGTATATGAAATGTCTCATAAGCATCTCGGACCCAGTAAACACGGACTGGTCACTGACGGAAATACAAAGTTATGTTGTCGAGGCTTTATTTTAGCACTATTTCAAAGTACTACAGCCAATAAAATTGATTCTGAACATACACAAGATTACATGAGGTATAGCCGTATGCGAAGCTGAAATATTACGAGTTATAGTAAAAAGAATTGAAGTTTTCTCATCTTTATATGTTGATTTCTGACGATTTTTGGCTAAAAGTGTCGAAAATAGCTAAAAAGGGTACCTGTGTTCCTTCTGATTTTCATAAAGACTGATAAACTTTCGATAAAAATAACAATACAGGCTTAAAGATAGTATATTGAACCATTGTTTTTTGAAGAAAATTCAAAGATGTTCAGAGAAATAACAGAGATATAATTATTTAATCTTCAACATACATCAGTAGTGAAAGCTCAGCCACCGTTGAGCCACAACAATGTATTTCCAATTTTCATTTACCTGTTTGTAAGTGACCTGTCTATGTTAATTGGGTCCGAGTAAACATAGACTTTTTAAGAAAGTACTGCAAGTAGCTTTTGCACTTACTCACAGTTTTTCATAAAAAAGAGAGATGAGAACTTCTTTTTAATTTTCAAAAAAATTTCTTGAAAATTACAATTAATCTAATCCTTGCGATGAATTATTAGCATTTTGATTTTCAAAGGAGTACCGTTCATTTGTACTTTGGAACTCTTAATGTAAGGACATATGAGAGTCCTAGGTACTCTTAAAATTCATTGCTTAGGTCAAACCTAAATGTTGATCTGAGCATTCATCTTAGTCGCTACTTTATATCTGCAAGCTGTAAAGACTCCGGCAAGACTGCACATTTGTTGAGAGCTGTTTGAGCCTTCACTGCTAGCATTTTCATTACAATGTACCAGGCCCCCAGATAAGAGTGTGTAACTGAAAATAATTTTTTTCTTATTTCTCAACCAAAACAAATGTTGTGGGTACTCAATGAGACGGTTCTTTTGAGCACCCAAAACACATGTTTCAACTGATGGATAAGAAAATAATCGCAATTTTAGACTGAGCTTTTTTGCTTAACTGGCCCTATGATGTACATACCAAATTCTCAGGTGCTGGCTCATATGTTTTGTGTGCTAAAACAAACCATTTTAGTGAGACCATTTCAACCATCTTAGTGTCAGAGGTATTTCCTCTGAAAACCCACAATAAACGTTTTGGTTTTTACTTTTATAGAGATAAGTTAATAACACAGGTTAAGATAAACAATTTTGTTCAGCTTACAATTGTAAATATTTTCTTACCCATCATTTTAAATATACGGTAAGGGAGCGCAGTGGCTCAGTGGTAGAGTGCTTGACTCGAGACCGAAGGGTAGCGGGTTCGAGCCTCACCGGCGTCACTGCGTTGTGGTCCTTGAGCAAGACACATTTATCCTAGCTTAGTACTGGTTAAACCCAGGAAGAACCGTCCCGCATAACTGAAAGATTGTTGAGTGGACGTAAAGAATTAAATCAAACAAACAAAATATACGGTAAATCTTGTATTAGTTCGTACACTCGAATAGTTCGTACACCATAAATTATTCATGACCGGTCAGCTCAAAATGTCATGTATTAGTTCGTACAGTGGTCATTTTTCCTATTTGTAATTTTTAATAGTTCGTACACAACGTTTTTTCCGTTCATTTGGTCAATCACTGTGTCTGTCTACGATGCTTTCGTTTTTCGTCGAGCACGTCAGTCTACAAACATATCAGCGGAACAGGAGCGTTTCGCCTGTCAGTGCGATCGTCAGTGTCGCTTGTGCGCGTGCATCCAGCATTGATGCATGCCAAACTTTTATTCAAGGATAAACGTTAGGTTCAATGAGCGTCGGACTGATGCAAGTCGCGGAGATATTTTGTCCAGTCATGACAAAAATCAAATACATGTACACAACCACGCGCGCGTGCACACAGTGTCCTACGTGTCTGTGATCATTGAGCCTTTCTGGTCTTTCTGTGTCATAAATATGCCCAAGCGTCTTTTTTTTTTTGAATCACTGGATCCGAGCATGATGAAACCATATCGGCTGGTGTTTATCACAAATGTTATCAGCGAAGGCTCAGGGGAGCCTGTGCTTTTGTGCAATCTCGTCGGGTAGCTCAAAGTTTTGGAGTTGATGAAGAATCTAGACACCTACGTACTCCCACTAATTAGCTGTGCTTTAAATGTGCGTGCATCAATTTCATTTCTAAGTTTCACCAAAACGCGCACGCAATAAGCGCAATAAAATTACTATATACATTGTATATCCGATTGAACTTTTTATCAAACAAAGACGACACTGATGAGCCTAGCGCGGCGTCCTCATGAAATTGTAATATGGGCCTTACACATTAAATGATTCCTGTGGATCATCACACGTACGCACAGACGCACAAACCAAGATGAAAAGTGATTTAAGCATGCTTCTGCATCATGCTTTACATTGGGCTGTCTATGAAACGAGCCGGTTCATGAGATTATGGTACCTCTCGCGCATGCAACCAGCGAAGGCTCAGACGAGCCTGCACATCTATGTCTAAAGTTAGGCTTACCGCAACAATTGCTTGCTTTCAGATAAGAAAAAAAAATGGTCGAAAAAAGCCTCTCGTTTACCGTCCGTGTATCTTAGCTTTTTTACCCAATTCAGCGAGAAACTTTTTTGTATGCAAACAACAAAGGCGCAGATCAGCCAGCGCACCTGCGCAGTTCTACCACTTATCTCTAGAAAGTATGATAGCTAAACCTGCTACATGCAACAAATAAAAAAAAATAAAATTCCCGTCAGACATGCGTGCGCGGATCCAGACAATTCCAAATTGCTTCTCGAGGGAGGTTCGTACCAGTTTTTATTCTAGAAAACAAATGGCAACTTTGATTTTCATGGGGAGTCCGGTACCCCTGCCCCCTCTGTCTCCGCCCATATCAGAGAATTCACATTTTATTTTTTTTTTTGCTGGGCCTGGTCAATTCACAAAACGTCTGCTAATTATATCAGCTGACGCCAAGGGCAAAGACAGCATGATCTATTTAAGATCAAAGAGACCGCGCACATCAATTCCGGCCACGTGTTGTTTTAAAGTTTGGGGTCGCACGTGATGATGGCCTTGACGCAAGAAAATGTACATTACACATTAAACAGTGGCCCAGGCGTTATGAACAAGTCGAACAGTGTTCATGCGCGGATCCAGGAATTTTTGTCAGGCGGGGGGATCGAGGCCCGACGGCCAGAAAACAGTCTGGACAATGTTTTTTTAGTCATCAACTTATTTTACAGTTTACAGAGTGGATCCAATGGTTTTATTACAGAGGGGAGGAGGGGGTCCAACTTCTTCCAGGGGGTGGGGTGTCCAAAGAAACCGATATTACTTGTGATTTTCCGGACCCCCTAACCCCCCTCTGGATCCGCACGTGGGGTCGCCTGACGCCACTGTTTGCTTATAGAATCATGGTCTATCAAAATTTAAATAAAACTGAAAAATACCACCCAAAGACGACTAAATAGAAAAAAGCTATCTCCTGCTGGTCGAGATAGCAAGTGCGGATCCAGAGGGGGTCAGGGGGTCCAGACCCCCTGGAAAATCACACGTTATATGGGTTTCTATAGGGTATAAGTAATTGGACACCCCCTGGAAAAGTTGGAACCCCCCCCCCCCCCCCCCGGAAAATGTTGAACCCCTCTGGAACCTTGAAAAATGATAGTTTTCTTCGAAATTAACCATTTGACTTCAGTAAAATAAGCTGAGGACTAAAAAAACGTTGTCAGGGCTTTTTTGTCAGATTGACCTGGACCCTCCTGACGAAAATCCTGGATCCGCGCATGGAAAGCAAGGTGTACACGGGATAGCATGGTGTTCAAATAGCAGTGCAAAGACTAGCATGTGCATCCAACCCTGTTTCTGGCTGTAAAAGAGTCAGTCAGCCTCAAATCACGAAAGACAGATTTTCTCATGTAATGGCTTTTCCATGGTCAAGCGACCGAAGATGACACAAAGTACGCATTGATTGCCATTATCTTAATCTTAGAATGCTAAGCTATTTTGGGTCCGAGCTAACACGTAAGGGGGTGTGCGAACAAGCTGAGCATGTAATGTCGCCACAAGGAATAAGACGTATGATGAAGACTCGAACCAACCAACCTATGCAGAAATATAGGTGTTCATACAAAGTCTTTAAATGGAGTAAGCATTCGCAAAAACGTAAGTTGTGGGTCTTTTTACAATATGAAGGCAGAGAAATGTACTACTCTGATTCTTGAGAATTCTGCGTTCCAGTTGTTCATATTTCATATTTAGAAGTCGCCATTTTCATTTTCAGTTTTCATTCCAAATCAATGAGTGTACGCGCACGTCTAACCTGTAGGACTGAATGCGCGTACATGTATTGTCTTGTCTACTTGTCTGCTGCATTTTCGAGGGTTCTAAGAAAATAAGAATCTACATCATGACCAAAAACGAAAGCTTTGATATACATTGCTCTGTTACGTTGTAGAGCTAGCCGTCGGTAGTGAACAGAAGTTGTATTTTTATTATGATTCCTCGGACCCAGTGGGTCCGAGTATGATTCCAATCAAGACAATCGTCATAGAACAAGTCTGACGTGACATCTCTTCCGTAAAGCAGGCCTATGTAAAGTTGGCCTGTAACCGGGTGATATCGCCGGGTATATCGCACATTGCATGTGAGTCGGTTGAAACGGCAATCCGGACTTTTATGTTTGGTTGTTTATTTTCAATCTTTCACCATGCTATTAAGAATGTTAGTTTAATTAAAAATACTGATCAGACATTCAGCCTGTATTTAGGCTAAAAGGATAAACAGAAATTCAACCCTCTTTGGCAATTTTCGCATGTTTTCGGTCCCGTTTTTCGATCTTCAGAATTTCATTTTATTAGTTCGTACAGCCCCGTTTCTCAGAAAAATAATTTTTATTAGTTCGTACACAGCGAAAAATAATTATTTTTTACTGTACGAACTAATACAAGATTTACCGTATGTTTTGGGTGCTCAAAAGAAGTCACATTGAGACGGTTCTTATGAGTACCCACAATATATGTTTTGGTTGAGGAATAAGAAAATTAATTTTTGTTACCCACTCTTATCTAAAGGCCTGTGATAAATACATTTTAAAGCTCCAAATTCAGCCTTATAGATTGCCAATTATTTGCCATATATGACTTAATAGGCTCACTGTTAGCATGACTTCTAAATAAATTTCTATATCCTTTTTCTCATTAAGAAAACTGATCAGGATCCACATTGTTTTTTATCTACATGATAAATCAATAATAGAATTGTACTGCTGGTTTGACTGGAAATAAGATGTTCATATAATATTTATCACATGACGGTGCATCTTGGAGTGATAGAAAGCCATGCAATAAAATTGATAAATCACTAGTGGTTTACAGATACGTCATGTAACATAATAATGTCCATTTTTACGCTGCGTAAAACTAAAAGATGACAAAATATTGACATTTTCAAAGTAAGTAAGGGTGCAAAGATCAGGAATCGATACAATCAAGTACCACACCTGACCCAGGATACCAATGGGAATGTGACAAACTCACAGTTATACACCACTAACAAGAGCCAAGAGGTCAGCCATTTCCCAACAAGTGACCACAAGTCACAAATAAACAGACGCACACAAAGGCATACCAAACACAAGACAGAAAAAACATAAAAGATCCACAAAAGAAGTACCGCCTTGGAATGGTCAGTAAAATATTTTACTGGAGGACTTAAACCAGTTTCACGGCACCAACCTCACCCTTAATTCAGATGTGGATCAAGAAACATAGATATTTGGTTTGCATTAAAGACCCCTAACTTATCAATGCATCATCTCTCAGAACATATAAACCAAGATATAAAATGGAGATAAAGCAAAGATAAGGACTCAACAGTAAATAAAACTGAATACCGGAGTAAAAGAAACCCTACAGGTAAACCCTTAAGGGCCCGACAAACAGCCAAAGCATCAGGCCCCTACCATCTCATCAATAGATAAGTCATTAAGTCGGAACGTCATAGAGTCTGAAGTCCGACCCACAGGCGTGCAGTTAAAGAGGAAAGCAAAGTTGCCAACTGTGATTGGGTTGAACACCAAGCATGCAGTCTGTTGCAATACATTAATGTTATAGCCAATCTTTTTTTTAATGGGAAATTATTTTAATGAACTGGGCTGAAAAATTATAAGAGCCAACAATCTTCTTCAATTTATACACCAAGTCACCACAGAATTCAGGTGCTGAAAGTCCTTGCCGCAAGAGAGGTTTAAGTCCAACTTGGAATTTAGATATCAAATCATGGTATTGTCTATAAAATTTAGAAAAAGGTTTTGAGAAGTTTATGATACAGATAGCCTTGTTTAAGTAGTTTCTGAGTTAACAATTTATTTTGAGTGACAAATGCAAGTCTAAAAATGCAACTTCTTTATCAGAGGTATTGGTTTTATTAAGTTGGAGCTCTGAAGGGTATATTTGACTTACCATATTGTCAAAGTAAATGTGATTTTTCAGTTATTTAATGTCATTTAATAAGTAGAATCTATCATTCGTGCTTCTGTATTATTGAATTTATTAAACTCATTGCGAAAAAGAGATAAAATGCTCGACAAGACTCACATTTTATCTCTTTTCCCCAACTTGTTTAATAAATTCAATAAAACATGAGCACTCCTGTAAGATCCTCTATATAAAGTATTCAGTGTCAATGTGTGCTTATAGGAACGTGCATGCCTATTAAGTCAAATATGTTAGTAGCATGAGATGTGATTTATGTGACTATGTTCTTATTCTTCAGGAGAAAGTTGTTATGCGTATCAGTAGTTTGGTTGACATGTGCCACGGTGTGTCCAAGCTAGAATCTCATAACAGTGGCGGAGAAGATGTGGTTTTGTTTCAAGCTTGGGGTGTGAAAAGATTTGGTATGTAGCAGTAATGAAGCATTTTCTTATCATATGACATCGCATCTGGGAGTGAAATAAGGCCATGCATTAAAATGGATTAACCAGTACTCGTCATATGATAAATAGAATCTAATATTCATGCTCTTTAGTCTTATATTATTGAATTTATTAAACTTGTTGCAAAAAAGCAATAAAATGCTCTTATTTTGTAGCTTTTCCTCAACTTATTTAATAAATTCAATAAAACATGAGCACTCATGTGAAAACATCACATACAAGAAAGCCAAAAGCTAGGCCCTTTCCCAAAAGGTGACCATTAGGCTACAAGAAACAGACATCACAGTATAGCAAAGACAAACTCAAAATTAACAAAACAGTTCCACAAAAGAAACACTGCCTTGGAATGGTCAGTAAGAAAATTACTGGAGGGCTTAAACTAGTTTCAGGGTACCAACCTGAGCCTTAATTCTGATGTGAATCAAGACACATAGATGTTTGGTTCGCATGAATGATCCCTAACTTATCCATGAATCATCTCCTTGTACATATAAATCAAGATATAAAAAGGAGATACAACAAGTTGGGGTGCCAAGGAAGCTGTCTGAATAGGAGGTGCTTAGGCCCAGGCTTCAAATATCTTCTAAGGGATCCAGCAAGTGTAAATGCTTTGAAACTAACATGTGTGATCATTAATCTTGTATACCAAGATCACACTGAAAATGCCACTAGACCAGAAAATATTCCTTTTTTACACCAGGCCTTTAGTTAAGAGTTCGTAAGAGAAAAAACAATTTTCTAATTTCTCAACCAAAACATATGCTAAAAATTATGGGTAAGAAAATATTTACAATTTGTGTTTATCTAAACCTGTGTTTACACTATATCGCTCTGTACAAAATGACATCAGCTCCCAAACTGTCCAACATTTTAACTTTAGGCATCAGGGGATAGTTTCTAAATTGGGGATGGACGAATTTTAATATATTCTAGTACAGGGGTCCAAAGTAGCCTATTTTGGATTTAAAATGTTGATATATGAGCATATTTCAGCTAAAAAGCCGTGTAGGATGGGTATTTCTACGAGTTTGAGTGAAATACGAAACTAAAATTTCATATCATACAGCCCTGCTTGTGGTGAAGATCATTGTATCGGCTACAGTTGTCAGTTGTTTACAATGAGCACCAAAAGTGTCCAGTTTTTCGAGAGATCTTGCCAAAAAGCTAATTGGTTAATAAAGTGTCTCCTTTTTATTTTGAATATTGTGTAATATTGATCTACAGACTGAAAGTGAGTGATAGGGCTGGTGACGTGCAGGTAACTTTCGTTTTCCATATAAGCTGTGTTGTGGTCAGTGTATTTTCACTATTGAAAAAGTGTTGATGGGGATATAACAAATACTCCACTGGTTCCTAATTTTGGGCCATAAGGGCTTTATTTTTAATTTGCCAGGTTTTGACTCGCGTGGGGAGTAAGACAAGGTAGGAAGTGAGTTGATGGGCCTATTTGTTGAAAAGTTATGAAGTTTTGAAAAAAGTATGCGGCCGCAGGCCAAAAGGTCCTCAAAAGAACCGTCCTGTGATGCCTTATTACATCATTGTAATGGACAATAATTCACGGACAAAAGCATCCGCAAAATAATCATTTTATGTTGCAACTTTACCAAGTTTCCTCGTGCAGAAAATGAGTATCAATTAAACTGTCAGGTTATTTTACCTATGTACAAACACAGTTAAATGGGTTAATTCGTGATTCACCAAGACACTGCATTGTGTTCTTGAGGAAAACATTTGATCCTCTGCTTAGTCCTGGCTAAATCCAGAAATGCAGGAAATTATACGGACATGACTGAAAAATTGCTGACTGGGGTGTAATACATAAACACAAACACAAACAATGTGTGGACAGCAAAAAGTACCTGCGAGGCTGCGTGGGTATGCGGGCTCACCAGACCTTTTGTTGCATACAGTAAAACCTGTCTTAAGCGGCCACTCAAAAATAGACAAAACAATGGTCTTAACAACAAATGGTAGCTTAATGAAGGTCGGAAGTATTGCAGAATGCTCTCTTGGAGCATTCTGCAATACTTTTGACCTGCATTAAGCGATAATCAGTCTTGAAAACCAGATTTTGGTGTTCTTTTTGAGTGGCCACTTAAGACAGGTTTTACTGTATTCATGTACATGCAGTACTGTTTTCATATGAGCTAACATAGCATGCTTATTTTTTTCAGAGAGCACAATAAGAGAAATAAGCCAGATGTACCAAAAGGAACTGGAATTGAAGAAGTGCATTGCTGAAAATATTTGTCATAGTAAAGACAGACACACGGTCATGTTTTATGTTGCTAGTTGGGTTCATCAGCCCTATATAGAAGACAGGTCAACACTGTTGGTCGAGAGCATACTGTTGGAGACAAAACATAAATGAGCCGTGGCATGTGATTTCCAACAATGTGGCATTTTGACAAGTCTAGACTCATACAAGCCTGTGCAGCCTCCTTTTAAGCGTAGAAACTCAAAATGTTCAGTCAGTAGCTTAACTCTCATAGAACAATCAAGCGACTAGCAAAGGCTCTGATCAGACTGGGCATATGCGCAGGCTGATCTGAGGCTTTGCTGGTCGCACAAACCACATAGTTGGAAATCTCATGCACCAGCTCAAAAGATACTTGTTGGGTTCATCAGCCCTATATAGAAGACAGGTCAACACTGTTGGTCGAGAGCATACTGTTGGAGACAAAACATAAATGATACTAGTTGGGTTCATCAGCCCAATATAGAAGACAGGTCAAAACTGTTGGTCGAGAGCATTATACTATTGGAGACAAAACATAAATGATACTAGTTGGTTTCATCAGCCCTATATAGAAGACAGGTCAAAACTGTTGGTTGAGAGCATTAAAGTTTTGGAGACAAAACATAAATGATACTACAGTAAATGTTCTAAAATGTGGAATACAAATTGCTTACCAAAAAGACTTAGACAAAAAGTGCAGACACAGATCAGACTGGTTAGCGTCTTCCCTGTTTGTTATTCTGTCTAGCATTTTGTGAATTCCAATTCTAATAATCAACGTTTTGTTTGAAAACAGAAAAAGAAAATTGTTCAAAATTTTAGAACATTTACCATATTACACACATCAGGAAAACATAAAGGATACAGCTCATTGTGAAAAGCCTAGGAATCTGTGATCAGAGTAAAATGACAGAAAAGTGTAATAGCTAATGATTGGTCCTAAGGTCCAGTTAAGCAAAAAATTTCAGTTCAAAATTGCCATTATTTTCTTACCCAGCAATCTAAACATATGTTTTGGGTGCTCAAAAGAACCGTCTCATTGAGACGGTTATTTTGAGTACCCACAACATATGTTTAGGTTGAGAAATTAAAAAAAAAATTTCACGTAATCACATTTATCTGGGGGCCTGTTGGTCCTTGCATTTTCACAATGAAATAAGACCACTTATAGTTAAATTGTGTTATCTCTCATGTGTGGATCCAGAGAGGAAGACAAAATATGAATACTCCTATTCCTCATAGTAGGAAAGCATAAAGGATATGTCTCATCAGGGGACAAAAATTTCACTCTCATAATTACGAGTGAAATCTAGAAAGGATGAGTAATTCTTCCCAAAGCACTCGTCCTACAGGATGAGTGCTTTGGGAAGAATTACTTGAGGGAGTCATATTGCATATTACTCCCTTATGTTCTTTTTATGCCCCCAAAGGAACTTTGGGAGGCATATAGTAATCGCACTGTCTGTCCGTCGTCAGTCCGTCCGTCCGTCAGTCCGTCCGTCCCGCTTTCGTGTCCGGTCCATATCTCCTATATTCTTTGAGTTAGGAATTCCAAATTTGGTGTGTGGATACATCTTGGGATGGCGGAGTGTCACGTACCATTTTAGGGTCACTGTGACCTTGACCTTGACCTCTGACCTAGTTTTTATAATAATCATGTCCGGAGCATATCTCTTATATTATTTGAGTTAGGAATCTCAAATTTAGTGTGTGGATGCATCTTGGGATGAAGAAGTGTCGCGTACCATAATTAGGTCACTGTGACCTTGAACTTGACCTCTGACCCAGTTTCTTGAAAACTGCATTGAGTCTGGTGCATATCTCCTATATTCTTTGAAATAGGAATTCCAAATTTGGTGTGTAAATGCATCTTGGGATGAGGGGGTGTCACATGCCAATTTTGGGTCACTGTGACCTTGACCTCTGACCTAGTTTTAAGAATTATCGTGTCCGGAGCATATCTCTTATATTCTTTGAGTTAGGAATTCCAAATTTGGTGTGTGGATACATCTTGGGATGGCGGAGTGTCGCGTACCATTTTCGGGTCACTGTGACCTTGGCCTTGACCTCTGACCTAGTTTTTTGAAAAATCGTGTCCGGAGCATATCTCTTATATTATTTGAGGTAGGAATCTCAAATTTGGGGTGTGGATGCATCTTGGGATGTAGAAGTGTCACATACCATAATTGGGTCACTGTGACCTTGAACTTGACCTCTGACCTTGTTTCTAGAAACTGCATTGAGTCTGGTGCATATCTCCTATATTCTTTGAGATAGGAATTCCAACTTTGGTGTGTAAAAACATCTTGGGATGACGGTGTGTAGCATACCATTTTTGGGTCACTGTGACCTTGACCTCTGACCTAGTTTTAAGAATTATTGTGTCTCGAGCATATCTCATATATTCTTTGAGTTAGGAATTCCAATTTTGGTGTGTGGATGCATCTTGGGATAGCGGAGTGTCATGTACCATTTTCGGGTCACTGTGACCTTGACCTCTGACCTAGTTTTTAGAATAATCATGTCCAGAGCATATCTCTTATATTATTTGAGGTAGGAATCTCAAATTTGGTGTGTGGATGCATCTTGGGATGACGAAGTGTCGCTTACCATAATTTAGTCACTGTGACCTTGAACTTGACCTCTGACCTAGTTTCTAGAAACTGTTGCATATCTCCTATATTCTTTGAAATAGGAATTCCAAATTTGGTATGTAAATGCATCTTGGGATACCTGAGTGTCACAAACCATTTTTGGGTCACTGTGACCTTGACCTCTGACCTCGTTTTCAAGAATTATTGTGTCCAGAGCATATCTCCTATATTATTTGATGTAGGAATCCCAAATTTGGGGTGGTGATTCCTCTTGGGATGGCGGAGTGGTGCATACCATTTTGAGTCATTTTGACCTTGACATTGACTTCTGGCCTCATTTCTAGTTTTTTCTTGCTATATTACAGCTATCTTTCCTCAAATGTGTCTTATACTAGACCAATTCCTTTGGGGGCATTCGTCACGTGTTTGTGACATTTCTTGTTTTGTCATGTATATCTTTATTTAGAATAGCATTTACACATCACAATCATGATACATATTGAAACATATAGTTAAATTGTGTTATCTCTCATGTGTGGATCCAGAGAGGAAGACAAAATATGAATACTCCTATTCCTCATAGGAGGAAAGCATAAAGGATATATCTCATCAGGGGACAAAAATTTCACTCTCAAAATTACGAGTGAAATCTAGAAAGGATGAGTAATTCTTCCCAAAGCACTCATCCTACAGGATGAGTGCTTTGGGAAGAATTACTTGAGGGAGTCATATTGCATATTACTCCCTTATGTTCTTTTTTTGTCATGTATATCTTTATTTAGAATAGCATTTACACATCACAATCATGATACATATTGAAACATCATATTCAACACTGCTCAACAAAAGTTTTGCACAAGTATCAAAGATTAATTTATACATGTTCTTTATTGCATACACTTTTAAAGGATAAGTGCATTTGTTTTCAGGACGAGTGAAAATTGATAGTCACTCATCCTGCAGGACAAGTGCAATATTGAAATATACTCAGAAGAAAAAGTTTAGTCAGTACAGACACTCTGTGCAATGATTTTGTAAGACAGTCTTAATATTGACAAAAACCTTACTCATCATAAAATTCATCATAAAATTCATATAGTTTCTTACAAATGTGAACATTTTCAACAAAACATTCTGAAAATATACACAAAGGGGTCAATATCAAAATTCAAATTTCAAAACTCAAAAATCAATCTAGCGCCCCTTAGACGATTTCTGGCAGTTTAGATGGAAATTCTTGTATCTGTTGCATGTCTAAGGTGTTTAAGAAGTTTTCAAGTGGCCATGAAGCGATTACGTCATATTGACGCCACTATGAGCCTAACTTCAAGTGGCGTCGTTATCTGTGGTCTCCCTGACGGAGGCATGTCATTTTTACTGCCAGGCTGTCGGAAACGTGTTTGCAGATAATAATGTGTTTGTTCATTACGTCCAAAACTGCGTGACACGTCAGCAACACGTGTACCTGCATCAAGAAGTCAAAACGCGGTATTTCTGTGATTTGTTAATAGCCTGGACGGCGACTTAGGTTTGCTAACACTGACTTTTCTCCGGATTATTGCAATAGGAACAACTCTCTTTCAGTATCGAACAGCATATGAGAAAATAATCCTGTCGGTTACCGCAGCACGTGCACATCGTGCATTTTGAAATTTGGTTGATACAGTCTAATAGAGGCATTATTTTTCACACAATAAACGGATACATGTAAAGTTACGATAATACAACTCATGTATGCAATTTGACAATGATATATCCAGTATTGTTGATTTTATGAGAAAACATAAATACTGACTAAACTTTTTCTTCTGAGTATAGCTTTGTCCCCTGCTCATTATATATGCAGCAAGAAGATAACAGAAAGTTTTATAACAATCAAGTGGTCCTTGTATACATTTACAAAATCAAATAAAACCACTTAGCTTCCAGAGCAATAGATGAGTTCACTAGCTTGATATATTTCACAGTTTAATGCTGTTGTTTGAGAGCATATTGCTGGAGACACAACATAAATGATTTTATACCTCATAGTAGGATAACATAAAAGATACAACTCGTTGTAAAATACAAAAATCTGTGACCAGGCCTAAAGGTAGTAAAACTTTTTTCGTGCTCAACTCAACTCAGCATGAAAGTTATTCTGCTTGTCTGTGTTAAATGAAACTTTTTCATGCTAACCTCAACACAGCATGAAATTTATTCTGCTCATATACGTTAAATGCCAACATTTTTTGGCATTATAACATTTATTAGCAGGATAAATACAACATCTGATAATTTTCTGACAAGAAAATCATTTTTATTCACCATTTTACCTTTTATGAGCATTTGAAATTTCATGTTCAGTTGAGCATGAAAAAAGTTTTATAACCTCAAGACCAGAAGTAAATAAAGATCACAGAAAGTGTGATTGCTAAATAGTGTTCTTGTATTTTCAAAAACAAACAAACCCACTTACCTTTCAGACCAGGGCTTTTTCCAGCCTTTTGGGGAAAAGGCCCCTGTCCAAAATTGGGAAAAAATGATTGACTTAACATCAAAATTGGGAGAAATTAATGACATAGAACATAACAAAGTTGACAAAATATATCCTCCAAATCAAGTTATTTTAGATTGTATTAGACCAAGCATACCACTTAAGCACAAGTGTTTAAGTATCATTCTGATATGGGTCATTGTTTTTCATAAGTAGTAGTGAAAAAGAGATATTTTTTTTACTTGATTGGGAAAAACAGACATGGTATTGGGAAAAAATGTGGCTATTTTCGATTGGGAATGGGGCCGAAATTCAACCCGAAGAGATGGATAGAAAATCCCTGCAGGCCAACTAGCAAAGCTGTTATTTCTCAATGTATTGTGATAGATTATTAGATGCAGTCATCTAAAATATCTTCATGGCATAATATATGGGTCTTGACTTGAGAAAACCTGACAATGTTGCATGCCAGCGACAAAGGCACAGACTAGTCTGATCATCAGTGCAGTTTGATCAGCACCTTTGCTATTCACTATCTTGAAAGCATAGTTGCCAAACTTGCTTCACATTTACTGTACATATGTGAAGCATTGGTGAAGTCGTTTTTCATTTTTTTCTGTTTGTTTTTTCTCTATGAATTAACTTTTTTATTATTTGTTCTAAGTGTTTCTCAATATCATCAACTATTTTTAGTAGGCAGCATAATCATTAATGGTATATAACATATTAACCTAACGGTCAAAGAGCTGTAATTGTAAAAAGGGTAGTGATTGGCTCAAAAGGTGGGTGAAAGCTCAGGGCTCTATTTAAGTTGTAAAGTGTTTCAAAATGGTCAATAATAAACATACCGAAAACAAATCATATCTATATGACAGAAATATATTTGCTGTATTTTTTTAAACATCTCACTGCTTTTGTTGATTTAGTTTACAGATGTGGCTTAGAAAAAGGTATCCTCCATCTTGATATTTTATTCAATGAAATCAATGTTCCTCCCATGTAGGGTGTCCACCTAGAGGGGCAAAAAAGTTTTTGTTTATTGATTAAACTAGGTCCAATCTGTAATTCTATGGCAGTCACATTGTCATTTTGGATTTGTGAGGACCACAGATTACTTAAGGGCAATTGCCGGAAATACTTCCCGCATTAAGATCTATTTAATTCTTTGCATACAGTTTGTTTTATGAATGGACAATTTATGAAATAAAAAGGACATGTCACCATGCTCGATTTTTCATAATTTGACATGGAAGTTTTCAGCATTTTACAAAATTTCTTAAAAATCCCAAGTCCTTAATATTAAGTTAAAATAACTGTAATCGCCTTCCAGCTTCTTTATTTTAATTTTAATTATAGCTCACGATATCAAGCTATTTAGGAAAGTGAACACTTATTTGTTTTTCCATGCCGCGACAAGATACTGAATGATATATTTTGGTAATTCCCCCAAATTAGGAATACGATTTTTAGATTAACTTGTGTATTAAAAAATCTGGCATTAGCAATCTCAAAGTTTTGTTTTTATTTCATAGACTTTTATATAACCTTTTAGAAAAAAAATAAAAAAATGGGGGTCACCTGACTAATTTTCTTTCAGGAGAGCAAAAATTACCCCTACCCCCACATATTTGAGGTTAAATTGTATATTAAACAATCTGGCATTAACAATCTCAAAATTTTGTTTTTGTTTCATAGAATTTTATATAACCTTTTAGAAAAAAGAAAAAAAAGGGGGTCACCAGACTAATTTGCTTTCAGGAGAGCAAAATTTACCCCTACCCCCACATATATTGAGGTTAAATTGAATATTAAAAAATCTGGCATTAACAATCTCAAAGTTTTGTTTTTATTTCATAGACTTTATATAACCTTTTAGAAAAAAGAATAAAAAAAGGGGTCACCAGACTAATTTTCTTTCAGGAGAGCAAAATTTACCCCTACCCCCACATATTTTGAGGTTAAATTGTATATTAAAAAATCTGGCATTAACAATCTCAAAGTTGTGTTTTTATCCCCCGACGAAGTCGGAGGGATATAGTTTTGGCGTCGTCCGTGCGTTCGTCCGTCCATTCCGTCCTTCCGTCCGTCCGTCTGTCTGCACTTTTTGTCTGTCCGGAACCATATCTCAATACCTATTGGTCAGATTTAATTCATTCTTGGTATAAATAATAAGTACCATGGACTCTTGATATCCTATAAGTTTGGTCAAAATCGACCCCTTAACATTTGAGTTATTGCCCTTGTTTAAGTATAGGCAACTATAAGGCAAAACCTATATTAGCTTTTTTGTGTGATTATCTTCACATTTCATCAAAGCTATTATATTTAACAACTTCTCGCTATAGAACATGATTGCCAAGTGCCTGTAGATAAGAATGGCAGTGTCAAAGTTTTACCCCACCCCCTTTGACCCCACCTAAGGGGTCAAAGGTCAAATATTTAAATTTCGCAATAACTAAGGCAATTATTAATATTTTTTGCTGAAATTTTGCATGCAGGCAAAGCAGCAATAGATATGAAACATATCAAACGGGATTTCAGTTTGAAGGCCTGATTCCGAGCCCCTTTGGTGGACTTAGGGGGTGGGGCCGAGGCCAAAATTAAACTTTTTCAGAATATGGTCATGTTGCATATCAAATTAAAGCTGACGACGCTGGCAGCAACATGGTAGCAAATATTTTGCACACAGACACACCCTCGACCCAGGGGTTGGGGTCAAAAGGTCAAACTATACTGAACCACACTTCCAACGCAAAATCAAACTGAACCTTGAATATTACCTATATTGTTTCCATCCTTTGTAACGCAATTTAATCCAACATTAAAACACTTATTTATGAAAATGAAAGTAGAACTTCATCAGTCAATCATTCTCTTTTAATCATAACCTGATTGGGTGAATTTCTGCCATAACCACTGAACGGTACAATGATTTCGGCAAGACCTCGTATATTAATAAAAGTTACATTCCTGAAACATTTTGCGTTGGAAGTGTGGGTCAGTATATATATTTTTCTGAAAGTAGTCATGTTACATATCAAATTAAAGCTGATGACGCTGGCAGCAACATGGTAGCAAATATTTTGCCCACAGACACACCCTTGACCCAAGGGGTGGGGTCAAAAGGTGAAACTATATCTTGTTCTGAAAGTAGTCATGTTGCATATCAAATTAAAGGGAATTGAGCACAGAGCACCATGAAAGCAAATGTGCTGTCATTACACACACCAACGGCCCCTGGGGTGGGGTCAAAGGGTCATTTTTGTTCTTTTCTAAAAGTGGTCATGTTGCATATCAAATTAAAGTGGAAGTGGTGTACTCCTACATGCAAGGTAACACTTTGAATTTCCACACAATCTTGACCTCTGAGGTTGGGTTTAAAGGTCAGATATTGAAATTGTGCAGATGTAAGTATATTTTTTATTGAACTAAGCACTAAAACATACTTGACAGGTGTTTGTTATGATCTGAATGATACTGTGGGTGAACTAAGGGTTAGATAAATGGGATTTATGTTTTGTGATTTACATGTTTCTCTCAAATAACCCTTCGTCGGGGGATATAAATTCGTCGAATTTGCCTTGTTATTTCATAGACTTTTATATAACCTTTTAGAAAAAAGAATAAAACATGGAGGTCACGTGACTAATTTTCTTTCAGGAGAGCAAAAATTACTCCTACCCCCACATATGTTGAGGATAATTCAATATAAAACGTTATGGAGTGTACTTTTTGTCATTATTATCAATTTATATTACTTGTATGAAGTATTATTATAAAACTGAAAAAAGAATTAGAAAAAAATAATGTATAAAAGGTGCCCACCTGTCGTAGAGCGAAAATATTTTACCTGTCCCATCCATGAATCAAACCCAGGTTGCTTGATCTACAGGCAAACACTCTACCACGTCCCTGTAAAAGCCGGCTCCTACAGCAAGGCAGTAGAAGTGTGTTATATACCTAGCCCCGTTACATTCTCCCCCACCAAATTGAGCTTCGTCCCCGAAGCACCAGGCCATAGAGAATCATTTCTAATGAGACTCGGGGAATTACTGCCGGGGTCTAGGGTAGGTTATTTACGGTGGGCGCCATTGTCGTAGAGCGAAAATATTTTACCTGTCCCAGTCGGGAATCGCACCCAGGTCGCTGGATCTACAGGCAAACACTCTACCACGTTGCTGTAAAAGCCGGCCCCTACCACAAGGCAGTAGAAGTGTATTTATATACCTAGCCCCGTGACACACCCAGGAATCGACCCTGGTCCGCTAGTTTAAGAGTCCGACGCGCTAACCAGTTCAAATTGTGCTCCGCCCAAATTAATTGTATATATTGGATACACAATCCGAGTACCGGCCGTATTCGCATTCATATACATGGTATAAACTTGATAATTTTGTATATTGTTTGATTTCGCCAGATCTATTTATCAGTCTTTGGAACTGAGACGATCATTTACGGGTCAATAGATATTTGGGACACATTTTAGTTACTTTATTTTGTCCAGAAAATGCGGAAATATCCATCTGACATAAGCGTATCTGAAACCTGTATTGATGCAAATTTGAAAATGGTCGAAAGACGGGACCCAGAACTTCTCCCCGTTTCCCGCCGCAGGAATGGTGGGCATGGACAATACCCGAAATTGCCCTTAAAAGCTGTAATGGAGGTCTATGGAAAAACATTTACAGCCTGGGCCCCAATTTAGGTCACAGACCAGTAAATGTAAAAAAGCAGTGATTGAGATAAAAGGTGGAAGCTCAGGGCTATATTTAAGTTGTAAAGTGGTTGTGATTGGTCAATAATAAACATACGGAAAAACAAATCAAATTTTTTAGATGGAAATATATCTGTTGTAATTTTTGAAACAACATCACATATCTTTGTTGATTTAGTTTAAATAAAGGAACTTCATCTTGATATTTTTTCAATGAAATGTGCCTCCCATGTAGGGTCCCACCTTCGGGGGCCAAAAAGTGGTAAAACATGGTTGTCACCAGGGTATCTCATTCTTGTTTGTGGATTAAACTATATGTTATTTTGTGGCAGCTGCATTGTGATTTAATAGTTGTGAGGGCCACAGCTTACTTAAAAGCTATAATGGATGTCTTACAGGTCTGAGCCGTAAAGTCTTTGGTCAACATAATACCATCAATTCATTTTGGCTGTATCAAGTAGGCCACACACATTTAACCACTGAATGGAACTGACTATTCAACATGGAAGACAAATATTCATCCAAATTAGCCACCAAAGTCGCATCATGTGACTGGTTGTCAGGGGTCGCCAAGGATAAGTTTCATTTTCAGATAAACGCTTGAGTTTAAATTAATATCATAAATTAACTTTCTATTTCTTTTTGATATTTAAGGCTAGCCAATTTATAATGAATTGGTGCAGTAAAGATTTCAGTATAAGCTGTATGTGTTTTCCCTCTAAAAGGGGATTTTTTTCTCTCAAAAATTGTTGGCTAAACAGGGGACAAAAATTCCACTTGTCCGCTTGTTATTACAAGTGAAATCTAGAAAGGACGAGTAGTTCTTCCCAAAGCACTCGTCCTACAGGAGAATAGCTCGAGGAAGCCATATTGCATACCCTTTTAAAGGACAAGTGCATGTGTTTGCAGGATGAGTGAAAATTGTAAGTCACTCGTCCTGCAGGACAAGTACAATATTGAAATATTTTTGTCCCCTGCTAAACCAATTAGTCTAAAATTCTTTATACAGTAAAACATTAAAAATTCAAATGCAGATTATTTTAAAATACTCGTTTAGGCCTCCAGATAAGAGTGTGTGTACTGAAAAATTATTTTTTTAACAGATGTTGCGGGTAGCGAAGGTCACCCAGTGAATATGCATTAGACTGTTCACACAACTGCACAATTAGTCTTTGGGGTTCTGTGTTTGGTCCTTGCTTTGTTATTCAGTATTTTGTGTCCTTCTAGTTTTGCCATCATCTTGGTGGGGAAGTGAGAGCTGGTTGCTTTACTTTAATTGGCTGCCTGATGTCTTGTGGCGGTTGGCATTCTGTGGCTCTTCCTCACAGTGTCGTAGGTTCGTCTGCAGTGTGTGATTGTGGTATTTCTGGATCACACTCACTTACATTATGGGGTATAATTTATTTGTATGTACGCAGTTACTGATCTAAATTAACTTATCAACCCCAGGCCTGCTGAATTTGGATATATCCTCTTCAGAAAACAGTGAAGATAAAGCCATCTGATCAGGATCTGCACTATTTACCATGCAGCTTCAGAATCCACTGTATTAACTGAAATCACACAACTGATCTGGCTGTAAAATAGAAGTCAATGTTCCAAATTTATTTAATTACCAGAACAAGTGTCAATTCTTTACCTGCTATGAAAAACTGTGTAAAAGGTGTTGTCTGGCAAGGTCGTTTGCTGCATCTAGTTGCTGACATCACATACTAATCATTCAGGCCTCTAGATAAGAGTGCGCAATGGAAAATTATTTTCTTATTTCTCAACCAAAACATATGTTGTGGGTATTCAAAAGAACTGTCTCAATGAGACGGTTCTTTTGAGTACCCAAAACACATGTTAAATTGATGGGTAAGGAGATAAATCAATTTTAGGTGCACAAATTATCCTTATCTGGACCTATGCGAGTAATTGCAGCATTCAGGCAAACAGTGTAAATCTTGATCTATTAGCAGTCTGACCTGCTCCTAGAGGAATAATCTGACCTGGGTCCAAGCTGCTTGCTACAGCGATGTTTAACTAGAACCAGCAGATGACATTTAGTTATGATTAGCAACTGAATGGCTAATAATCCTGCATCCTATTTCATCTTTTACATGGTTTAACTGAAGTACTTTCTCTCTACATACTGATACGATTCACTGGATATAAATTGAATTGCAGTTAGTATAAAATGCCTATATGATTTTTCATGGCTCAAGCAGAAAATTTCAGCAAGATTTCTGAAATGGCCTGTGAGTAATGCCATTACTCGATCCTGTCTTAATCTCAAAACTTCTCTGTGTACTTCATTGATTCTTAGAACAACACGTGGTCCTTCAGACACCATGCCTAAAAGCTGATCTATTATTGTCTGCTTATTCATTGTATTGATTTTTCCTCCAAAAAGGTTTCGTTCAGGGATGAAGTAACATGGCAAATTTTCTTTGTATATACACTGAAGTATAAAATCTAGTGCCACCAGTAACATTTCAAGCAGTGACTCATGTTTGAACGAGTCTTGTGGGTTTTCTTCACAAACCCAAAAGATGGTGTTTTTAATGACATACGATGTGAAAATATCTGAACATATGGGCTCTAACTGAAGTAGTTTCTTCAGTAACACATATAATTTAAGTTGCACTTCGTTAAAGGATTTTACAAGTTCTATTTCACCAAATGTATACGAAATTCTGAATTGTAAATGCTCATTTATATTTGACCCTTTAGCAACCACATGTCCAGGCAAATTGCCAACTCTGTTGATTGTATCTTTGTTTGGCCACCCATGCACTCTTTTTCGTTCTTTCCACTGTAAAATAAGAGCCGGATAAAAGCATGAAAATGCACCAACAACATCCAGCGTCAATCCTTCACTATTAATTTTCAGTCTATATTTGTCTGTAGGTGCTAAAGCAGCTCTTATTTGTATGTAAGAGACTAAATCCTCAGGCAATGAATGTTTCCCTTGAAGAGCTTTAGAATTTGCCTCGTTATATGCATCATAAATCATTTTGTTGAAATCCCTACTAGATAAACAATGGGAGCCATCAGGAAGCTGCTTCATGAATATGTCCAAAAACTTATGCAGCGCTGTATTTGAATTGTCTCCTGTCCTCCATGTTCTTTGTAAATAAACATATCCAGGACTTCTTTTATCAGACTCTAATTTTAACCATACCTTATTCAACTGGTTTAGTTTAAAAGCAACAGGGGTTGGTGAACAAACGAATCTATCTATTATCAACATAAAATCTTCATCACTCTGGTGCCATATTGATGTCCCCTCTTTCTTGCTTCCTGTTAAAACTGGTTTGAAGTTAAGGCCGCATAGTGAAGGAGGAGCAGGTGGCACACAGCTACTTAATGCGTCAGAATGACGTAAATAACAATATCTTCTCCATTTGATCATTTCCTGCCTGAAACCAAGAATGTCCAAGGCCTCTGAAACTTCCTTAGATAGCTCTTTTATGCCCATATTTTATTGATTTTATCTCAGTGTGACTTCAGTTTAATAAACATCTCTTTATTCTGTGTCTTCATTTTAATGTTGTCTTGTTTTCTGATGGATCAGGTCAAATAACTGAAACAAAGTGCTGATGATGGTTATACAGAAGCAAACACGACAGATGTTCGTCATTCATTTTAATACTTAAATACATGTAGGATTGAATTCATTTAAAGAATGTTTCCTCCCTTTCAAATCTTTTCCGATTTCTTCGGTTAAAGAGAAGAATCCATTGGTGAAAAAAACTGATGGTCATATTGAGGTATGCATTGATCTCAATTTGGAAGCTATTGCGGAAGGCGCAAACCATCCAGTGGTAGTTTTTTGCATATATGTTTGCACTAAAAGCAAGTGAGTATGACCTGGAAATGTTACAGTTACATATTACAGAATAACTCACGACACCACGAGAAAAAGACACATTGTACTGACACCACATGACAGCAAGAACACAATTGAAGTACAGCATCCAGCACAAAACAAACTAGAGGACCTGAAGGTCCTGAGGCGCTCACCTGATCTCTTTAATAATGTTAAAATAGATCAAGGTCAACTACAGCTTATAATGGAACAAATTTTGTTTTACCATAATGGGGGTTGCAGCCATTTTGGTCAAGAGGCCTAAACAATCTAATAAATACTCCATCACAGCCCAGTGATTTCTGAGAAAAAGATGTTTAGATAGGTGTGTGGCAGTCCAATGAGTGGCCTTGGATAAAAGGTCACAGGTCAGCTTGACATTTGGTACTTAATCTAAAACCATTGTCTCAATAGGTTTAACTATTATGAATTTGGCTTAAACAGTTATAGAAAAATGAACATTTTAAGATTTTCTCCATATAAATGCATTAGGAATCAATTTGACCTTGCCATAAAGTAGGTCAAGGTCAACCTAGATTCATTATTTGTGTAAACCTGGTAGGGCCCACATCCCAAATGTTACATACCAAGTCCCATAGCCAATGGCCTTTTGGTTCCAGAGAAGAAGAGATTTAAAGAGTTTTTACCATATATGGGCGTGGTGGCCATGTAATTCATGTGACCATATCAATTTGTATAAGTTTTGGCTAACCAATCATAAGGAGTTGTAATATGAAATTTGGTTTCAATTGGCCAAGTGGTTTCTGAGAAAACTATGTTTTAATATGTTGATGGGACTCCAATATGAGCGACCTTGGCTGAAAGGTCAAAGGTGAACCTTGACCTTTGAAATTTATTTATAGATACTAGATTGAACCTATCAAGTGAGAATAATGACTGGCTTCCACAGTATTCAAAAAATCAACTTTTCAAAAAATTTCCCATTCAAATACATTAGGAAGCAAACTTGACCTTGACGTTAAGTAGGTCAAGGTCAACCTAGGATCATCATTTGAACAAACTTGGTAGGCCCCACAACCCCAATGCTACATACCAAGTCTCAAGGTCACTGGCCTTCTGGTTCTGGAGAAGAAGATTTTTAAAAAGTTTTTACCAAATATGGGCGTGGCGGCCATCTTTACCATGTGACCAAAATATTTTGTATAAATTTTGGCTAACTTATCATAAGGAGTCTTCACATGAAATTTGAGTTCAATTGGGGAAATGGTTTGTGAGAAAACTATGTTTAAATATATTGATAGGACCACAATATGAGCGACCTTGGCTGAAAGGTCAAAGGTCAACCTTGACCTTTGAAACTTATTTATAGCCATTGTCTCATAAGTTTTAACATATCATGTAAGAATAATCACTTTGGCTCTAACAGTATTCAAAAAATCAACTTTTCAAAAAAATTCCCCTTTAACTGCATTAGGAAGCAAATTTGACCTTGACGTTAAGTAGGTCAAGGTCAACCTAGGATCATTATTTGAACAAACTTGGTAGGGTCCACATCCCCAATGCTACATACCAAGTCCCGAGGTCATTGGCCTTCTGGTTCTGGAGAAGAAGAATTTTAAAGGGTTTTTACCATATATGGGCATGGCGGCCATCTTGGTCATGTGACCAGGACCATTTGAACAGACTTTCGTTCCCGCGTCCTAAGGAGTCTCCATATGAAATTTGAGTTTAATTGGCCCATTGGTTTCAGAGGAGAAGATGTTTGAAAATGTTGACAGACGGACGGACGGACGGACGGACGGACGGACGACGGACGGACGGACGGACAACGGAGTGACTGGTATACTATTAGCTCACCCATGAGCCTTCGGCTCAGGTGAGCTAAAAACCCATGAAATGACGACAAACAATCAATACACAACAAAAGAATCCTGGGGGTGGGGGCTAACAAAGAGCGCAGTGTAGGGGTATAAATGTATGGAATTTGGGACTGAATGTTGCTTGCACGCCTGCAGTCACTTTGAATCTATACATATTAAGTTGTTGACTATTCACCAACATACATGTATTCGGATAATTTTAAGTTAATGTAAGTAAACTCTTTTCAGTTATTTATTTGTCTTTACTAAAATGTTTCCTGTATATCAGGAGTTATAAAATAAGCAGGAAAATTTTGGTGCAGAACACATTGATGTTTATTTTAAATAAAATCCTTTCCGCTTTTATGTTTTCAGTACTTTGTCTATCAATCCCCTTCTGTATCAATATACAAAGACAATTTCAGTAAGTGTTATATACCATTAAAATGAGAAAGAGTATTTGTGCAGACACTTGATTTTTTGTACTGTTAGTATGATCAGAAATATTTTTGTACAGTCATTTGTGACTTCAATAGCCATATATAACAATAAAAGACTTCCTTCTTATGGAAGAGTGATTTGAACACTTTTTATGCCAGTAAACAATAGTGATGACATATTTTATCAATTGCATTTGTTTTGGATATAAGAAGCTAAAGTTTGTGCTTTTTAGCTAGACAATAAGCATGCAGAGGCACTCTTTTAAATGGATTTAGGAAGATACTCAAAATAGAGATGTCAAAAATCCTGAAATGTTGCAATGCGCATTCTAAATCAATAAAACACCATGATGATCTATATACACATTGCCTACAGGAGTACGCTATGAGGGTCTGGATTGAAGGGGTGGGTTGGGGGTGAGGGGGGGTTTCTGGTATTCACTAATCATTAGAAAAATTAGCCCATTATACGCTCTCATTAACATTTTTGCTCTCATTAACTATAAAACAAAATCCATTATTCTTTATAAATTTTCATATCTTTTAATTTTATTTTTAAACCAATGTTTGGTTTATTCCTTTTCTTTTAAAACTTATTATCCAGTGTTCATTATTTTCTTTAATTCATTATCCTCCCCCCCCCCCCCCCCCCCCCCCCAAACAAGAAGGGTGGGGGACATATTGTTTTTGGTGCGTATCAGCATCCGCGTAGCTTCTTTTCCGTGCGTTATCTTCTGAACCAGTGGATGGTTTAAACCAAACTTGCAAAGATACATTGTTGGGAAGGGGGGGGATGAGTTGATTAGATTTTTTTTTACCTTGACCTTACTTTCAAGGTCACAGTGGCACTTTGAAATGTCCGAAATATGGTTTCTGTGTGATATCTTCTGAACTAGTGGATGGATTTTGACCAAACTTGCTTAGTTACATTGTTATGAAAAGGGGAAGATTAGGTCAGATTTTGGTGACCTTGACCATATTTTCAAGGTCACATCAGCACTTTGAAATGTCCAAAATCACGTCTACCAAACGATCAAATTCTTATTTGCCCATTAAATAACGAAAACAATTGGATCAACATCTGATTCAGCATTGGAAGTAGCAAAAAGGTAAAAAATAGCGCTTTCTTCCATTGTGGATTAAAATAAATTTTGTGAGACAGATATTAAAAAATCGGAGAATGTCATGCAACTGCCCAAGGATATTTACATTTGCTGGGTAATTTTCAGACCACATGCTTTGTGCTTATTTGCTGAATCACTTTTCCCGTGGTGAAGGGGTGTCAGCGGACGCCAAAAACACATGGAAATTGAGGCAAAGGTCGTGATTTACTCTGCGTTGGTGCCTTGCTAGAAGTTTGGCATGTCATGTTTTACACACGATGGACACATATGGGTGCATGTGTGATGACCCTTTAGACTGACAAAGCAGCACAAGTGATAAATCAGCGACAAAATGTCAAAAATTTATGGTAACGCATAGGATCTATATAAATGATAGGGACATTTGAAAACACCTATCATTTCTAAATGCCACTTTTAGACCTTTGTGTATACATTCAAAGTTTGAATGTTGGCCTTTCTCATCATAACTAACCAGTATTTCCTTTCTGAGTTGGAAATTCACTACATTATTGGATGAAATATATATCATCTCTTAAAGCATGCTGTAGAAAGTTACTATCCATTTTTTCTCGATAAAAACATTTATTTTGCTGTAGAATTGTAATGTTTCATGGGAACTAAAGTTTGTTCAAATGGTCTTGTTCACATGACCAAGATGGCCATCACGCTCATATATGGTAACGCCCCTTTAGAATGTCTTCTCCAGAACCAGGGGCTTTGGTCTTGGTGTGTAGCATTTGGGGATGTAGGACCTATCAAATGTTTACTCAAGGTTGACCTTGACCTACTTCATGCCAAGGTCAAATTTGCTTCCTAATGCGTTTATATGGGTAAAAAGTTGATATTTTGAAAACTGTTGAAGTCAAAGTTTTTATTCTCATTAGATATGATCAGCCTAATGAGACAATGACTATGAATAAGTCCCAGTGGTCAAAGTTGGCCTTTAAGACAAAGTCGCTCAAAGTGGATTCCCATCAATATATTAAAACTTATTATTCTCAGAAACCACTAAGCAATTTGTACTAAAATTTCTAAGACGCCTTAGGGTGGAGGAAAGAAAAATGATATAACTGGTTCTAGGTTTAGTGTTAATGTCTCTGTTTTGTTTAGCAGTACTTTGTTTCTTTTCTAGTTTTACAATCATCTTGCTGAGGAAGAGAGAGCTGGTTGCTTTACCTGTGTTGTCTTCCAAATCTCATGTCACTGTTTTCGTTCTTTGACTCTTCTTGTGGTGGCATGGGTCGGTATGTAGTATGTGATAGTGGCATTTCCTGGTCATAGTCACTTTTCTTGTCAGATGACAAAGATGGTTGTCATGCCCATATTTGGTAAAACCCCTTCAAAAACCTTCAGAACCAGGAGGCCAATGACCATGCGACTTGGTATGTATTATAGTGGACCCATGTTTGTTCAAATGATGTTCCTAGGTTGACTGACTTACTTTTAAACACTACGGTAAGGAAGAAGGCAAAGATCAGGAATCAAAACAACCAAGTACCACACCTGACCCAGGACACCACATTGGAAAGTGACAAAAACACAATAAAACATCACACACAAGGTTAGCCCTTTCCCAGCTGGTGACCACAGGGCTGCAATGAACAGACAAGACAGCGAGACAGACACCCAACATAAATAACAAAAAGGGTCCACAAAAGAAGCACCGCCTTCGAATGGTCAGTAAAAATATTTTTAAGTGGAGGGCCTAAACTAGTTTTATGGTACCAACCTCGCCCTTATTTCTGATGTGGATCAAGACAAATAGATGTTTGGTTCACATGAAAGATCCCTTACTTATCCATGTATCATCTCCTAGTAAGTACAAATCGAGATATAAAAAGGAGATAAAACAAAGACAAGGACTCCACAGTATATACAACTGAATACCGGAGTAAAAGAAATCCAATAGTTAAACCCAAAGTCAAATTTGCTTCATAATGTATTTTAATTGTAATACTCTTGAAAAGTTGATTTTTTAATTAATGTTGAAGCCAACGTCTTTATACTTACTTCATATGGTTAACCTAATGAGACAGTGACTATAGATAAGTATCTAAGGTTAAGGTCACTAAATGTTTTCTTAAACTCTCTGTTACCCATTATCAGCTCACCTGAGCTGATGGCTCATGGGTAAGCTAATAATATACAAGTTGATTTTTTGAAAACTGTTGAAGCCAAAGTCATTATTCTCACTTGATATGTTTAACCTAATGAGACAATTGCTATAAATAAGTTTCAAAGGTCAAACTTTCAGCCAAGGTCTCTCATATTGGAATCTCATCTATGTTAAAACATAATTTTCTAAGAAATCATTAAACCAATTGAATGAAATTTCATATGCTGACTTCTTACAATAAGTTAGCCAAAGCTTATACAAATTGGTCTGGCCACATGACAAAGATGGCCACCACGCCCATATATGGTAAAAACCATTTAAAAATCTTCAACTCCAGAACCAGAAGGTCAATGACTTTGTGACATGGTATGTAGCATTGGGAATGTGGGGCCTACCAAGTTTGTTCAAATGATGATCCTAGGTTGACCTTGACCTACTTAACGTCAAGGTCAAATTTTGCTTCCTAATTCATTTAAAAGGGAAATTGTTTGAACAATTGATATTTTGAAAACTGTTTGAACCAAAGTCATTATTCTCACTTGATATGTTTAACTTAATGATCCAATGGCTATAAATAAGTTCCAAATGCCAAGGTTGAGCTTTGACCTTTCAGCCCAGGTCACTTATACTGGAGTCCCATCAATATATGAAAACATAGTTTTCTCAGAAACTACTTGGTTAGTTGAACTTAAATTTCATATGAAGATTTCTCATGATAAGTTAGGCAAAGTTTAAACAAATTATTTTGGTCACATGACCAACGTGACCACCACGCCCATATATGGTAAAAAACGCTTTAAAATCTCCAGAACCCGAAGGCCGATGACCTTAGGACTTGGTATGTAGCATTGGGAGTGTGAACCCTACCAAGATTACACAAATGATGATCCTAGGTTGACCTTGACCTACTTTATGACAAGGTCAAATTTGATTCCTGATGCATTTAATTTCATTTATATGGGGAAAATCTTGAAATGGTCATAGTGACCCAATATCAGGTGAGCGCCTCAGGACCTTCAGGTCCTCTAGTTGTATTTGTTCTCCTTAGAATTATTTGATCTTTATTCCCTGCATCTTGACTTGTGTGTATGTGTGTGTGTGTGTGCTGGGGGTGGGGCTCAGTATTGAACTGCTTGTGATTGTAGGATGCTTACCTGATCAAATTCAATTACCAGATCAGACGTGGTTACCTGATCGACCAATGAAAAGATCAGACCCAATAACTACACTGGATCCATTTACCATGTTGGACTCCATTACCATTTCAAAAATAGTAAGTGAGTATGATCAGGAAATACCACAATCACAAACTGCAGACAAACCCATGGCATCGTGAGGAAGAGCCACACAACAATCACGAGACACCAGGAAGACAAACAAAACAAAACAACCAGCTCTCTCTTGCCCATCGAGATGATTGCAAAACTAGAATGGACGCAAATTAACGCACAACAAAACATAGAATAATTACAGAATCCCACAATGGCAGTAACAATCAACAACGAATCAACAACAACAGCAACAGAACCACCGCCTTAGAACGGACAGCAGCCAAAGCCACTGGGGGCTCAAGCCTGATTACCAGATAAGAGACGATTCTGCATTGTTTATACTTATTAAATATATTTTATTTCAATATTTTAGGTTTCAATAATAATATACACAGAGCAGTTGTAACATTAGGCTAGCTTCACAAACTGTGCTGTTTTGTATTTTGTAAAAGTTATACATTTTGTAAAAGTTATACACTTGAGAACCACTTGAGATAAGAGAATAGTTGATACTGGATATAAACCAGCTCAAGGTTCAATGGATTGTATTGTCTTCATTTTAATATAGACGTTTATTGCCAGCAATGAGAATTTGAATACAATATTCGGTCTTTTACATAAGAAAGAAAATAAACGGAAAAGGAGGAAGAAAAAGGTTAAGTAAAATATCAGTTCTAATCTTGTAATTTGGTCTGGTCAAGTACAGCACTGTGGCTAGATCCAGTGATTAAATGCACTGTTGAGCCGCTTGACTACAAAAAAAATCATTCTGAGCGATTCAGGCGACTGTTCAAAATTTATATTTTCCAAACCAACTAGCCAAACAGAAGCATATGTAAGCAACACTTAAAGTTAGACATTTTTGTTTTCTGCGCCAAAGCAAAGAAAGCTTTGATACTAGAGAAAGTAACGTGTTCTTTGATAATTAAGACATGCGTTGTGGCAAAACAAACACCAATTATTTCGGGACATGACAATTAGTAAATGATTTACAGGTTTGCAAACTCACTGAATTTTCAGGACCTTCCCATCACAGCTACAAAGGCTAAACGTCATAAAGGCAGGTGCTGTATAAATTAATTATAAAATGACCAAGATTCCAGATTACTATCACACTGATGAAAGTGAAAAATATATTGTGTCGACATTGCAAGATTCCTTGAAAATCCTAGTGAACCTGAGTACTATAGCAATTAGTAAAATGAATCAACCACTTCGTTGTCCAGTAGATGCTTTACTATTTTATTTAGTAACTGTTACTAACCAAACAAGTAATCTTAGAATATGGAAAATCGTTAACTTGATTATATTTGTCTTCTTTTATTTATGTTTGGTAATACCTTTAAATACTGTCCACAAAAAGTAGAGGATATTGGGACATAAAACAGTCTAAAAATTAAAATCCTATTTTGCCGCATAAATAAATTTGTATTTTCATAGAGCAATATGTAAGCCAGTTTTCCTGCTTAGTTTGAGGGCTGAAAATTGGGTAATGTGACCTTAAGGACGTGCCAAAGAAACTAGGGGTCAAGACCCAAATTTCAAAAAAAAGTATCAAATTTTTGGGCATGCTTTCGATAATGCATGCTAAAGATGAATTATGGATATCTTTGTTTTTAAGATTTTTTTCGCGTACCATAATTTTTATTTCTAGGAGATAGGGCGGTGATAAAACTGTAAAAAATAACATAATTCGGTAAAAATTGGCAGATTTTAGCCTCACATTCCTGAAATTTAGGCCATAGAGATCAAAACAATTTCTGAACATAAAGAATATTGAATAACGGATATTTTCTTTTAAAAAAAACATAGCCATTGCATAATCCGTCACCGTGATATCCACGTGTGAAAATCGAAAGGCTACCCCTGGTCTGATTGATGTAGTCTCAGAAACATGTAACCAGATTAATCCTTGAAAATCTTATTCATATTGACTGTGAAATGACTTTGCTAATTAATACTAGCTGTTTCAGGTTTATGACATTCGTTTGGTAAATGTTATAATTTTTAATATTCGAATATCCCCTACTTTTTGTGAACAGTATATAAGCTTAGCCACTCCGATTTACCCTCTTCCCCAAAGATTTAAGTCGGGGAGTAGAAGAGATTGAAAGTTACTTAAAATGTTCCACTATATGATAAATTTATAGGTAGTCAAATATAAAAACAGTTTAGTAACATTTCATTTCATTTTAAAATCTGAACAAATATTTTAGATGTTTGTATCTATACATTATTTCGTTTTACTAATAATTTGAACTAGTTAAGATACTAACTAACTAGTAAAGAAATTCGCCTAAGATTACTAGTTTACCTAGTTGGGTTTTCAGTGAATTTGCTTGCATTGTCAAGCCAAGTAGACATACGTGACGGATACAGATTCCCAAGCACTGTGAAGATATACGGCGGTGTTTTCGGGCTCGTGCACGGCTGATCCTGCTTCTTCAATTGTCGGCTTCTGGTGTGGAGCAAATATATGTACGATGGCACAATTGATCATTTACATCCCATCTTGCAAGGAGAAAGAAATGAAATAATACACACACGCACATCCTTACGATTGTGGAAAACATCCGTAAGTAGAGTCTGCTTTACATATAATGTGTAATTTGCTAAAACGTTGCTTATCTTCAACTTCGAAAATTACTTCCCCGTTTGTTATCTATTATATAATAGAGTGCATCAATATGCACACCGACAGACTGATTCATCAGCTACACTACATCACCAATACTTATTTCCCTCACGTAAAAAAGTAACAAAAAGCGCTACATTGTAATACAAGTACACAATTGCTGCAAAATGCGACAAAATGCACTGCCTAAAAATAAAGTATGCTATTTGATAGTTCTGATTACTGTCACGAAAACGAAATTGCAAGTTTGAATGTACAGATGTCATGCATTCGACAACATTTCCCCAATTATATGTCTTTTATAACCACCACCATAGAAAAATGGCACAGTCAATTATTACATAACGCTTAGGGAAAGGGAAAGAAATAATTTTTATTTTTGGTTATTATTTACAAATATCGATCAAACTTGATACATCCTATAAACAGATATATAGAACACGTTTTGCGAGACCAGGCGCCGAGGTTATAAAACTTTTTTTCCATGCTCATCTCCCCTGAGCATGAATCTTCATCTGCCCATAATAAAAAAAACCTAAAGTGCTGAAAAAGAAAGACTTTTTGCTTTCAAACTCTCAGATATTTTAGTTACAATGCTAGTAAATGTTAAAATGCCAACAATTATTGTCCTTTTAACATCATTTTAGGAGCATGATATGTTTTAAGCACAACTGAGTTGAGCATGAAAAAAAAAACACTCTGGACCAGGCCTCCAGATAAGAGTGTGTATTGGACATTCCATTTTCTTATTTCGCAATCAAATACGATGTGCACTGAAACGAAGTTCTAAGTAGCCACTTTTCAATTTCTTTTTTTTTTCTGACTTAGCGCTAATGATATTGAAATGATTTTTGCCCGATTATGTGCATTACAGTGGACTAAATTTAAGTGGTGCATTGTAAAAGTTTTCTATCATTTTACAGTTTTTGGGTTCAAAAATGCAAAAATCAAATTTTTGAAGAAAATAAGGGTTTTGCGTGCAGTTTTTTTCGAATTGAAGTACAGGTGATTTCAAATCCGTCTAGCCGAAATGAAAAAACACCAAACCTCTAAATTTTCACTTATTCATAATTTTTTATGATTTTTTGAAAAAAGCTCATTTCCACATTTTCCGATTTTTTTCGAAAAAAATCAACTGCACATACTTAAATCATTGTAATCATTTTATTTTATGTAAGAATGTTAGACCAAGCACAATACAGCTTGATCAGCCCATTTTTTAACAGTTATTCTTTCATGGCTGGTGTCCATTTCCGGTTTTAACGCGAAACTTTAAAGGTTATTTAAATGGCATATGCCAAAGATAGTTTTGATTATTTAAATCAAACAGTGAAGCCTATTTATAATAAATAATAGCTGAAAATTTCAATGTCGTACCACAGATAATAAAGCAAACTGAGCAATGCAAAGATGATATGCAAATTGCATGGTTAAAGCTAAAACTCTTTGATTAAGCCGCTGATAGGGGCTGCCTTCATGTTAACGTAGAAGAGAAACGGAGAGTTTAATTGTCACAAAAGTTTTGATTCTTTTTCATCTTATATCGCAGCTGTTATAAAAGCTTCAATCTAATTCAAATAAGCACGGATAACATATCTGAGGAGTATTTAAGATCATAGCAAAAAGTGTGACTTTTTGAAATGAAGGTACCTTTACTCTGACTTCGGCTGTGCAAGATCTACCAGTCATTTTAAATGACATACTTTTCAGAGCCTCGACAAAGCCTTGATTTTTTTTATGGAATCAAAATTTTGTAACATTGATGTTTACTTTCTGAACAGGCGCAAAAATGTGCAGGTGGCTACTTATAACTTCGGTTCAGTGTATATGGTTTTTGGTGCTCAAAAGAACTGTCATTGAGGTGGTTCTTTTAAGCACCCAAAACATTTGTTTAAACTGAAGGATAATTCTACAATTTTACGCTCAAAAACTTTGTTTACATCTCGAAAGAAAATGTATATTGGCTTCGAGTTTACATGTATCTGGAATTACGGACACTTAAGGGCAATTGCAGGTAATTATATATATTTCTCACATTAACATCTTTTTTAATTCTTTGCATTCAGTTTGTTTAATGTATGGACTGTCAATTAATATGTCACCGCTAATTTTTTTCATTATCTCACATGGAAGTTTTTAGCATTTTACAAATTTTCTGAAAAAAAACCCCAAGTCCTTAATATTAAGCTAAAATATTTGTAATCGCCATCCAGCTTGTTTTAATTTTAACGAATTTAAATTCAACGAATTTATATCCCCCAACGAAGGGTTATTTGAGAGAAACATGTAAATCACTAAACATAAATCCCATTTATCTAACCCTTAGTTCACCTACAGTATCATTCAGATCATAACAAACGCCTGTCAAGTATGTTTTAGTGCTTAGTTCAATAGAAAATATACTTACATCTGCACAATTTCAATATCTGACCTTTAAACCCAACCTCAGAGGTCAAGATTGTGTGTAAATTCAAAGTGTTACCTTGCATATGGGTCTAAACTTCTTCCACTTTACTTTGATATGCAACATGACCACTTTGAGAAAAGAACAAAAATGACCCTTTGACCCCACCCCAGGGGTCGTTGTGTGTGTAATGACAGCACACTTGCTTTCATGGTGCTCTGTGCTCAATTCCTTTTAATTTGATATGCAACATGACTACTTTCAGTAAAAGATATAGTTTGACATTTTGACCCCACCCCTTGGGTCAAGGGTGTGTCTGTGGGCAAAATATTTGTTACCATGTTGCTGCCAGCTTCGTCAGCTTTAATTTGATATGCAACATGACTACTTTTAGAAAAATATATAGTTTGACCTTTTGACCCCACCCCCTGGGTCGAGGGTGTGTCTGTGGCAAAATATTTGCTACCATGTTGCTGCCAGCGTAATCATATAAATCTGATTAGTAAAACGCATCAATGGAACTTATTTCGCAATGATAGCAAAGTCTTATCGATACAATGAGGGTGGTACACGGCGCCCTCTTTGTGTTGGTAATGCCTGCTGCTTGGATTTGGCTCAGCCTCCATCAAAACATCAAATAATAAGCCAAATTCTAATATTAAGAAATTACTTCTCCATGATAGCCATTTAATAAGTATACGAGTATTTGCAACTTAAAATACTCCTTTATGCCATTGATATGAGCAAAAATATGAACGTTCAATATTCATGAAACGTGACAGATTTATTGTGTAATAATTATATGTGATTGACTAGAAACTGTATGGTTTATGTCAAATAAACAATCTGTTCTGTTCTGTCGTCAGTTTAATTTGATATGCAACATGACCATATTCTGAAAAAGTTTAATTTTGGCCTCGGCCCCACCCCCAAAGTCCACCAAAGGGGCTCGGAATCAGGCCTACAAACTGAAATCCCGTTTGATATGTTTCATATCTATTGCTGCTCTGCCTGCGTGCAAAATTTCAGCAAAAAATATTAATAATTGCCTTAGTTATTGCGAAATTGACCTTTGAACCCTTAGGTGGGGTCAAAGGGGGTGGGGTAAAACTTTGACACTGCCATTCTTATCTACAGGCACTTGGCAATCATGGTCTATAGCGAGAAGTTGTTAAATATAATAGCTTTGATGAAATGTGAAGATCATCACACAAAAAAGCTAATATAGGTTTTGCCTTATAATTGCCTATACTTAAACAAGGGCAATAACTCAAGTGTTAAGGTGTCGAATTTGACCAAACTTATAGGATATCAAGAGTCCATGGTACTAATCATTTGTACCAAGAATGAATTAAATCTGACCAACAGGTACTGAGATATGGTTCCGGACGGACGGACGGACGGAATGGACGGACGGACGCACGCACGGAGGACGGGGGATAATTATTGCTCATTACCTCAAGCTTTTTAGAAAATGTGAAAATGTATTTGTTTTCCGAAGCCGTGTCAAGATACTGCATGATACAGTTTGGTAATTCTCAAAAAAAGGGTTTTTAGAGTAAATTATATATTAAAAAATCTGAAATTAAAAATCTTAATTTTTTGTTTTTATTTCATGGACTATCATTTGACATTTTAGAAAAAAGAAAAAAAAAATCGGGGGTCAGCGGACTAATTATCTTTCAGGGGGGCCAAATTTAGCCCCACCCCCACAAATTTCGAGGATAATTTAATATAAAACGTTAAGGAGTGTAATTTTTGTCATTTATATAATTCCATATTACTTGTATGAGGTAACTTTGCATTACAAGGCGAAAAAAGAAAAAAAATGTAATAAGTACCCACACGGGAATAGACCCTGGTCCTCTGGTTCCAAAGTCTGACACGCTAGTCCACGATGTCAAGTCATGCGCGGCTCGAAATAACAGTACATATTGGACAGACAGTCCCAGTATCGGCCATATTCGTATTTGCATACAGGTTTTTTTTACATTGTTGATGTCGCCTGTTCTATTTAGCTGTAGTTTTTACTGAGACGATCAGTTCTGATGAAGGGTCAATAGATATTTTAGAAATATTTTAGTTACTTTCGTCTGTCAAGAAAATGTGGAAATATCCATCTAACATAAGAGTATCTAAAAACTGTATTGATCCAAAATCATAAATGGCTGGAAAGACGGGACATGGACAACTTTTCCTGTTTCTCGACGCAGGAATGGTGCGCATGGGAATTACCTGAAATAACAGCCAGATGCATAAGATGCTATCTGATAGGCAGCTTCACTCCAAGGACTAGGGTCTGTGCTATTTATACATCTCCATTAGGCTGCTTTGAAAACCTGATCAGATCTATTTATTTACCCTAGGCGCGGGAGTCGCTACGGATTTTCGAAAAAAACATTCCTGAAGTTTTCATTCAGGGGTCGATTGATCTACATTACTACTATATATTGAGGTCGTGAGGCGAATATCCGTCGAAATTAAATATCGACGAAACCTTCGATTACAAATGAAAATGGGTCTAAACTTGCATAGCAAAAGTGTGAATAGGTTCACCGACTGTCTCATTATGACCATGGCTGTTTAATGGGGCGATAAACGTAAATTTAAACAAACAAATCACACACAGGTTAATGAACCTAAGGAAAAACGTGAAAGGGATAAGTTTTTTTGGACTTAACACAATCTTTTAAACACAGTTTCAAACTGAAACAGATTTGGCACATATCGAAATAGTATTGTGTGTCCCATACCCAAACTCATCGTGATGTGTCCCGTGTCATTGTTTCTTAATGCTTAAAAAGTGTTTTATAACATTTTGTGAACAAAACAAGCCTGGCTGGCTCTTAGGTGAAAATTCAGACTACTTCCACGGTTTGCGAAGGACTCTTTTATTTAATTTTGTCATCTTTTGACTCGCTGATGAATGTTTGTGTGTCCCATAAACTCGAAAAAGCAAGGTCGCCTTGAATAATGTCGCAAATGCCTGAACTTCATTAAAAGACGAAACATGCAAATAAAACTAGAAACCAATCCGGGGTAGCTGCGCTTTACCGTTTTTAGTATGTGCGGCACACGAACTAGTTTTTTTTGCCTGAGTCGAGCGTTTTTTTTTTATCCAAAATGTATGTGCTCCTTATGAATAAAATCATGTGACCGTGACGTACGTTGGCCACCCTGTTAACGTTAATTTTCAGATAGACTAGGCTGAAGCTGCAAATTCATATCTAACACTTGGTTGGCGAATTATTCACGCTAGAGAACCACTGTACTCGAACGGCGCAGTCATCGCGTGGTGGTTGCAGTCGACGAGCGCATAAAATAGTGTACCTAGCTGTTAAAAAGGGTAATTTTTTGGTCATTTTTTACTTCAGAAAATATTCATCGGGAATTATTATCACGTATAAATCCAGCTGTGTATCTACTTAAATTTTTTTGTGGGTTGAGTGATAGTCGCTACAGCGCCAGAGTTATGCCAAAAATGTAATTTTTTCCTGAAAAAGAGGATGAAAGAAATTTTTGCTTATGTTCTGGAATTTATGCTTACTTTCGAACAAAATACCAGTCCTTTAATGTGCAAAAAGTTTGAAATCTGAGCATTTCAAAAGTTATTCAAATTTTTCATACTGTACACATAGTTCTGTTTATCGGGTGTTCTGGCCCAGTAGTACAGTGTCTAAATAAAATCAATATGTTGCAGTCAACGACCTGACCACTGGGACAGAACACCTGATATACAAAACTAAGTGTACATAATGAAAAGCTTGAATAACTTTCAAAATGCTCCAGCCTCGTATTTCAAAATGTACTGTCATTTTGCATGTTAGCTAAACTAAGCATGATAGGCCCAAGTGCCTGATGGTACATACCAAGCTTTAAGGCCTTATTGTTGGGGAGAGCATTTCAGAGCGAGTATTTTTTGGCAATTTGGTTTATAAATTCAAAAGAATCGTTGGAAAGCATTCTTTTCATGATATGTTTAAAAGGAGTATCAAGCATTATAAAAGAGTGGGATATTTGTTTGTTTGTTTGTTTGTTTGTTTGATTTGATTCTTAACGTCCACTCAACAATCTTTCAGTTATGCGGGACGGGTCTTCCTGGGTTGAACCAGTACTAAGCTAGGATAAATGTGTCTTGCTCAAGGACCACAACGCAGTGACTCCGGTGAGGCTCGAACCCGCGGCCCTTCGGTCTCGAGTCAAGCACTCTACCACTGAGCCACTGCGCTCCCTAAAGAGTGGGATATATGCGACAGTCTGCATGCCCGGTTATACACCCAATCATGGTTTATACCTATGGCTTCTTCTTTAATTGCCCAACGGTGGGTCAGGCCTTAGACGCAATGACGACACTAACTGACTTAAATCTTTAATCGGTGGGTCATATGGCTGGACCCATCGTGGCTCAACTGTTTTTTTTTTCTTTAGCTCTGACAATCCTTGTAGTAGAGGAGCCAGGGTTCAAAAATGTCAAAAATAAGCATTTAGGTATGTCCCCTTTTTAGCAGAATTTTCACTTGTTTTATCCTTTAGTAGATAGTATAGGCAGTATGAAACCAGATATTGCAATCAATTTAAGTCTTGCAAACATACCTGTAACAGTGTGTTTAATACGTTACCCCTCATTTTCTTAAAAACAAAAATATGTAATTAAGTCTATTTAAGGAGAAGTTGAAATGTTTAAATGAACAAAACATTTATGCAATCTGTAAGAACATGCTATTCTCTACACATATTGATGTTTTTAAAAGTTGTTTGGGTCCATTATAATGTCATTTACGTTTCATTTTCAACTATACCCTTAAAATTATTTATATTTTGTTAAGAAGTTTCATTTGACAAAATTTTCAATATGTGTTTAACTTCAGGATAACATGTATTTAAAAGAGCGTTAACTGACCATTTCAAAACTGCAAACAAATACATTCTAACATAAATACTTTGTCAGTTATACGCTGTTTAATTAGATGACCATAGATAAAACTTCATATAAGTTTAGAACCTCTTAAGTTTGAAAATAAACATGCATTTTTTTCTGTTAGCTTTTAAACACCTTATGATAATTGTTTTGATGCCACCGACTTAAGAGTAATACTTAACAACATTTCTGAGGTAAAATATCATTTTGTTGTTCGATTTTCAATATGTAACGTATAAAACAAAGTTGAAGACAAACAAACATTGCTTAATAGCTTTAATTTTAAATCACTAGAAAGTTTATTTCATTTAAAAAGGGGGGGGGGGGGCTTTGTTTGATAGGCATAAAAAGAGCATTTGTTCCAAAAGAAGAAGTTATCAGTACTAATTAGGAGACTGTGTATATGGTTGTAAATTTTTCTTTTATCAAAATGGTATACTTCTTGACTTAAAAACAACACAATGTTGGCTTATTTTTCTATGTTATGTTATGCAATTTGTAAACTTATAAAATGATAAGTCTGATGCAACATCACAACTAGGATACATTCCCTTAAGCTTGTTCAGTCAAACTTGCTAAAGTAACATATATAACTATAAATAAACGAAATATATATATCATGATTATTATTTGTCTCAACCGTTTTCCATATACAACTGAGCCTGAAAACCTAATTTTTTTTTTAGATATTTGCACATTTTTTTTTCTTTTAGATATTTGCACATTTTTTTTTCTTTTAATTGAACAAAACAATCTAATAAGCTATTCAGAAGCAGCCAAAGCTTTGTGTCGAACCTGTTCACACTCATCACCATATATATAAAATAGTAAATCACATAACTATTATATCAGATTCATTTATGATAAAATATCTAAGAATTTCTGTAATAATTTGTGGATGTTGGAAACTTTGTTTGTTGTTGTTCCTATTGGTTGTGGGAGTTTTGTATCGGGCCTTTGTTTTCTAATTTATTTCTAGTTCAGCAATCATCTTGACAAGGAAGAGAGCTGGTTGCTTCACTTTAATTAAATTGTAGATATTTATGTTCTGTGTCCCTTCCTTAAGGTGCAGTCAGGAGTCTGTGATTGTGACGTTTCTAAGTCATGTTCACTTAAAGAAAGAAGACGTTTGCTGGCAATCTAGACAGCATCACTCCTTTATGAATATATAAAATTAAATGTTGTTTACGTTACATTAAATTTAAGGAAAAATAAGTGTTTGTTATCATTTATTCTTTAAGAGAGTGGCTCTGTTATGCAAATTGTTTAAGCCACATCTATTTATGCATATATCAAAACTCTGAAAGTGACTCTTAAATTTATTCTAGCTATGAACTTTATTTTCAGCTCATTTTAACATGGCTTTCATTGTTTGATTAATGAAACCGATAGTCCTTTTAACTTAACACTACAATGCAAACTTTAAAACTGAATGGGTTATTCAAAATGAATTATTGCCGTTAAAATTGGGGAAATCATTCATAAGGATGGGTTTACATGACAAGGCAGTGATCATATCCAAGAAATCTAGATTTCTTCAGTTGTAATTTACGATACCAACTTTACGTGATAAAATTTCAACAGAGAGAAAATGTTTAAGCCAAATTTAACTAGGACGCATTAAAATCACCGTTTAAAAGATTATTTACGTTAATCAGAATGTTGATAGGAATAGCAATTTCTTAGAGTAAAAATAGCAGTCATAAGATCAAACTTAGTTTTAGCAATTAGTGCTAATATAGCTGATGTTAAGTTCTATCATAATACCATAGCAGTCATTGGACCCCATTTTAAACAAACTGTTGCAGGAATCCTGTCAGTTGATTCCTTTTATGTGTGTTAAATAATAGATGAGTTGTAAACACATCAGGGTATAGAGACTAAAAGGCATACATTAAATTATCTGCTGTGCTAATAAAATAATTATTATAGGGACGATAGAGAAGGCACTCTAGTTAGTATCATTTCTTACACAAATAAGAGATTTACATGTTATGCTACGAAAGTATGCATAAACTTAACAAATAGTGTGTATGCATGTTTAATTTGTCTGTCGTTCTTTTTTATCAATCGTCTGCATAAGAAATTGTATTTCTTTTAATTTGTAAAAGTATCATGATACATCTCAGATAGTGATTATATTGTCTCTATTGCCAATTGCACTATATGTAGGTATGATACAGCATAGCATTTGTTGAGCATACTATCTGAAAGTATTGTTTGAGGTAGCATAAGTATGGATTTTGTTTCTATTACATCAACTATCAATATACCATAAATATAGCATCGTTTAACAAGTTGGTACATGTTTTATGGGTATTAATTAGTTAGTTTTAAGGACTGAATGACGGTTGTAATGATTAATTAATGTGAGTGTAAAAAATAAATAGTGTCCCGCTGAATAAAACAACATTAAAGCAGATTCTATCACTTATGCTGATAAGCGTTATAGCTAAAAAGCAAACGTCTGACGACATTCTGGAATAAATGATCAATCAAGTCCTTTTCTAGAAAGTTGTTTGCTCAAGGTCCTGATTATCGAAGTCTTATCATTTAGAAATGTCTACAATACTAACAATGCAGGGGAGCTTTTCCAACTTATTAACAGACACGTGTCTGTTTCATTAGTATTAAAATGGTAATTTAGATTGAATGCTGTCCTGTTTCATTGCTTCACAAACGTGTAGAACCAGGCAACACAATGATTAAAGTAATGATCTTTATATTTTTGTTATATACGTTACCAACATAAATAATAATCTTTTCCAAAGCGAACACGCTGTAGATGCTAAAATAGCATAACCCCAAGGATAGGATAGCTAAGGCGGGTGCTAAATCATAGACAGAAATCATCATGATTTCCACAAACTTCATTTTTGTTTCATATAACACCGATGAAGGTATCTTTAATGTTTCAAATCTTGATTTGGACTTCTGCTTGGAATATCTTATATTTTTTAAGTTTTAAGGTATATTTTGTGCCTTATTGTTTTAAATATAGCTGCTGTAACGAATAACTGTTTATAAATGCATAAATTTGATGGCTTTTACAATGTATGATGAATCTGACTGTGTTACTGCGTGCTTTTTATTTATTCAATGAGCTGTTGACGGTGAAGGAAATGTCTTGTATATGTCATTTAACGCCATTTAATGCATGAAAAGAAGCAAACACATGGTAGTGGCACATATTTTAATGAATCATTAAAGCTTTTTTTAAACAATTTAGTTATAAATAATAAATAGGTATCAATTATCTTATTTAAATGATTCCTTAAACGTGTACATGGCATTAATGTGTTTTATTTTCAATTTTTTCCCTTTAAACCAAATATGATTTTGTTGATGTTGCATCTCATTCATATCAAATGTTTAAAAATACAATATTTCCGATCTAATTATGAACACTAAGATGGTAGTCAGTTTCATTTTCACCTACTAGCTGTTTGAACGCAATTATATTGTTTTAAAAGAAAGTAACGTATGTACCAGAACTTCCAGGTGCCTAAACTAATATTATTATTCTGCTATTAAGCTGCATTTAATTAAAATATCAATCATAACGATATGTAAGAAAACGATGCAAATGATAATAACACTTTACTAGGAGTTTCCTTATTATCTAATGGTAACGTACTAGACTTGGCTATTGCATGGTAAATACACATGTTCATCAGAAGCTAACAGACATTTTATAATATATAAAGTAGCTAAGAAAATCTTAATGTACAAAAATCTCCCTCCAAAAGTCTTTTGGTAGCCCATGGCCAAGTAAACAACAGTTATATATTTGAATGTAAGTAACGTATATAACAATTACGTAAGCATAAGTCATTTAAACTTACTATCAGTTTGGTGCTTTTAATTAAGTTACTGTAAAGCAATATGCAGAAAGTAGGAAATGTGACCTATCTGGTGTAAATAACTTTTCTTTTCAGTAATGTAGTGAATAGCCTACTACATGAAGCCTGCATGAGGGTAGCTATGGTTACCCCATAAATAAACATCTTTTGCAAGACTTAAAATTTGTGCAATATCTGTTTTCACACTTCTGAAACACCATACTAACTGAGGATATAGTCTAAAATTCTGCTACTTTCCGGCCACTTTTTTCCATTTTTTGAATCTCTGGCTCCCCTACTATTGAGTTGAGAGCCCTTTTAATCACAGTATGATAATTGATTTGGTTGTTTCCCTGTGATGATGTAGGGGGCCTCCACGCGAGCTGAATTAATTTTGTGTTTTTACAACAGCAGAATCAAGAGTGAAGAATTGGCCAGTAAAATTGATTTGGCTTCAGCTGCTGTCCATTCTAAGGCGGTGGTTCTGCTGTTGTTTATTCTTGCGCCCGTTGTTTGTGGGGGCTTGTTAGCTCACCTGAGCAATTGACTCATGGTGAGCTATTGTGATCATTGGATTTCCGTCGTCTGTCGTGCGACGTCGTCAACAATTGCTTTAAAGGACATCTCCTAAGTTTCAGGCTGAATTTTGACCAAACTTGGCAGGAATAATCCTTATATGGTCCTCTTCAATAATTTTCAAATGGTTCCAGTCCATTGCATATATAGGTCAACCAGACTAAAAACAGATTTTCTAGATGAAAACTTTTAAAAAATTTTCTTGTCTAAAACCACAAGGCCTAGAGCCTAAACATCATCTAGTGAACCCCTACCAAGTTTGTTCAAAGTATGCCCCTGTGGCCAAAAATGGGCTAGCCCTGGAGGTCACATGTTTTACATAGGCTTATATAGGGAAAACATGAAAATAATCTTCTTGTCTGAAACCACAAGGCATAGAGCCTTGTTATTTGGTATGTAGCATCATCTAGTAGACCTCTACCAAATTTGTTCAAATTATACCCCTGGGACAAAAATTGGCCCGCCCTAGGGTGTCACATGTTTTACAAAGGCTTATATAGGGAAAACATGAAAAAAAATCTTGTCTGAAACCACAAGGCCTAGAACCTTGATATTTGGTATGTAGCATCATCTAGTGGGCTCTACCAAGTTTGTTCAAAGTATGCCCCTGGGGCCAAAAATGGCCCATCCCGGGGTCACATGTTTTACTTAGGCTAATATAGGGAAAACATGAAAAAATCCTCTTTTCTGAAACCACAAGACATAGAGCCTTGACATTTGGTATTTAGCATCATCTAGTGGACCTCTACCAAGTTTGTTAAAATTATATCCCTGGGGCTAAAAATGTGCCCACCCAGGGGTCAAACGTTTTACATTGGCTTATAAAAGGAAAACATGAAAAAATCATCTTGTCTGAAACCACAAGGCCTATAGCCTTGATACTTGGTATATAGTATCATCAAGTGGACTTCTACCAATTTTGTTTAAAGTATGCCCCTGGGGCCAAAATGGGCCAGCCATGGGGTCACAATTTTAACAACGGCTTATATAGGTAAAATATGAATAAATCGTCTTGTCTGAAAACACAAGGCCTAGAGCTTTGGTAGGTATGTAGCATCATTTAGTGAACCTCTACCAAGTTTGTTCAAATGATACCCCTGGGCCAAAAATGGCCCCGCCCCCGGGTAACGTTTTCATAGACATCTATAGGGAAAACATGAAAAACTCTTAGTTTCTTAACATATAGCATCATCTAGTGGCCTTCTACCAATTTTGTTCAAATTATGTCCCTGTGGCCAAAATGGACCAGCCATGGGGTCAAATGTTTAACAAAGGCTAATATAGGTAAAATATGACAAAATCGTCTTGTCTGAAACAAAAAGGCCTAGAGCCTTGATATTTGGTAAGTAGCATCACTTAGTCGACCTCTACCAGGTTTATTCAAATGAGGCCCCTGCAGCCAAAATTGGCCCCTCTGCATGGGTCACATAGGCTTATGTAAAATCAACTTTTTCAGAATATGGTCATGTTGCATATCAAATTAAAGGGAATGAAGCATACAATAACATGCTAGCAAATATTTTGCCCATACACACACCCTTGACCCGTGGTGTGGGGTCAAAAGGTCAACTTTCTTTTCTTTTCTGAAAGTATTTATATTGCGTATCAAACGAATGGGAATGAAGCATAGAATACCATGCAATCAAATATACTGTCCTTTTACTCACCCTCAATCCCTGGATAGGGCCAAAAGGTCAAAACATTTTTTTTCTGAAGAAGGCCATGTTGCATATCCAATTACAAGAAAAGAAGCTTAGAACATTATGCAAGTAAATGTTCGACCTTATGCTCACCCTAACGGTTAGTGTTGGTTAAAAAGTGTCAGGCATTGAAATTGTGCAGATAACTATATTGATTGAACATAGTGGCTTGATAGGTTTTGGTTATGATCTGCGTGATACCCAAGATGGACTTATAGGTGTTGGGTAAATGGGATTTATATTTTGTGATCAACATCCTCTCTTCGTGACAAGGACTCAGGTGAGCGATCCATGGTCCATGGGCCCTCTTGTTTTGTTATGCAGTACTTTGTGTGTCCATTCTAATTTTACAATCATCCCTGGGGAAGAGAGAGCTGGTTGCTTGACTTTTCTTGTCTTCTGGATGTCATGTCACTTTTGTTTTTCTTTGCCTCTTCCTGTGGTGCCGTAGGTTGGTCTGTGACTGGTCATACCCACTTGCTTCTTGAAGGTTTTTACCTAATGTGTTGACGTCAGATCTTGATGATATGACCTGGACAGTTTATGCAAACTGTTGTGCCCTCGTGCCAAGGAGACCACGTATGAAATTTGAGTTTAATTGGCTCAGCGGACTGAGAAGATGTTTAATGGGCAAAACTGGTTAGTGAGTATGACCTACAAAATCCACAATAAAACACTGCAGACCAGCCCACGGCACCGTGAGGAAGAGATACAGAACACTTACTGTCATATAACATCAAAGCGCAATTGAAGTGAAACAAACAGCTCTTCTTTCTCTAGCGAGCTGATTGCAAAACTAGAAAAGACACTAAGTATTGCACGAAAAGCAACAACAACAATTAATCAACATCAAAACCACTGCCTTAGAACTGGCAGAAACCACTTGGGGCCTAAATCAATTTTACTGGCCAGATCTTCGCCCAAAATTCTGTTGTAGTCAAAGACCATTCCAAGCTGCATTAGTCCTGGGAAATAATTATATCTTAGACCATATGTATATGCGACTGAACGGTGATACTAAAAAGCATGCGAGGAAGTCATGTCCCCTTTCACAGCTTCCAGCAAGTACCTATACTCTTATGTGGCTAGAACTTATGCCTGTCTACAACAAAAGTTGTCTGTCATGCCTGTTATAAGGCAGTGCCTCAATTTATATAAATTCCGTATGATGTAGATAAAAATTACTTTTACTAGTGTGAGATCCGTTGGGGCGTTTTGCCAATTTGGGGTGTTTTGACTTGTGGACGTTTTACTGTAAAATTCTTATATACGGTCGTTATGCTAAAAGTTTCTTAAACTGGTGTCCTGATATCACCTTAATTGGACAATTTAATAAGGCCCGAAGTGGTTCCTGATGCTGTCATTTCTAAGGCTGTGGTTTTGATGTTGATTAATTGTTTACTGTTTCTCCCATTTTTGTTGGTCCTTGTTTTTGTTGTAAGGTTTTAGTTTACCATTCTTGTTAACTGAATCGCAGGTTGTACAAAAGGTATCGAACTAACAACCTCCCTAATTGAAGACTTGTTTGCCTATATGCAGCCGTCCCCATCAGTACTCTCTGTGTTTTGATATCTTATGGAGGTAATTACATGTGTGCTTCGGAAATCAACAAGTTTGGCCGTTTAACGCTATCAATTCACTTAAATAATGTTTGTTAGGGACCAGGATAGCCCATATCAATAAATATGCATCGCAAGTGTTCTTGTACAACTGGCCAAGGCGACATGGAAAGCAAAACTGAGCGTCAAAGAGTATGAAACTGTACGCCTGTGTTTCTGAAATTGTGTACACTTTGATTAGGAGGCTCACTGACTTGTGCGACTGTATGGTGCGTGTAACATAAACTATAAGAAACAGCTGTATGTCAAAAATTAAACTTACAAATTATAATTTTAATTGATGACACCATTTAAAAACAAAGGAACACAAATATTGGGAACAAACTTTCCAAAATGTTGAGCTTACCAGATTTACCATCCCACACCAAATAACGATATGACCCTGACCTACATCTTAGTCTATGCTTCCACATCCGCTTCCTGTCCTCCTCTACAGTCGCCTACCGTACCTCGCTCTGACCTGACAAGCTTTCCCCTGCGCTATAATCACATGCCACACCCCACTGCTTCCCTCGCCCATCCTATTTAGGCCTTGAGCTGGCTATAGACCCCCCCCCCCCCCGGGGTAATTTTGTACACTATGATTTTCTGAAACTACATTATATAAGACACAAAATAAAAGATGTTAGCCCTCTGAAAGTGGCAGCGTTAACGTGTAACATCACGTTATATACGTTACCCCCCATAATAGCATTAAATGTCCCTGATAATGTCTCAACCATGACATGTTCGTACATATTTGCATGCTGACACAGGTTTATGAACTTCTTATAACACGGTTACATATTTTTACGGCGGCTTGCCGCCGTTCTATTATCGCTTTAGATCTAAATTATTCACCAATCAGAAGCATTTTTAAGTTGTAATATTCATCACACCGACTGGAAAAAGATGCTCTCATTGGTTGTTACTCAGAATGTCCATACGATCTTACTAAACGTGAAAATAAACTTGAAAACACACATGTAAATGGCAGAGAACCAGTCTGTGCACTGGGCCTAAAAATGCAAATGTATTCGACCTAATCTCGAATATAGGTCAACCCCCGATGTACAGTATTTGTAAATTGCTGTCACTATCATTGTTTACATGCATTGCACGCAGTAAAGAAGTGCATTTTAAAATAATCCACTAAATCCGAAAGGACTGTACAGTAATATCACGCTATTTAAATAAAATATTTGTAACTATCTGGACATGATTATAGTCTGTTTCATATATTTCGACAATAGTCTTTTTTGGCCGTTATACGGTTATATTCCCAATGCCAAAACGTTTCTTTTCTCCTATGTTCGGATGAAAAAATCCCGATTTCAAGTCGGAAAATATCAAAGAAGAAATCATCGTTTTGTTGAGTAAATTGTGTTTAAAACTGTTTATTTATTTGGGTTCCCGTTCGGACATTTTCAACCGACTCGACTATCGGCATATCAGTCGTGCTACTACGATGCAAATCCTCTCGTTGCATTATAAGGGCCCAAGGGTGTTGTGCCCTCTAACGATCGGCATATCAGCCGTGGTTTACCTCTTTGCTTCAACAGGTAATTTCCCCTGTAAGTACAACAATCAATTAAAACGAGTTCTCCGGATGCATAAAAAAGATAAATACCAACTAGCTGATACAATTAAGTAGCTTAATTTCGTACATCTGTGTGTAAGAATGGAGATTGAAATGATAAAAGCTAGATGTTATTTTGACTATCTTAACTGTCTCTTGTCTATCACACCTGAAGGAGCTGGTACTTTGGTGTAAGCTTCTGTAGTACCAAGTGCCCCATCCCACTTCTTCAGTTTTTTTTTTAATTTATTCGCATTTTATGTTGGCTGGGGAAAGGGCTGGGGGTGAACGGAAAGTCATAATGTATAAGGGAACCCCTGCCAAATGTTTTTTCAGTGTGTTGACTTAGTCATTTTCATGCAAATGATGTAAAGGGGAGCCCCGCTCAAATTTGTTTATGGTGGGTTTGCAGAATCACTTTAAGCAGTTAATAGGAAATCTAAGCCTACTCTGCGCTTTCAAATTGCTTAGCTGTCGTAATTTTCGTGGGCCCATGTACCCTCTAAAAATTGTGCCCTCTACATTTTGCCCTATGTACCCTCAAAATATGAGTGGTAGCCCTGGTAATATTCAACATTGCGCAGTCTCATATAATACATCATGCAAGTTAACAGTACAGCTAAATTCAGATTAAATATGATGTGTTTTATGATTTGACAATAAAGCTAACAACACTAAATATTCTCAATTGTAGGCGTTTTCGCGCTAAATTCCCAATTCCAGGCGTATGTGTCATTGTCCCAATATGGTGAATATAAACCATTGATTTCTAAAAAAACTGAACAAGTGAATTTAATTTGTTCCATTACAATGGCGTCAAATTAATCGCGAATTTGCACGTAACCTTTGGGTTCAGGCGATTGAGCTTGCCCTAGCCGGGATATGCATTTTCTTACATTGTACAAGAACAGTGTAACTAACGGTAAAGTCTCTTCTATCAATTACGAGTAGTTAAATGAGGGTCTGGATGGGGTATAATGATAAGTGAATAATGGCCTTTTATAATGAATAGTGAATAATGAACCAAAAAAATAATGAATAGTGAATAATGGGGGCCTAAAAAATAATGAATATTCCTATATTTTTAATGAATTGAAGAAAAAACTAATGAATAGTGAATAATCAGATTTCTTTGCCACCTTTCTTGCTTTTAATGAATAATTGGTCTTATTTTAATGAATAACCCAAAATTTTAATGAGATGAACAATGGGCTAAATTTTTAATGAATAGTGAATACCAGACCTGCCCACCCCATCCAGACCCTCTTAAATGGTCACAAGTGCGGATCCAGAGGGGGATATGGGGTCAGCACCCCCTCCTGGAAAATCAAAAGTTCTATGGGTTTCTAGAATTAGCATTGGACCCCCAGCCCCCCCCCCCCCTGGAATAGGTTGGACACCCCCCCCCCCCCCGAAACCTTGTAAAATTATAGTTTTCTTTGAAATAAACCATTGAAAAGAAAATACAAAAACCGTTGTCAGAGCTGTTTTCTGGCAGTCGGGCCTGGACCACCCTGGCAAAAATTCCTGGATCCGCGCATGGGTCAGCCAGCATCCAAACTCGGGCCACTATCGGCCTGCCAGCAAAATGTCATTCGGATGGCGTTTCAGTGGCGGGCCGATAATGGCCCGATTGTACGTGCTTACTGGGTGTCGATCAGTTTTGAATCTTACATGTATTTATTCCTCGATCCTGGCTATGTTCTTTTCTGGTGTTCGGTTTGTTTCAGTGAACGTTTAATTTTACATTAATTTATTGTCAACACCCCCCCCCCCATTTTCCTAAAAACTTAGGACTTAAAACATTGTTCCCAAACCCTTGCTGGTGAATGCCTAAAATAAAATAAAAAAGATTCAGATGCATATCGCTCAGCGAAAAGATGTGCACAAAACCAAGCAAAAGAGAGACAAAAACAGGACCACAACTTCGCTGGTTTTAGATTCCAGCATGCAAAGTGGTAGATGGGAATTTCGCCAAAACCAGCGAATTTGGTTGCGTTTATCGTCAGTATTTGAGAGCCGCCGAATATCTTTTTTCAAGATATTTCTTGTTCATATTAATTTCATAATTATCTTGAGTTATTACCATTATATTCGTTACTAAGTGTTTACTGGGGGCCAATCACGTGATACACATGTGGTAATCTCACACGTTTTGTTTAGTTTTTTCGCTCGATTCAAGGTAAGTTTCCCAATTATTTTCCTGTTTTTTGGTGGCTTTCAGAAATGTCACCTAGTGCAGAGTACCCAGACTAGGAAGCTCTTCCTTATGGCGCTTAAGTTTTAGACAAGAGTTATACACTTCTCTTAAATATCGCCGCAAGGTTGTGCAATGTTAGTTGGTAGGAATCACATGTTTGCCAAGCAATACTTTGTTTGAGCGTTTTTACCTACGCACAATATTCTGCAGCAACAGTATTATATTTGTTAAATTACAATTGGCCAATAAATGATGACAGACATATATTCTACGCAGTTAAAGTGGGATTGGCAGCGAAATCTAGAAAAGAATGTCAATGGTAGGAATCACACTGTATGATAGGAATCACACTGATTATTTTTATCAGGATTGATAGGTCTCACAAGCAATCAAAATGGATAGGAATCACACTTGTAAATTGCTATTTGAAAATTGCATGGTTTGTATACTACACGACTGTTGTGTATGAAATGTAAATGGTATAAATGACCCAGGTAATATGTTACATAAACATATCATACACATGGCATCACATGGTAACAAAAATCAGCACAAGGCTAATAGGTCGGTTGTATCAATCAAGAATCAACACTGAATAAAATGCTCACAAGAGCTCAATTTAGTTGGGAAACTTGAGACAGCTTCAGTCCTAATGAGTCACTGGTCTAAAATATATATGGTTTCTCACAAATGTTCCCAAGTATTCTCTCTTCCAAAATCGTACAAATGTTTCCACTCTGCTGAAAAAACCCCTGGTCACTTGAGCTAAAACAAAAGAAAATAAGCCTGTTGAAATGACACATTCTTTTAAAGTAAGTAAGGGTGCAAAGATCAGGAATCGATACAATAAAGTACCACACCTGACCCAGGATACCAATGGGAAAGTGACAAACTCACAGCAGACACCACAAACGAGAGCCAAGAGGTCAGCCCTTTCCCAGCAGGTGACCACAAAGCACATAGAAACAGACGCGCACAAAGACATAGCAAACACAAGACAGAACAAAAACATAAAAGATCCACAAAAGAAGTACCGCCTTGGAATGGTCAGTAAAATATTTTACTGGAGGGCTTAAACCTGTTTAACGGCGCCAACCTCACCCTTAATTCAGATGTGGATCAAGACACATTGATATTTGGTTTGCATGAAAGACCCCTAACCTAAACTCTTTGTTCAAAACCACTAGCACAAACATGTCTATCCCAAACCTGGAAAGGACTAAGGGAGATAAAAAAAAATCAGCCTGGTGTTAGTCCATCAGTAGAACATTAATGTTTCTTCACTCCATAACTTTTATATCATTTGTGGTATTTTGATTATATTTGGTAGGAGTATGTACAAAAAAGCTCTCCATTGCTTCCAATTTGAGCTGTTTCCCTTCAATGAGCTTGAATGGTGAAACCTTGTGTACTTAATAGCTTACATCTCCTTTGAGACGTTTTAATGCAACTTGTTAAAGACAGTATGTTACATGCAATAATGGTGGTTACTAATCATCATTTCAGTGTATGCTCCATAACTTTCATTTCCTATGAAATGTTTTGGTGTTATTTCATAGAGATATATTTTATGTCAAGATGGTAAGCAAAAAGTGCCTAATCAATGCCACAAAATGATAAAACAGTATCTGATCTGGTTTTGCACTGTTTGTTGATGTTTTATAAAATTGAGTAAGGCTATAAGGGTTAAAGGTATATTTTAACTTTGTTTCAGGTGTTTAAAGATGGTTAAAAAGAAGAGCAAGCTCAGTTTGCACAGACGAAAAAGAAAAGCAGTAATTGTCTCGCCTTTCAAAGGATATGAAACAGAACTAGCCATAAATGACTGCTCTCCATTAAAATCACCATGTCATAAACATAGGAGAATTATAAAATCACCAGGCAAAGCACCAACATTTTCACCATACAAATCACCATTAATAGCAGTTAGGTACTCACCAAAACAATCATTAATGAGAAACAAAAATCGTTAGACATCAGCAAAGTCACTTTTTCAGTCGCAGAAGTCCAAAGTCTCTCCAATAGAGGAAAATGATGATGCCTGGGAAGAAATTGAAACAATAGATTCTGGAACTGAAGACACTAAGGAGGATAACAGCATCCACTCTGTGACCCATACCGCAAAATAAGTTGAGGACTAAGAATACCACCCCCACCTAAAAAAAGTTTTTAGAATTTCTTCTACTGTCTGTTTGGCCTGGTGGACCACCTCCCCCATCCACACACTCACGCGCATGTGCAAACGGCAAAAATTCTTTGATCCGCACATGAAATAAGTCCGAGGGGAGTTTCTATGCGCCTTGCCTTTGTTTAGAAGTACTCTTGGCATATAATCTGCATCCCTTCTCTGTCGCCTATAGCGGTGGTATTGACAAATAGCAGTTTGGACATAAGTCTTACCAGAGAGACTGATCTGGATACAAATTGTTTGACATCCTGTTAAGTTGGAAACGACAGGAATTGGTTGAATTTTCCAACAGAAAGTGAATTAAAAAATACGGGCACCCATTGACTTCTTGTATTATTTTTTAATCGCTTTAGCTTTTTATGATTTATATTATGCCTGTGATCATGACCAGATTTGGAGAGCATTGCATGGTTTGGCAGGGGCTGTTTATCTGATCCACTTGCTTCCAATCTTGCCACCCCTTTAAAGCCAACTAGAGATCCAAGAGGACCAGAATCACTCATCTTGATGAAACTGATCATAATCAATCTACTTTGAAAAAAAATGAATGCATGATTCTAGCAAATCGTAATATCCATATTGTCCCAATGTCTTCCACAAAGCTACAGCTCAATACAACATATGGCTTAAAAGACGAAATTATGAAGAAATCAAAATGACTGCCATATAAGATATCTAAATAGTCATAATGTCTAATCTAAGATTCGAAAGAGCCCACAAGCCCCTCCCCCTACCAAGATTTGGCTTAATCAAACATATGTTTCGGGAGGAAATGTTTTTCAAGAATTTCATGATGACTGCCATGGCCCCCATTTTGGGCATTAAAGCGTAATTCTTTAAGCATAGTGCCAGAGTGCGCCAAGCCAAGTTTAAGTTCTATATAAGATTAAGTTTTCGAGGAGATTTCAAGATTGCTGTCACTGCAGCCATCTTGGATATCGTCGATTATAGCAACTATGATTCTCAATTTATGTATCAATGCCTCCACAAAAGTTCCAGTAAAATCTGACATTTAGTTAGGAAGGAAAAATAATTTGAATAGTTAAAAAGAGACTCAATGGTAGCTGTTTATGAAATTGGTATTGAACGATTTTAGCACTCCTCAATATCCATTTTGCCTGGATGCTTCCAAACAAGTTTTTGCACAGTCCAACAAATGTTATGGAAGTAATGCTTGAAGAATTTAGAGATTGCTGGTAGATCGACCAAATACCAAGGCCAAACAATTTTATCAATTTGGAATGTTTATACTACCTAACTCCTATCTATCAAGTTTCATCTTATAATTATGCTTCTTCTGTGGGAGATGTCGAATATATCATGCGTTGATCCAGGTAGGGGGACAGGGGGTCAGGACCACCCCCCTCCCCCCTGAAAAATTAAAAAGCTGCAGGATTTCTTAGCAATACTGGCTCGGATCCCCTGTAAAAATATCAAAGCCAGGATTCAGTGTTGGGCCAATCATCAAAAGCGTTTTGCTGGTGGGTAGATGATGGCCCGCTTTTCATCTCTCCTTACTAGAAATAAAAGGTCAAGAGTTGGCGGATACTCTCTTACAAAACATTCTGGGTCCGCACATGAATATTCAGTTAATAATAGAGACAGATAGATGAACAGATCAATAACGGAAACAAACCACAGTTTTAGCAGACTGCTCAGTCAGCTCTAGTATCGATTTACACAAAAGAGTGTGATTCCCATCAATTTTGCTATCGCAAATTTCAAGTGTGATTCCTACCAAACCGTGTGATTCCTACCATCGTCTTCCGTTGCCATTTTTCAATGCAAGGAATCGCAATGCTACGCTCAATCTATGGAAAACTGAATTCTATTCACTAAAGGTAATGGCCGAAATGCATAAACAAACCTTAGACTCAATAAATGAGTCAATTAGCTTTCATCTGGGCATACGAGGGCTGTTCAAATATGAATGCAAGTAGCCTCATAACTTTCTTCACATATATGCTACGACAAAACGGTAAACGTTTCTATAACGGCCTGTATGTCACCTTTAAACGGGCACCAAACCTAAAGGAAAACACAGTAAACTTATCGAGTTATAGCTCTTTGAATGAGAGTCACGTTAGTATACTAACAAACTCAAAGCTTTGAATATATACCCGTGATATAGACAAGCGTATAATTCTTCTATAAACGGGTGAAATTTCTTGAAATTTTTAAGGAAGTATGCCTATATTCTTATATAATGATTCTGTGAAGGTTGAGTAGCTCCGACACGCTTTTGTCAAATTACAACGAATCGTTTTCACTAAAGTCTCCTTATGTTTGCAAATAAATGGTAAACAAAACACCACCTTGCCGTTTTCAGTTAAACTTTTCTCTAATAAAATGCACGAAGCAGCATTTAAACTAGTTTTATCTCAAAGACAATATGTTGATCGCTCATACTGAGTTGTTACTTAAAATTATTGATGGATAGTGGGTAATTTTTAAACACTGAAAAGCATTTTTATTAAGTCAAAAAAGCCTAGAGTGAAGGGGTTATAGAATTTATACCTAATTTTGTTTTTATAATATTGCGCCTTTATTCTAAATTTGAACGTAAACTTTATGTTTGGCCACTATAGACATTTTTACAATAAAACTACTCACCTGGTGTTTAGGACTAGACATATTGAACATATTTTATTAATGTAAACACGTCATTAAGAAACAGAAAAATGCTTGAAATATGATATAAGATATGATAACTCTGTAAATAGAAGACAGCGTGTTTTGAAAACTCCCTTATGACGTATTTAGCATGTTTTCATCAAAATGCAAAGAAAAATACACGGCGATGTCCATTATTACATCACCAGTAGATAACTCAAAATGACATGTATCATAAAATTAATGACGTAACAAACGTGCCTGATTACTCGAGATAGAATCATGATTATATAAAGTTTTTCCTACAAGCAACTTTGGGATTGTTACATAAACTTGCATCTAAACTTTGGTGTCATTTTGTCTCAAACTTACAAATATATGACACTATATCTGCACATGTACCAAAAAGTGTGTTGCAATTTCTTCAGAAAAACTTCAGTATACTGGAGCGGTCTTTATATAAGGGTCTGTAACTCGAGAAAAATAGTGAGTGTTTCTTTATGGTTGGTGCCATTTTAAAGGCGACAAATAGTTCTTTCCAGAAAAATATGACATTTTGTCGTAGCATATACGTGAAGAAAGTTATGAAGCTACTTGCATTCATATTTGAACAGCCCTCGTATATTGACAAAAATGTGATTCCTACCAAGTCAGTTGGGCAAACTTTGCGCGGATGTTCTCAAGAACTACACGTTTACGTTAAAATCGGTCAACGACAGGATGATCCACTGTAAAGCTGGGGTACTCTGCACCCAGTGTCTTTTCTGAAATCGATCGAAAACCCCACGAAAAAACGTTTGACATACCTTCAATTGTGGCGAAAACATGCACAAAAATGTGAGATTACCAATTGCGTATCACGTGATTGGCCACCCTGCCAATGTTCATTGCGAACGATCACAACAACTACGCACAATTATCATCTGTGTAGCTGATTACACTCATAAATTTATCTGATACACATCGCAGATGCAAAGAACTTCTCGAACAAAATGGGTTTATTGTGACACAACCATTGGTTCTTTGCTTGAGAAATGCTTTTGACATAACTATCAGGCAAAGAATAAAGAGGTATTATCGGCTTCAACAACTAGAACTACGCTTCTTACTACAGATGGAATGGTGTATTACTCATCACATCAGAGCTCAATATATTGAAACAACTCTTCAATACACTGAAATGAAATACGAGTTCTAGAGGCAGTTTCAGGCTTCACCAATCATTTTAGTTCTAGTTTTGAAGACAATGAACTGGGCTTTTTGTCTTTCGGTGTTCCTGCTAAGCCTGGCATAGCTAATATCTGATTGAAGCTGATGACATTGGTAGGAAGGCTGTTGCAGACTGCATTGTATCACTTTTAGATAAAAAAATCTTTCTTTCACAACCCCATAAAATGCTACAAGCTAATAAAGTTTTGAGGTTTGCGAGGTCAAGCAAGAAGATATTGTCCAATTTACAAAACGTAAACAGCCAGATGAGAGCTTAAAGGGGCGTCGTTGGTCAGCATGACCTTCTTTCTATTGGACATATTGTTGCCCTTGAGTTGACACTTCGGTTCCTTCTGGGACCTGTACCATGGTCACTGTCAACTCCTGATAGAATTTCCACCAAAAGTGACAAGTCCAAACTTCCGCATGCTTGCAATCACACATTGAACCAAGATTAGATTGGTCATGTAGTGCTGCACATAACTTTGATGGTAATGCCGTAACTACAGAGCATAAAAGCTTTTCCTGTCACCTTCAAGGATCTGATGGCACCAGTATTCAACCAGGCACTAAAGGCAGGGTATGTTGGTCTTGTCACTGATACATATATACAATGTATAAGCAGCAGTCTATAAAGTCTTAGAAACGTTCTCGCAGAGGATAACCTGGGTGTTTTATTCAACAATGGTGTATGCAACAACCTTCTGAATGTCAACAACATAAGCCGGAATATGGGGGAAGAGATCTACAGTAATACACTGTTTAATAGATTGTGACACTACCAATGTGCCGATGTGTTAGTACCACGGAAATGTTATTCCTACCAAACTGATAGAGAACCCCTCCCCCCACTAGTTCATCAACATTCTAAGCAAGGTAGGAAAACAAATAAAGAATTGCTCTAGGCACTCATCGGTGATATGAAGCCCTAACATGTGCTATTTATGTAGTTGTGAATAAGCTACAGTACGACATGTTTCTGAAAAAGGTACCAAAGCCATACACATATATACTGACTATTTCAAATGGCATGAACATGAGATTACCTCCACCCTGTTTCTCTGTCCTTAAGATGTTCATACAGAGATTGAACTATCAAGTCTTTCCCATGAAAACAAGTGAGGCTTTCCAGATATGGACGAAATGTGTAAAAAATAATTGGGAAGGAAATCGAGTACCTCTGGGTGAAAGAAAACTTGATTGTATCCTAACAAAAGAGCCACAGAATTATATTTCACATTTTGTCTGATATGGGGTTACCATGTTCAAAACTCAACAACTCGAACCATATAAAAGATAGAAAAATAATATTTGCAGTTTCCAAAAGGTACATAAACATTCTTTAATAAAAAATGAGTCAGTAAGCACGTTCACATTTAAAAAAATATCAAACTATATTAGTTTCATAAATCATTTCTATAGGAATAATGAAAAAAACAGTAACATACGTAACACTTTGGAGTGCATATTTGTTTTCAAAGGTTCATATCTGTGTTGCAAAAATAGCTTACTTGGATGATATAGCCAATTTGTAAATCTTACCTTATGGTTTGCACTTTTCAGAAGTCATGTCATTTACTAAATTATCAAAGATGTCGATGGGTAATATATATGAGTGGCTGTTACAAGGTAATGGTGCCATTACCAGAATGCTAGCATATTGCAAAATCCTTGCAAGATGAATCTGATAGAGGATTAATAAGCTGTATAGGAAAATTCTTTAAACCCTTGAATAATATACGAAGATTTGCTCTATAACTTCTACCTGATGGATTTTCTTTGATCTTTTAAGTTGTTACTCGCACATTGCACTGCATGTTACAAACTTTTTATGAGTATTATGTTTACTATATTTGATGTCTCTATAAAAGAAAAGAGGGTTTATGGTAGTTTATGTTTTGAGTTACTTCTTCAGCAAATGAGTCAGAGTAAAAAGAAGTACATGGACCTGTGCCAGCATGCAAATAAGTACAAGCAGGTCGTGTTGGAGACCATAACTTGAACGTTTAATGGTATTCAGAGAGTAACGTATGTAACCTGGGCTGTAAAATAGTATAAGACACCATAATAAGGAACTTTAATTCATTTGAATAGCAGCCTTATAGATTTACTACATTCACTGACGGATGTAATACATGTATAGTCAAAAACTGCCATATTGATACTTGGAAATAACATATGAAACACTAAGTAACATATACAATGGCAAAAACTCAAGACATTTGTAAAATAAATGCGAAAATTATGTAACTGTGTTATAAGAAGTTCTTAAACCTGTGCCTGACATAAAAAAAAGTGTGAATATGTCATGTTGGAGGCATTTTTAGGAAATTTTAATGTTATTTTGCAGGTAACGTACGTAGCATGATGTTACCCGCTAACGCTGCCACTCTCAGAGGGCTAGCATATTTCATTTTGTGGCTTATATAATGTTGTATCTAGAAATCATAGTGTACGAAATTCCCCCTGGGGGAGGTGGGGTCTATAGCCAGCGCCAGGCCTAGAGAATTACATTATACATTTTTGTGTGAAACGGGGGTACCATGTTCAACATCTATTAACTCTAAAAGTATATAAGATAGAAACATAATGCTTGCAGTTTTGAAAAGGTAAATAAAAATTCTTTAATATAATACCAAATTAATGAACATAAACTGGTTTCAATAAAATTTAAGACAAACTATATTAGATGCATTTATCGTTTAAAATGGGGTTCAATGAAAAAATGTAACATACACTACATCCTGGGTGACTATATTTGTTTTCAAATGTCAATATCTGTGGCCCAGTAATAGCTTACTTAGAAAATATAACCAATTTGGAAATCTTACCTTATCTTTTGCACTTTTCTGAAGTCTTTTAAAAAAGAATTTTAATTATCAAATATTTTGTAGGGTAACGTATGTAACAGGCTGTTACAGCTTAACGCTGCCATTGTCAGAGGGCTAACATGTTGCAAAATGCTCGCAAGACATTGGGCTTCAAGAAAAATATGGTCTACAAAATTCCCCCTGGGGGGAGGTAAACCATATCCAGCCAGTGGCCTAATTCTTCACATCTCAGCTTAGATAAATAGAGGATCTTACATGAGTGCTCATGTTTTATTGAATTTATTAAACGAGTTGAGGAAAAGAGATAAAATGCGAGGCTTGCCGAGCATTTTATTTCTTTTTCGCAACGAGTTTAATAAATTCAATAATACAAGAGCACGAATGTTAGATTCTATTTATCATATGACAAATACTTTGAAATCTCATTTCTGGCGTAAAAACGTTATGATTTTGTCATCATGTACGCAACGTTGTTATGGACGTAATAACGTTTCCAGTAAATCGATAAACCACTAGTGGTTTACAGATTTTATTGCATTATTTCACTCCCAGACGCGACGTCATATGATAAATAGTATTGTCCTCAATCCAAACCTCACATTCATGATGGGTTCTTATATCACAATATGATTATACAGAACAACTATTTTTGTTCAAGTTGGCTTCACAAAATACGTCCTATTTAGATACTTGTATAATTCGCTGGACATCTGTCGGATAGCTGCTAATATATTATAATCTAAATGTCTTTCACGAATATCTAAGTATAAGATTTCCGCCAGATTTCTGAAATGACCAGTTATCAATTCCATTATTAAGTCTTTTCTGATTCTTAGAACTTCCTTACGAATTTCTTCAATCTTTAAAACAACTCCTGGTCCATTGGACAGCATGTTTAATAGTAGCTCACTAATTGCCTGCTTGTTTTTTGCAGAGATCTTTCCATCAAAAAGGTTCCTGTCAGGAATTAAGTAGCAAGGCAAAGTTTCTTTCTGTACACACTCCGCTAGAAAGCTGAGAGTCCCTAGTAATCTTTCTAGCAATAAATCATTTGTGAATGATTCTTGTGAGTTATTTTCACACACCCAAAAGACAGTATTTTTGATGACATAAGAAGTGAAAATATCGGGGAATTCCGGCTCTAGTTCACTTTTACATAATTTCTTAAGCAACACGTACAGTTTGATTTGTGAGTTATTTAATGATTTCACAAGTTCTATCTCAGCATAGGTGTACGAAATTCTAAATTCTATATCTGAGCTCTCCTCATTCTTTGAACCTCTAGAAACCACGTGCCCAGGCAAAAGTAATATTCTATTTATTGTATGTTTGTTTGGCCAACCATGATGTCGTTTGCGTCCAGTTAGTTGTGACATTAGTTCTGGATAAGAACAAGGAAATGCGGTCACAAAATCAAGTGTCATTCGCTCACTGTTAATTTTCAGCGTATATTTGTTTGGGTCTGCAGGTACCTGTGCTGTTCTCTTACTTATATAGTCTACTAAACTTTTTGGCAGTACATCATTTGCTTCTAGTGAACTAGCATACGCCGCGTTATATGCATCATAAAACATTTTGTTGAAATCCCCGCTTGAGACACATTGGGAACCATCAGGAAGTTGTTTTGTGAAACTGTCCAAAAACTTCTGCAGGGCGATATTTGAATTGCTTTTTGTGGTCGATGATCTATGTAAACGAACATATCCAGGGCTTCTTTTATCTGGCTTCAGTTTTAACCAGACCTTATTGGACTTGCTGTGGTTGCCAGCATCTGGGGCTGGTGAACAGAAGAAACTATCCATTATCAACATAAAATCTTCATCGCTCTGGTGCCATATTGATGTCCCCTCTTTCTTGCTTCCAGTTAATACTGGTTTGAAGTTGAGGCCGCATAGTGAAGTAGGAGCAGGTGGCACACAGTTACTAATGGCGTCTGAATGACGTAAATAGCTATATCTTCTCCACTTGATCATTTCCTGTCTGAAACCAAGAATATCCAAGGCCACGGAAACTTCATTAGATAGCTCTTTTGTATCCATATCCATTTAATTGAATATATTCATCAACGTTTGTGTCTTACAAATTCAGTTTATCAACTGGCAATGTTCGATACCACATCATCGTAAACTCACAAATACATTTATAGTACCTCTTGTGACCTTTTGTACATTGTATAAAAACAGTGACCCAATGTCAAGCAAAAGGTACAAGTTGGCTTATGTGCCCATCGAAGACTCGGATCAGCCTGCGCGTCCGCGCAGTCTGATCAGAGTCTTCAATGGACACTCTATGGTAACCAACATTTCTTCAGGTGAAAAATAGAGACTGATCAGACTGTGTGGGTGCACAGACTGATTTGAATTTTCGCTGTAAGTATATGCCAACTCGTACCTTATGCTGGATACTGGCTCAGTTATGTGTTTCGCATCATCATTCTGTTTTCTCCATTGCTCGTATACAACATCACAGGACACTTCAATTTCTTCGTGTTATATGGCTGCAATATAAAATTAAACCTGAACGGGTTGGTCCTTGAGATAAAGTCACTTATCAAAGGATCAACTTAAACTTTCAGGGATCAAATTTAGCACTTGCTAACTTGCTAAATGCTAGTAGTTTTTCCAAAAAGCAAGTTGAAATTACTATCACTTGCTCACTTTAGCAAGTGAATACAAGTCCCTCTTTCCAAATTATGCAACATAGCATAAACTGCTTGAAAGCAGTGTAGATCCAGATCAGCCAGCTTCTGAAGAAGCTGACTGATCTGGATTTTCTACACTGTTTTCAAGATAACCAAAAATGTGATAAAGGAGATATTTGAAATAATTTTTTGGCACACAATCTAGTCAGCACATGCGCTAAATGATAAAAAATCAAACTCAGTAAACGACATCATGAACTGCATGATAATGATCTGTCATGGCGATCACGCGATTGGCCCTTTTCTTTTATCAGACAGGCAACCCAATCAGCCCGACTGGTTGGAGGCTTTTTTTTAAAATTCCACTGGTAAGAAGCAGGTTAGAGCGACTCTTCTTTTCGTTACTAAGGCTTAACCCTTAATGCGCCAATGGCAACAAAAGTCGTCCGTTTTTCTCCTCTGCTGAAATGTTTAAGAAGCCTCTATGGCAAACAGTGTGGACCCAGATCAGACTGCTCCTATAGGAGCAGTCTGTTCTGGGTCCACGCTGTTTGCTTCTATACTTAATTCGTCAGTAATGTTAGGCAATTATTTGCAGCAGTGTCAGATGCATTTTTTTCTTGGCGCTTTAATAGTTAATTATCATACATTTAAACATAATCTGTTATTCTAAGGTAAGATTGTAACATGCATTCTGGCGAATGCAATATTATATAGATCTACGAAAGAAAAGTGGATGTCAATTTAAAATGATACATTGAGAAGAGCCAACACTGTAGCGGTCACGCGTACTGCATTATCCGTTATCAATAGCAGTGCTTCTTGAACAACTTTTTTGTGGTCACTTGGTAACGATGGCGCAAGGGGCAGTGCTAGGCTGTGTCTGTGTTGTCGAGGTCGTGAATTCGATTCCCACATGGGGCATAGTTGATATCTCCCTATGTATATATAGAAATACAGTGTAAACCAGGTCAAGAATAGGCCGCCTGACTATGTTCGACACTGCTTGTCACAATTCTTATCCTAACATCCAGAGGGCGTCTCCAACAATTATAGGTTTAGTAATTCAATATTTAGAGTAAATGTTGTCTTGGGCGAAAGTCAAGTAAAGGTTAGGGTATATGACACTTACTGATAAAAGGGTCAAATACTGTGACATGTCTCTCTTGTTAATCGATTTCATATTGTTAACTGATAAAAATGGTTTCATTTGCAGTCAAAATAATATTAGAAGAAGAAGAAGAAGAAGAAGAAGAAGAAGAAGAAGAAGAAGAAGAAGAAGAAGAAGAAGAATGACATATTCTGCCTTGCTGTGTGTCTTGAAAGTGGAATTGAAAACAACTACTTAATAATATATTCATTAGTCGTTGAAATTTGAAGACAGAGTTTAGCTGGGTGTGTAATATTGCGCTGTCATCGTCAGTATAACCTAAATTGTCTACGAATTCATAGCCCCAGCTGAAATTAGGGTTGGTGTAAATTATAATACACATTCATTGATTAAAAAAATCGAATTAAAAAAATCAAAGAGATTTGAGATGAGAATTCCATTATTATCCATTTTAGTCAAGCGTCATATTTATGGGACATGGGCAAACAGTGCAGACCTAGATCAGACACCGCATATGCTGATCGGGATCTTCATACAGTTTGTATAAAGAATTTTCTTTTAAATTTAGGGGGAAAATAAAAAAAAAAACCAACGCCCCAAAAATTGAAAATGGGCTCCTCCTAACGTACGCGGCCCTAAAGTCGTCATAGCCCTAAGGTCGTCAGTTTTCTTTTGGCTTCGCTCTTTTCCGTCCAAATCATCGAAACTTCTTAGAGGGGGCATCATTTGAAAGGAAATTATCTGCCCTATGGATTGATATATAAAGTACAGCCGCCCTATAAAAGGTGTATGAGTGATAGGCATTGAAATGGGGGTACCCAATTGCATGCAAAATTTGGAGTCTGTCGAGAGTTGAAGGCAATCTTGATATCGATCCGGCGAAACAAAATAACTATACTGTACATCTGTCCCACATAAACACATGCGTTTCTAACATGTACAGAAGATATCGAATTAGCAATAATTACGTCCTTTTGGCCGATATGACAACCTCTAACAGAAATAATAGGTTGAAAAGTGAGATGACGACTTTAGGTCCGGCCTGCCGACTTTTGGGCTTCAAGAAAATGAGTGATTTTTCTGCCTGTTTACTCACTTCGTCTCTTCTAAAACAATGATTTTTAACTCGTTTTATGCAAGTCATTTGTATCTCCGACCCCTTAGGGGCCATGGCTACCGGGGACAAAGTTGGGCTTAAGTGCCGGGGTTTAACCTCTGATGCGTCAGGACAGTGCCGTAGATGTACCAGGGTTTTCATTTTCCGCTATAATAGCATATACGGTCTGGTCAGCTCTTGTTTTCGTTGTCTAAATAGTATATTAAATGCTCATAATTGTCAACTCCTAAATTTCAAGTCTCTGTAGCTGAGCAGGCCAGTTTGAATCAGTATAGGTCGCAAACCCCAAAGACATAGTTACTTATAAAGTGACCCATGTAGAGCAACCACATTCAGTACGCCTACGGGACTATTAACACCTGAATAAAAACATTCAATTTTCTACATGTACCCGACCAACACTGTCTCTCAGATATTCAATTTAAGCATACGCCGAAATATATATAAATGTACGCTCATGTATGTTTATAGGATCATCGCCCCCAAGGTTACATCCAAACCAACACCACCATTTAGAGCTTCATTACACATCGAGGACTGCCAATTTCGGTACTGAGGGCAACAAAATACCCTAACGACCAGCAGCATGCCCACTAAGACCTTTAATATGTCTTGTAAGCCCACCAATACCGCCACTCGTACCTTCAATACGTTCCTTGGACCACCAATAAGGCACTTAGAATTTCAATACGTCCCTTCGACCACCTACACCGTCACTCAATTAAACAACACGCCTACGACCGCGAGCATTGCCACTCATACCTTCAGTTCGTCCATAGGACCACCAACACCACCACTGAGACCTTCAGTACGTTCCAGGGACCATCAACACTGACTCTATGACCACCAGTGTATCCCTAAGACGACCTCCACCACCACTTAAACATATAGTACACGCCTACGACTACAAACGCTATCACTCATGCCTAGAACGCCCATACACCATAGCACCAGCGCTCAGACCACCAGGACGTCTCTTGGACCAAACACACACCCAGTTCGATAAATAAGCGCCACCACTCAGACATATACTGCGCTTATAGGATCACAAAAAAACACCACACATCGTTGACGACCTTAGGGCCTAGTCACTGACGACTTTAGGTCTTGGTGGTCCTAAAGTCGTCAGACAGATCCCTCTTGACAAAATCGGTCTTTTTAAGATATTTTCGGGTGGTTTCAAACCATTTTCTTTAGTTTATCTACTAGCTGGATGATTAAACTACCATCTGCCAAGGTCTATTCTTAGCCAGTGAGTGTCTCTAACTCGGGGCAATTGCTTAAATGCGTCAAAGTGACGACTTTAGGGCCGCGTACGTTACTGACAAGGGTAGGTTAGTCAATCCGGCTTAAACTATGATCTATCATAAATCGCCCCATTTTTCAAGCTCATATCGAGGCACATGCAGGATGCAGGTCATCCACATGTGCGGATCCAGAGGGGGGGGGGCAGGTGGTCCAGACCCCCCCCCCCCCCCCTCCTTGAAAAATCACGAAAATATAGGGCTTCTTGGCAATTCTGGTCCAGATCCCCTGAAAAATCACGAAGCTACCGAGCCAGCATTCAATGCTGGCGGGCCGATGATGGTCCGCTTTTTGTGGTATTTCGAAATTCGATCCTCCCACCGCTCTTCAACTGAGAAAAAAAACGTTGTCAAAGTTGGCCCCCTCTGGCAAAATTTTCTGGATCCGCGCATGAGAAACCAATATCCAAATGCGTCTGGAAGAGGCAGAAATGCCTGATGCCCAACGTCTACAACAGTAACAATATACTGACGAAAGGCATCTCATACGGCAATGTTTACAACTTAGCAAAATAAGAAGAAGATAAAAACAACAGTACTTATATTACTTACAATGCATCCATGGTGTTCTCATAATCTCCTCGCATTTTCAATGAAATGAATCGAAAATTCTCGGTATTTCCGAAGGTTTTCCCCATTTATATTTAGTTAAGAAGTATAAGCTTTTAAAAAAGCTAGTTGTGTCAGTTTTGGGTTTTAGTTAAAAAAACCCTCTTTACTCGGCTTTTAAAACTATTTGCGAGAAATTGCTTGAGGTATTATTAGAATAAGACCCTGGGAGCGCAGTGGCTCAGTGGAAGAGTGTTTGACTCGAGACCGAAGGGCCGCGGGTTCGAGCCTCACCGGCGTCACTGCCTTGTGGTCCTTGAGCAAGACACATTTATCCTAGCTTAGTACTGGTTCGACCCAGGAAGACCCGTCCCTATATAACTGAAAGATTGTTGATGGGATGTAAAGAATCAAATCAAACAAAACAAAAGAATAAGACCCTGCTGGAATGCATATATCATTGTCCAGTGCCGAAATGAGGAAGTCATATTGAGTATGTCCAGTAATTTAAATGCCACACTCACAGACCAACACATGACTCCTTAAAATGCAGAAAATCTCTCTCTCATACACACACACACACACACACACACGCACGCGCTAGCAAGGATACAATTAAAGTACAGTATAACCGGTCTTAAGCGGTCACTCAAAAATAGACAAACAAAGATCTTAATGACAAATGGTGGCTTAATGAAGGTCGAAAGTATTACAGAATGCTCCCATTGGAGCATTCTGTAATACTTTTGACCTGCATTAAGGGTAATCGGTCATAAAAATCAAATTTGGTCTTCTTTTTGAGTGGCCGCTTAAGACATGTTTTACTGTAAAGCAACCAGCCAGCTTCTCTCTTCCTCGCTGAGGTGATTGTAAAACTTAAAATACACAAAGAATTAAATCACAAAAAGCAAGTGAGTATAATTATGTCCAGGAAATGCCACATTCACAGACCGTAGATCAGCCCATGGCACCTCGAGGAAGAGACACAAATCAGAGACAGTCAACCTTGTAACGTAGTGACGTTAGCGTACGCTCCGTATGACTGAAATAATGTTGAAAGGTGCAGCAACAAAATGACCAAAGTAATCTTAATGGGCTGTAAGGGACCGTTCATTATTTAAGTGTCAGGGGGGGGGGCGGCTGAAGTTTCGATCCATCATCAAAATTTTGGATGACCCCCTCCTCAATTTTCTATCAAAATCAACAATAAAAAAACATCAAAATAGAATAACTTTTGCCCTTGCAAAAATAAAAGCTGAGAAATTTATCGGCCTGCCTAACTAAATATAAGAGATTAAATAATAAAACACGACCGAGCATGGATTTTTTTTAAAAATTACTTTATTGGGACAATTTAAACATGACCCCCCCCCCCTGCTGGAAAGTCAAAGTTAATGGCGACCCCCCCCCCCCCCTACTAGCCACATGGAAATTCATATGACCCCCCTACTTTTTAGCCGGCCCCCTGATACTTAAATAATGAGTGGTCCCAAAGGCTGTTCCGTCTTTCAAAGATTCGATAAAATATACTAGACACAAGCATGATCTTTAAAATTAATAATTGGCATATACTCAAGTCATTGTTTTGGGTGTGGAGACAGCATATGATCAGCTTATTAACCTGTGGCTTTTTAGAAACATCAGCTTATGCGATGTACAAAAGTTACGCCCTCTTGGACCTTTATCATGCATGTGCAATTCAATAAGTGATATAAGTGATAATCCGTGGGCCTGGGGAATTAGGGACCATAGGTTCGATCCACTGACTTCACAGGCCTATGGATGATGTTTCAAGTTGAAGCTCAGCCCCACAATAACAAGTTTTCAGGACAATCATTAGACAATTGTAATCACACTTGCTTTTATAATAAATGGCACTAAAATTAATAAGAAACAGCATAAGATAGACCCAGGTTTCTTTTTTTTCGAGACAAAATTGCAAAAATTACTGTGTCGCCAGAACTGCACTCACCTACCATAACGGACCTAGTTCCTGTCAACATATAATGATAATTTGAAGATGTAAAAATTTTGTGCATATTATATGTCTAACATCCTACCAGATGAGTTTGTTGATGAATAAAGATATACCTTCCTTTTACTGAATTGAAATTAAAAAAAAAATAAGTGAGTATGATCAGGAAATACCACAATCACAATCCGCAGACAGCCCCATGGCACCGCGAGGAAGAGCCGCTCAACCATCACGAGACACCAGAAAGACAAATAAATCAAAGCAACCAGCTCTCTCGTCCCCATCAAGATGATTACAATACTAAAATGGACATAAAGTAACGTACAACAAAACATAGAACAATTACAGACTCCCACAATGGGAGTAACAATAAACATAAAGTCAACAAGGTGAACATATCATCACAATTAATATGGTCTAGTTTATTTGACACTTTTTAGAGACTCTCCTCCATAACGGTGATTTTAATCAGATAAATGAGAGCAGCGAATAATTCGACATATATGTTTAATAGTTTTGGCCAGGGTAAGATTATATGAAATGGTATACATGTGGCTGGAACAAAAATGCAAGTTTACCGAATATTTAACAAAATTTGCACTCTCATCCGTAACTTCTCACCTTCACAGCGCAAAACTGGAACAACTGTACTGTATGTATCACAACATTTATGGGTACATAAACTGCAAATCATACCCATTTCCTCAAATATGCAAGAATTTAACATTTGCTTTCTGTTTGAGTGTATAATTTTGCTATATTCTGTCGTTACGGAGGAAATGTTATGGAAGTGAGATGAATCATTATGGAGGAAAAATGATCAGTAGCGTTATGAATTGTTGTTCATTTGAAATTACAATCACCTGCAGGTCGTAAATACACTAGATGTTTAAGCAAGTGAAGAAACCTCGTACTAGCACTTCTACAGGTGTGATCGATTTTAATGTATACGTATAATAGGAGACAGTTGCATTATCAATTAATATCTGTTTTAATTCTCAACATAATTTTAAATCACAAACGGTTCCAATAAGATAAATTATCCATCTTTAATATAGTGTTTTAATTTTGATTCTAGCACTAGTAAAAATGGTCTGTTTGCATGTTAGAATCAGGTAGTGCTTAGTTTAATTAAACAAATAGGAAAATTTCCGTAAAACAAAGAAAAACAGGGGTGGGTACATGAATTCAACAAGATTTTACTTAATTTATTAATCCAAAAAGTAATGCATCACAAATGAATCAGGTGAATAGAGACAGCATAGTTTCATCTGATATAACTTGTATTTGTCTAGCTCAATGATAAAATGGTCTGTTTGCGATATTTCTTTATTTTTTGGAATTGTTATTTCATGTGTTTCCCTAAATGACACCGATAAAACACGATCAGGTCTCCAGGTAATAGCCGCTGGCGAAGCTTATCACTGTTGTATATCACGGAAACCGAAGCTGAAAATTGAAACACATTTTTAATAAAAAAAAGATACAGAGTTTCAAAGTGAACGATTTTTTTTATACTGATTGAAAAGGAAAAATCACAATTTTACAATACAAATGCTTAAAAGACTTATGATAAATTCAAGACAAAAATCAGTAATCACTCGGACGGTCAGAGGTTATCATTATTAAGAACAACAATACAGACCTGGGAGAGAAAAAAAAGTAAGTAATGGTGCAAAGATCAGGAATCGATACAATCAAGTACCACACCTGACCCAGGATACCAATGGGAAAGTGACAAACTCACAGAAGACACCACAAACGAGAGCCAAGAGGTCAGCCCTTTCCCAGCAGGTGACCACAAAGCACATATAAACAGACGCGCACAACACATAGCAAACACAAGACAGAACAAAAACATAAAAGATCCACAAAAGAAGTACCGCCTTGGAACGGTCAGTAAAATATTTTACTGGAGGGCTTAAACCGGTTTAACGGCGCCAACCTCACCCTTAATTCAGATGTGGATCAAGACACATAGATATTTGGTTTGCATGAAAGACCCCTAACTTATCAATGCATCATCTCCTAAAACATATAAATCAAGATATAACAAGGAGATAAAGCAAGGATAAGGACTCAACAGTAAATTAAACTGAATACCGGAGCAAAAGAAATCCAACAGGTAAACCCCGGTGGGCCCGACAAACAGCCAAAGCATGAGGCCCCTACCATCTCATCAATAGATAAGTCTTTAAGTCGGAACCATCATAGAGTCTGAAGTCCGACCCACCGGCGTGCAATTAAAGAGGAAAGCAAAGTTGCCAACCGTGATTGGGTTGACTACCAAGCATGCAGTCTGTTGCAATACATTAATGTTATAGCCAATCTTTTTATAATGGGAAATTATTTTAATGAACTGCGCTGAAAAATTATTAGAGCCAACAATCTTCTTCAACTTATACACCAAGTCACCATAGAAATCAGGTTCCGAAAGTCCTTGGCGCAAGAGAGATTTAAGTCCAACTTGGAATTTAGAAATCAAATCATAGTATCGTCTATAAAATTTTGAAAATGTTTTGCAAAGTTTATGATACCGATAGCCTTGTTTAAGAAGTTTCTGAGTTAACAATTTATTGCGAGTGTTGAAGTCAGCAACATAGCTAGATGCTCTAGCAAAACGAATGAGTTGAGAGATATAGACTCCATAGGATGTAGAACGAGGAACATCACCATCTAAAAATGGGAAATTGACAATTTCAAAATCAAAGTCGTCACGTTTGTCATAAATTTTGGTAGAAACAATATCATTAGAAATTGACAAATGCAAGTCTAAAAATGCGGCTTCGGTATCAGAGGCATTGGCTTTATTAAGTTGGAGCTCTGAAGGGTATATTTGACTAACCATATTGTCAAAATAAACATTATTAATATTTAAAATATCGTCCAAATATCTGGAAGTAGTGTTAAACGCATCAATAACATCAGCCTGCTTATCATCAGAAAGAGACATCATAAAGTCCCTTTCATAACAAAACAGGAATAAATCTGCAACCAGGGGAGCACAATTAGTGCCCATAGGAATCCCAACAACTTGTCTATAGAGCTTGGTGCCAAATCGAATAAAAATGTTGTCCAACAAAAAGGTCAGCGCATCGCATACATTTTGACACGACCATGCATGATATTTTTTAGGTTTTTCTGAAGTAAAAAATGCATTTCTGTCACTACATGCAAGGTAAGGAGGGCCTTCTCTCTGGAAGGTACTTTCAATAAGATCAATAAGTTTATCTTTAATTAAATTATGAGGTAAAGTAGTGTAAAGAGTAGAAAAATCATAAGTAGACAAACTGGTCGCATTGAAATCTCTAGCTTTCAGTTTATCTAAAATTTCACCTGAATTTTTAATTGACCAAAATAGGTTTTTACCAGATCTCTCATATACCTTTTCACAATATTTGATAACATGTTTTTTAACAGCTGTAAGACACAAGGTTAACAATTTAGAAAGTTCTGTTGTTGTACAAGAACTAGAATTTGCAATAAATCTTGCTTTATAGGGTTTTTTATGGAGTTTAGGTAACCAGTACAACGTAGGAACTTTGTCTTGATTTTCTTTAGCTTTGACACCAAAATGTAGGGCTGTATGACAACCATGCCCATCAACAATCACCCTTTCACTTAAAGAAGGTTGCAGTTTATAGGCATTAGTGTCAACAAGCTCACGCTTAAGAGTATTAATATAATACAATCGTCAAACAACTACAACATTGTTAGCAGCTTTATCTGCTGGAACCAAAACATAGTTCATATGAAAATCCTGGATACCTCGTTTAAGATGACTAAAAGAAGATTTAGGTTTAGGGGGCAAAAGATGTGTATTACGAGAGTAAAATGAAATATGAGTATCAATAATTTTAAAAATGTTAATCTTCCATTCCTTCAAAGCATCAGGTTCAACATTTTCCCGTTTGCACCAACGATGACTGAAGTCATTTAAAGAAGCAGCGATCTCTCTACGACATTGAGAGAAATCAATATTAGAGGGAAATCTATATTTAGGACCTTTAGAAATGATATTGCGAACTCTAGCGTCAGGAATGACATTTAGATTACCTGTAATAACATGCCCTGCAGAGGGATATAAATAATTTGAATTTATACAATCTCAGGAGGCAGGAGTATTGGAATCTATATCTAAATCATTTACAATTTTATTAAAGTTAAATATCGTAGACCTTATTGGTTTGTTGTATTTATAACAAATGATAGGAGTTTCAGAATTATTAAAGTAATTTGGAATAGATGAAATCACTGAATTATCCTTGAAGATACTATGTAAATCAATAAACTCAATACCTTTGTTAATGAATGGAATTTTGATAAAATGTCGTTTATGGTTGACCTCAGAATCGATATAAGCCTTTTTAGTAATCATCTCATCTTAATGCAATATTATGTTTCTGTATTTACACTGTTGCTTATGTCTCATTTATGAGTGACCTAATACTATTGTGCAGATTAGGCCCAGATCTGTCCCCACAAAATGCTGGGCGTGATTAGAAAAAAAATCAATTCTTTTTGTCATTTAATGGTCTTTGATTGGAAAGTTTTTTATCATTTGAAATTGTCGCTTTTTATTTATTTTTGACAAAGGCGGACAACAGATACTTAGAAGGTGTGGTACTTGATTGTATCGATTCCTGATCTTTGCACCCTTACTTACTTTACTTATATCACAGAGTAAAAAGCTCAAACGCTAAATATTTCCTCCATAACGAGTACGTTCACACTTGCATCTTGGGCTATGTAATCAATGTGCATGAAATCATTAGTTGTGGATTTTGTGAATAAATCTGACTTAATGTAAACTGTGCCTTTACCCAGTGGATGATACCCCGCATTTGTCCAGTAATTATATATTGTTCCTAAAGCATGTTTATCACCTTTTTGTCTCCAGTCAGAATGAACTTCAACATTAAATTCTCTACAAAGTCTCTCATATGCATTTCTATCATAGTTGCTATCAAAACATTCTAATTCTTATCTTGGGGTAATACAATGCTCATTTCTTTAAGCAGACGCCTTGTCTGATAATAAACATGGAATCGAAATACTGCACCAATCAAACCAGTTGCCTGTAAATGATTATTGAAGTCTACGCCACAACTAGTTGTTTCACACCACAACGCGAAATTTAATTGGTTTTGCAAGAATAACATCCAGTTCGAGCGCCATCTTTGAACTAAAGCCCTGATTCGACATATGGTAATTTATACCTTTCTAGAATATTTGAAAATGAGGCTTTAAAGGGGTTTTTTTTATATCAGAGGCCACTCACTCACTTACTATTTTTGTATGTCTTGCCTTACTATTTGCAAGTTTCTATTTTTGTAAACTCCTCCTGTGGTGTAATGTGCATTTGTTTTGTATTTGAATGGTTTTTCGATCATTTTAATTTTATATTGATCTGATAAAAATGTATCAAATGAGCCAGTGCATGAGATTTCCAACAATGTGGTATGTGCGGCCAGCAAAGCCTCAGATCAGCCTGCGCATACGCGCAGTCTGATCAGAGCCTTTGCTACTCACTTGAGTATTCTATGATTGTTAAGCTACTGACTGAACACCATTTGGAGTGTCTAATCTTAAAAGTAGGCTGCAGAGGCTCATCTGAGTCTACACATGTCAAAATGCCACATTGTTGGAAATCTCATGCACTGGCTCAAATAATTTCAAAGGTAAACGACACTGTCAGTCTGCAGCAGAACATTGGCAATAGAGATGGAAAGAAGCGTGTTGGGTTGAGAAGTTTTACTTATACGCTAGGGTAGTATAATGTTATAGACGAACATATATAGACTGGCTCCAGTCCTTAAAACAATTTTTCATCAATGTGTCAAATCATATACTTGTAGCCAGTCTAACTCTGATGGCTCTGTTTTATGCATAAAACAGAGCCATCAGAGTTAGACTGGCTATAAGTATATGATTTGACACATTGATGAAAAATTGTTTTAAGGACTGGAGCCAGTCTAGAACATATACAAAATGAAAAAAAAAAGACCCGGTCGCATTGAACCAGGATTTTACAGCTTCTAGCAGTTAGCAGATATTTTCAAGAAAAGGGTGTCACTTGGACTAATAATGAAGTCAACGGCATAGTATCTTTGGAGACTCCTAATGAGATAAAAATTAGTGATGGCTTTAAAAAGGTACTTGGGTTTGGAAATAAGAGAAGATTTGCAGCAAATCAAACTTATGCAAGTGAAACGTCGTTAGATTTTACTGTTATTAAAACGTTATATAGGCATTTGGAAACAGCTTAACACGTCTCAGAATTATTTTAATGGTATGCCAAGTAATGTTTTTCTGTGATACTGGTGCCTAATAAAGTATTTGGTGACATTGTATAGGCCAGTTACCTAAACTTCTTAAACAGCCCTATAAGTCACGTTTCATTGCTAATTCTAGTTCATGTACTACTACTGAGTTGTCTATACTTTTGACTTCTTGCCTCACTGCTATTAAAAACCATGTCATTAAATATTGTACAACTTTTAATGAAAGGAATGGTAAAAATTTATTTTGGTCTATTAAAAATTTAGTTGAAATTCTTAATAAATTAAAGTCTAGAGGTTTTCTAGCACCTAGTTTGTCAACATATGATTTCTCGACTCTCAATACTACATTGCCTCATAATCTAATAAAAGAAAAACTAACGGAATTAATTGAACAAACATTTAAAAGAGGGCTCACTTTATTTGGCTTGTAATGATAAAAGTGCTTTTTTTACATCTGAACAACTAAACGATATAAATTGTGGTCATGTCAGAAAATGTGTGATGCTCTCCATTATCTTTTAGACAATATATTTATAAGATTTGGCTCGAAATTATATAGTCAAATTGTAGGTATTCCAATGGATACTAATTGTGCTCCTCTTGTTGCAGATTTGTTTTTGTTTTGGTATGAGAGAGACTTCATGTTGTCTCTGTCAGACAATTATCAAACTGATATTATTGAAGCTTTTAACTCCACCTCCAGATATTTAGATGTCTTACTTAATATTGATAATCCTTATTTTGAACAAATGGTAGGTCAGATATATCCTACTGAACTTCAGTTAAATAAGGCGAATTCTTCTGATACTGAAGCTCCGTTTTTGGACTTGAACTTGTCCATTTCAAATGGTAAATGGGTTGATCTTAATTTTGAAATAGTAAATTTCCCATTTCTTGATGGAGATGTTCCTCGCTCTCCTTCCTTTGGCGTTTATATTTCTCAGCTTATTCGTTTTGCAAGAGTGTGTTCTAATGTTGATGACTTCAACAACAGAAACTTATTTTTAACTGCTAAGTTATTAAAACAAGGTTATAGATATCGTAAAATTCGAAAAGCATTTTCTAAATTCTACCACAGAAACTCAGAGTTAATTGTTAATACAACATTGGATTAAAAGCTCTTCTGCAACAAGGCATATCAGAACCTGTATTTTATGGTGATATAGTTTATAAATTCAAACGAATCATTGGAAAACCTAATTTTAGTGATCAATTAAAAAAGATTACCAAACGTTATATAAAGGTTTGATATAACTTCGATGTCATGCGACAGTCTGCATGCCTAGTTTTAAACCCAATCACGGTTTATAGCTATGGTTTCATCTTTAATTGCACGACGGTGGGTCAGGCCTCAGACTTTATGACGGCTCCGACGTAAAGCTTTAATTTGTCGATTGGTGCCTGATGCTTATCTGTAGCTGGACCCACAGTGGCTCAACTTGAGATTTTCTTTAGCTCTGACTCTCTGTGAGTCTTGAGCCCTTTTCTTTGTTTCATCATAGTGTGTTAATTTGACTAGAGTGTTTCTCCGTGATGATACATTGTAATAGTTAGAAGGCTTCCATGCGAGCTGAACATTTCTTGTACTTCAACAACAGCAGAATCTAGGGCGAAGATTTGGTACCAGTAAAATGCATTTAAGCCCCCCCCCCCCCCCCCCGTGGCTTAGGCTGCTGTCCGTTCTAAGGCGGTGGTTCTGTTGTTGTTGACGTGTTGTTTATTATTACTCTCATTGTGTGAGTCTGTAATTGTTCTATTTTTTGTTGTAGGTTATTTTATGTCACTTCTAGTTTTGCAATCATCTTGATGGGGAAGAGAGAGCTGGTTGTTTTGCTTAATTTGTCTTCCTGGTGTCTCGTGATTTTTGTGTGGCTCTTCCTCGCGGTGCCATGGGTTTGTCTACAGTTTGTGATTGTGGTATTTCCTGATCATACTCACTTACTATTAAATTTCTGACAAGCAATGCAATTACAGAATTAACACTAGAAGTAAAAGATGAAAACAATAGTTTAATTGATTATCACAGCTTACCAATAAATGCTGTTTTGGAAATTTTATAAACTTATATAAAACAATGAGCATATTTGGAGCCATGAAACGTGCATCAAAAATCGAGGAAGCCAGTGATTTGCAAATTAATCTTGATAGGATGAGACTAATAGTATTAAATCAAATAAATACAATAAAAAGCTTGCAGAGTGGATTGCAAGATAGTGTTCGTGAAGTGGCCATTAACTATGATGTATTACGAAACAGAATATGCAGTATCAGTGACAAAATTTATCTCACATTATTTGCTGAAAGTAAAGGCGCTCTCATGTGGGGTGAGCGATTTTCCTTTGGGAATGGTGGGAGAGAAGACACGGGGTATGTTACTATGTTTCCTGTGTGTATCTTAGGTATGGGTCTGTCATCAGCCTGAAATTCTGGCGATGTAACGGTTGCTCTCTTTGTAAATAATGTTGAGATTCCAGAATGTATAGTGTTTCTCTCAATAACGACAGACCAAAAAAGAATGACAATTTTGATAATCCATTTGAGGTAATAGAGGGATCCGTTATAAATTTTGTAAGTAAAACTTACAGTTCGGATATGCTATGCACAACTGTATCTTTAATTATGGAAATTATAAAATAAATTTACCAACATAAAAATGAAACAGCCATCAGCTTGGTAGCTTTGTGATTTTAGGAGATCCGGACTAATATTGCTATGAAACCCTATATTTTGGTGATTTTTCATGGGAGGTCCAGACCCCAGTCCCCCCCTCCTCTGGATCAGCACATGAGCCTAGCTGTAGCTAAGATTAACTTATGGCACTGTCACTCTTTGACTATCCGCCAACTTCAAACATCTAGGGACTTTTACAATTATTCTTTTTTCCACTGGCCATTGTCCAGTGGAACGCCCTATCCGAACGTTCTGTATGCTTACTAGACTGCTTCACCGCTTTCGTATACAGGTATTACATTTTCTATTCTTGATAGTGGATGGTGAAGCAGTCTAAATGCTTACCAGCCGCTGGTTCCGAGACTCTGGATCGTTCAAGGTCGCAGTCAGTGTGCTGCAGCACTCCAGGTCCTAGATCCGTAATTCACAGTTTAGCTCATCTTCACGGCTTTTCTGTGGTGACTTGGTGTATAAATTGAAGAAGATTGTTAGCTCTAATAATTTTTCAGCGCAGTTCATTAAAATAATTTCCCATTATAAAAAGATTGGCTATAACATTAATGTATTGCAACAGACTGCAGGCTTGATGGTCAACCCAATCACGGTTGGCAACTTTAATTGCACGACGGTGGGTCAGGCCTCAGACTCTATGACGGCTCTGACGTAAAGCTTTAATCGGTGGGTTGGTGCCTGATGCTTATCTGTAGCTGGACCCACCGTGGCTCAACTTGAGGTTTTCTTTAGCTCTGACTATTTGTGAGTCATGAGCCCTTTTCTTTGTTTCATCATGATGTAGTAATTTGATTAGAGTGTTTTTCCATGATGATACATTGCATTAGTTAGATGGCCTCCATGCGAGCTGAACATTTCTTGTACTTCACAACATCAGAATCTAGGGCAAAGATTTGGTACCAGTAATAATGCATTTAAGTCCCCCGGTGGCTTAGGCTGCTGTCGGTTCTAAGGCGGTGGTTCGGTTGTTGTTGACTTTTTGTTTATTGTTACTCCCATTGTGGGAGTCTGTAATTGTTCTATGTTTTGTTGCACGTTACTTTATGTCCATTCTAGTATTGCAATCATCTTGATGGGGAAGAGAGAGCGGACTGCTTTGCTTAATTTGTCTTCCTGGTGTCTGGTGATGGTTGAGCAGCTCTTCCTCGCGGTGCCATGGGGTTGTCTGCGGTTTGTGATTATGGTATTTTCTGATCATACCCACTTACTATTTTTTGTCAATTCCCACAGCAGCTATGCTTATGTCAGGCATTTTGGGTGGGGGCTGGGCTGGAATGCTAGGTTGGCACCAGAGTCATGCAAATCTTGCAATGACTTCTAGGCAAGGGACTTTAAACTTATGGGGGTTTGGGGCTAAATACTGACAGAAACTGGTCATTTAAGGCATTTGCTTTTCCTTCCTCCCTAAAAAGAGTTTGACCATCCTTCTTTAAGGGAGCAATGCCATTTGAGTTCTGTTTGGAGTGCTTGAGCAGCGAGTAGAGCTTTTTGTTTTTGACCTTAGGGGGTTCCCCTACATCTTGGTCAGGAATTTCGTTGTTGATGCCTAAGATGTCCCCTAAGTATTTTTCATAGGTTTTTTTCTGAAACCCGCCTGACTAAGTGCTTATAATTAAGGAATTTACTTTTGGTCATAAGGTCCACCGGATCTAGACCAGCGTTTATAGAGTTTGTCACGTTTTCTCATGAGGCGGCGGATTTCTTGATTAATCCAGCGGAATCCATCCCGAGTGTCTGCTTTCCTAGTTGGGATCTTTAAACTTTATTTTAAACTTTACCCAGCATATCATTGTTTTCTTTGTTTGTTTGGTGCTTAACGACGCATCAACCCTTGTGGGTCATTAGCGTCAGACGGTATTAAGTAAACATGATGGGGATGGAAAAAGTAAAAATTTGTAATAAATAAAATGAAAGATGATGATGAGTTTGTATAATGATAATTAGTTGCAATACGATTGTTTACAGGAGAGACCACGTAGAATATCTGACAGTTTCAAAGAGCTATTCAGATAACTGTACATGTTCTTTAACTGAACAGAATACAACATAATATAATCTGTATTATGGTCTGATACAAATGTAAAACAAAACATGATTTTAAAAATAGCAATTAGATTTTGCTAAAAAGATTTATTTGTCTTAAAAATGTCATAATTTAATACTATCAATATGTATATCTTGAAATAATTCTTTCATGTTATCAACTTGGAAGCAATTATTTCTTACTTGTGCAAAGTCGCCGCATTCCAAAAGGAAGTGACGTACAGTGAATGGTGCGTCGCAACCAACACATTGTGGCTGCTCTTCACCTTGTAGTAAGTATGAATGAGTGACTCTTGTATGACCTAAGCGGAGTCAAGCTAAAACTACTTCTTCTTTTCTAATGTTTCGAACAACTGATTGATATTCACCAATAGTTGGTTTGATGTCAAGAAGTTTATTTCCAATGCTGTTATTCCATGAAGTTTGCCATTCTTCCAAGATATATTTATTGATAGATGGCTTAAAATTAGAAAATGAAATCTTAAAAGAAGTTGGTTCTAATGAAAGCGATGTTTTTGCTTGCTTATCTACCATCTCATTCCCTTGGATACCTATATGACTAGGAATCCAACAGAGAACAATATATCAGCATATCAGAAACTGAATCAAGGATAGTGGTCAGATATGAGAGTGTCCCAAATATAATAAGAAAGAAACCCCCAGATCGATACAGAAGGGCTTGGCCTAGAAGCAGTGACGTAGATGAGGCCACGGCGGAAAGTCACTGGTGGAAATTATCACACTATACCTAGTGCCGGACAAATTCATCAAGAGACAATTTTGCGTTCTCACCGAACCCTTGATCGCGAAATGTAGACCCCGTATTCAAGTCATAACACATTCAAGATGGCGGAGAGTACGAGGCACCGAAATTTGTCATTCTGAGCGAAATATATAAATAAATTGTGTGATTAGGCACAATCCTATGTCCGATCTTTGTTATTTGGATTTACAAGAAGTCATTTGATAACCCAGATTCAATTGACGTTAGCTGGTGACTCGCCGTTGAAAATTCTTTGTTTATTTTCTGTTTTGAAAATCGGCTGAGTCGAGATTTTGAGCGAGAGTTTGGTTATTATGAAAAGAGTACGCCAGAACAGTTAATAATTTTCCTTAGAAAGCTTTAGACTTGTTAAAATGGCAGATTCGAGCACAAGGCGTCGTGTGAAGCTTTACATATTGAATGAGGATCGTCAGTGGGATGACCGTGGAACTGGTCATGTGTCATCAGCCTATGTCGAGAGGCTAAAAGGAATGTCACTCATTGTTAGATCTGAAACTGATGGTAAGCACAGACAAAAAGTTAAAGTGGTATCAGAGTTTCGGATCAGCTTTCAGGTCAAATTGGGTATACACTATACACAGTCTCCGGGAAATAATCTGCGACCTAAATTTATATCGCTCAAATGCGCGACAAGCAAAATGTTAAGATTTAAGTCTTACGTCATAAACTGCGCCCGGTAAACCAGAGTTGCGCCTCTTATTCTGACAGTTTGTACTGTACAGACAGTCTGGCTGTGTCATTTCTCGGTAGAAGTGCATTTGTTTTGTGGCGGTCTGCGGGAAAAAGGTAGCATTTAGCAGTGTTTTCGATGGTCTGTTTGGTATTATTTTTATGCTTTCACTTTCAGACCACTAGAAAGACAAAATGTCACCAAATCCAGCTGTGTCAGCTCTTGGAACAGCAGCAATAAGAGTGCCAGGATGCAGACTATTCCTGGGGAAGCATACAGATCACAATACGCGAGTCCCTTGTATGCATGTTTTTAAAACCAGCACCGAAATTTGATTTGCGCATGCTGAAACTTATAATGGCTCTCTACACGAGGATATAAATCAACAGAATCAGAATTAAATTAAAGGACTCAATGTGGGCCACTCTTAGCGGGGTCTAAGGACATGTTAGATACTGTTTACTAAATGGTCTTAACTAGCAAAAATACACTATCTCCAAAAATCTTAAATGAAAACTATCAAAGTGTCAAACATTTTTGGATCCAGATCAGGCCCCATGTTCTCTTTGCAAAGATCAGCAACAGACAACAAAATTCGTCCCTGACAGGCAGTGTTAAAATTGACAATCCAAAACATGCCTGTATTTATGTTCTAAAAATGATGTCTGCGGATTATATCTGCTGCATATGTTCATAGGTATTGTGAAATCAAATAGTTTGAGCCCTGATAATAGGCTTCATGTACCTAACACAAGCAGTTTACAAAAATCATGACAGACGAGGTCACGAGAATGAGATTTAAAAGATTTTTTATTTAGATGTAGAACCTGGCGGGATAGCTCAAACTGACAGCTCAAGATGATGAGAATTGATTTTCATCCCCTGAGTGGCAGGGCTCTTGATTGCCCGGATTTAGGGCTGAAATTCAGCCCCATTCCAATGTAAAAAAAAATCTGTTATTTTACAATTCCGGATGAAAAATTTCCAATCTGACCAAGCCTATTTTGTCCTAGAAAACTGCTGATGTCCAAGCTGAAAAAAAAATCCATTAAAACAGTTAAAAAACATATTAATAAAGCAGCACCCTAGATAAGCAGCGTATTTGCGTAAATACGTAATTAAAATCCTCAAAAAGGCAATTAAAAAAAATGTGTGCTTATTGAAGAGCAATTCTAACGATCGGTATGCAATTACATGCGATGTCATTGCGTACCATTTGTTATCCATTTGGGTACTAAGCAAATGCCAGTTGGGTATTAATTTTTTTACTAGCTAGCTCTCAATATAACTATTTTTTGTGAATAAAATATGGGTGCCCAGTACAGTATTTTGCGGAAAAACACTATGATGAAAGTGAAACTTTGCAAAGTGTACACGCTTGAATGTCAACAAGGGGATGAGATTTGTTTCAGGTACAATAAAATCCGCTAGTTTGATACTTTAGAAAGGCAGATGATGGGAGTGAATAAATATGCAAGCACATTCCTGATGGCATCCTGCAATATGAAAACATGTAATCACAGAAAAAAGCGTGGCTTGAAAAATCTGAAAATACACAATTGTTTTTGCAAGTACGCAATTGAGGATAACCAGGTTGCGTAAATACCCAATTGACCCAAAAGCTTATCTAGGGCGCTGAATAAAGTGTGCAATTTATTAGGCCAAGAAACCCCCGGGCGCCCGGTATAAAAGTTCGAAAATGGACACCTTAGGATTCAATTGTCAACCACTCATACAAACTTTCTATACTGCAATGATATGTGTTGCGTTCCCATTTCAGAAAATCAGTGTTCCCATTCACGTAGAATTGTGCATGAATCACATGGAAATGATAAAAATCACGCATATATTTTATGGCAATAACGTGAATTCACGCGCATTTTTATTTCTAAAAAATCTAGGATTTCATCACTTTTGCTCAATTTGATGTAAACTTGGTCACCTTGGTTTTGTTTGCGAGTTTGAATGACGCTTTGGCCGTTTTTAGTTACATTTTCAAAAGCATTTGCCGTGCGCGCCAACTGTCTGTTTACTCGTTGCTAAGTGGTCTGGTACCTAGCTATCAGGCTAGGAAACCGTCATAGCAGCAGCGATAATGGTAACCAGTATCGGGAGTAAAAGCAAGCACGCTGGCGAACTCCCCAACAACAACAAAAAGCTGAAAAATCGTCTCTGTGCGTCAATTGAGGCGAAATATGTTCATTCCGTATCTGTTCTTTCCGTAAATATCGGCAATCATTACCGATGGTAAATAAACCACCACATTGACTATTTTCAGACTAGGAATCAGCAAATAATATGAAAATGGTAAATGCAAGTAATGTGTTAACAGTTTTCTGTGTTAAATCAATCATTCAGGAATGTTGTTTTTAGTTTTAATTCATTTACTAGTCATACCCTCAAAATTTCACTTCATACCCTCAAATTTCATACACAGGGGGTATAAAAAAAATTAGTATAAAATTTTTGTGGGAACACTGGAAAATCATTGAGACAAAACAATGTGGTGCTTGTTACAGACATTATTAAGCATTTCTTTGGAATGACAGACAGATTTACCCTTATCATTCATGCTGGATATTTTCATACATGTAAATGTACTAGTCTACACTCCTCCCCAATTTCTATCTAATCAATAGAGAGGAAACAGTGTGGTTCCTGATCAGCGGGCTTCTAAGAAGCCAGCTGATCTGGATCTACACTGTTTTCCAAACAGGATATATCCAGATTCAGCATGAGAAGGGTTAAACTGGTCTGCAATTCAAGTTTGTGAATAAAGATGACCATTATTTGCCAGTATTTCCTGGTAAATGCCACTGGCATGGCAAATGTGCTTATTTGCCGGCGTTTTGCCAACCTTGTAAAGATCACAAAATTATTTATGTATTTTGAAATGGCGTCACATTTTATTTTTTCCACAATTTCAGATAAAGTGTCTGTATTTTCACAATTTCATTGGCCCCAGGTGGCGGCCCCAGTCCAAAATCTGTAGCAAGACCACTTCCTGGTGAAATTCAATGCTGGAAAGAAATCGCACATGACATGTAATGCAGTGTGAACAGAAAAATCATGAATGGCAAAATCATGTATGACTTTGTCAGGACGACTAAATCATGCCGCTTAAACACCCCATTAGCAGGTAGTGTTTTATCTAATTTCAGGAACCATTCTTCTGGAGTCGAAGATACAACCAGACACTGCCTATCAGAAACAACAGGTAAGGCCAAGTAAAAAAATAAGTGTGTTTCGGGTAACAGGTCTAAACATTTTAGGTAGGGTAGGTACACATGTTTTTTTAAATTATTTTTTTTTTTCTGGAAAAATATATATTTTAATGCATTTTGAAAGGCATGTTGCCTTTTGCCTTTCAAAACGCACAAAATTATATTTTTTTCCAGAAAACTGAAAAAATTCTAGGTTTCACCAATAAATTTAGGTGGGCTTGGGTTACCCTAAAATACAGGTGGTTTTTTTTGCCTAAGTAATTGGAGCCGATATCCAGAATAAGGTACAAGTTGGCATGTGGATACAGTAAAGATTCATAGTCTGCGCATCCATGCAGCATGATCAGGTCACTTAGTGTTCTGTCTGAAGAACTACCCATAGAGTGCCCATCAAAGACTGATCAGACTACGCAGATGTGCAGACTCAGGCCTCCAGATAAACAACATTTTGGGATGTACAATTGTTATTATTTTCTTATCCTTCAGTTTAAACATTTGTCTCAATGAGACGGTTCTTTTGAGCACCCAAAACATATGTTCAAACTGATGGATTAGTAAATATTTACAATTGTACGCTTAAAATTTTGTTTATCAAAACCTTTGACAATGTCTTTTATAGGGCTGTCACGATATGCCAAAAGCCAGGGCTGTGGAAATACCATGCCCGACTTGTCCGACCTGGTCCCATTTCATTCAGGACAAGTTAAAAATTTCTATCTACTTGTCCTTGGCAAGTACAAATGTATTAAGTTAACACAATTCTGTATTTCATATTTTGATTAATTATTACGAACTTACATCTTGCCTTGAAAACAGTGTGGATCCTGATCAGCTGGCTTCTTCAGAAGCCAGCTGATCTGGATCTACACTGTTTACAAGAGAAGCCATCTGATCAGGATCCATACTGTTTACAAGAGTTGACATATATCTGGTTTCATGCTATTTTTGAAAGAATAAATTGTTTAAGCATTTTAAGGTATAAGCTAATTTGTTCTTTCGGACAAGTAAAATTTTCTATGGACAAGTACATTTTGGCTTTTTACTTGTCCCTGGACAAGTAGAAAATTTTACTATTTCCACACCCCTGCAAATGCGTATCACGATATATTGCAATATGTTGCAAGCATATTGCAATAATACCATGATATATTGTCCCAAAATGTCAAGATACATTTTGGGCTAAAATGAAAAGGGTATTGACATGAGATTGAATTTTTAAATCCAGTCTTTACCATGTGCCCTCAACACGACTCAGAGGTCTCAAATCCCCTACAATACATAGCTTGCAATTGATCTTGTGGTGGTACCGGCCTTGGCTAAATGAAATGGATACAGCCAGCATTCAAGTGATCTTACCTTGCACCTTTTTTGTAGAACTACTTGGAGGCACTGGTGAAAGAGGTCATGGTTGGGCTGTCCTGAGCATCCACAACTTTTGTTTTGATTTCATAACCATTACCATTTGGCTGGTGGGTGCTGCTGTTGAGTTGCAAACTTAAATTTGTTGTTCTGCCAATATACTTTACTGCCTCGTCACAATGCCTACATATATATAGTGTCCCTGATGCCAGCCAGCAAATTTTAAACTTAAATATGAACCTTTTTGTACCACTACTAAATTGTTTTCCAATCAACTTTATTTGCATGAGTTTTGATGACTTTCCTCTGACTTTTCAATGGAAAACTAGATAAAAAAGCAAACACTTTACTTTCTTGTGTTTCTATTTATAGTAACAACAATATATCGCGATACGTTTTCCGTATCGATATATTGTACCTTTTCAGACTAATATCGCAATATACCAATAAACCGATATATCGTGACAGCCCTAGTCTTTTATATGCAGGCCTCTAGATAAGAGCTCAGTGAGACGGTTCTTTTGAGCACCCAAAACCCGTAAAATAGATGGATTAGAAAATAATCACAGTTTTATGTTTAAAAATGTTTATCTGGACCTACATCATGCATGCAGTGATGTGGAAATAGCAAAAGTTTATATATTACAGGGACCAAGCTGGCCCAGAATTTTAGGGAGAAGTGACTTCTCCCTGCAGGAAAATTAGGGAGAAGTGACAGTCAGATAGGGAGAAGTTATAGCGCAAAATTACGGCATTTTCTGTCAATTTAGAAGCCAATTAGCCATTACACATACTATTGCCATTTAATGGAAGGAGAAACATGATACAGTGGTAGTAGATTGTCTAATAATGTCACCACAGCTTGCATTTGTGTGGTGACAGAATGAAAATGAGTCTCCCTAAAAAAAAAAAAAAAAAAAAAAATTTTTTTTTTTTTTTTTTTAGGGAGACTCCCACTTCTCCCTGAGTCCCATTTAGGGCGAAATTTCGGCCCCTAGGGCGACTATTTCGCCCTAGTCGCCCCCTAGCTTGGTCCCTGTATTAACCCTTTACTCCATATTGAGGCCTTTGAAATATCGTATATAGAGAATACTAGGTGAATGTCAAGTTTACCAGGCAAGGCTTTGAGAACGCTTGTTGACTTCGCCAGGCTTGCCGAGCGATTCAACATGCATTCTCAAAGCTGAGCCTTGTAAACTTGATATCAAAAGACGCGAACCTGGTATTCCATTTATCAGTTTGCCCATTGTTTCACTCCTCTAACTAGCGAATATGACGTCATTATCGGGGTTTGTTTCAATTCAATGTCATTGTCGAGGTAATTCAAAAAGTGCAACGTCATGATGACCTGATAAAGGCACATGCCGTGAGATAGGCAATGTTTTTCAGGTCAACATGCAACAATGCAGTTAGTATAAGAGGTGACTGATGATTGAAAATATTATGGTAAATGCAGCATTTGCTCTTTTGGAGCAAATGCTGCATTTTCCATAATATTTTCAAAAGTATTCAAATTCATTTGCTTGAAATTTTTAAATTTTGTCTAAAATAGAAAATGATGTCATGATCTAAAAATAGCCTATGGAGTTAAGGGTTAAAGAACAGATAATGCACAAAGATCTGAGCGAAGCGCTCTCTGTGCTCAAACAATATACATGTATAAACTCCTTTAACAGTATGAAAACAGATATAAACTATTAAAAACAGTGTAGATCCAGATCTGCTGGCTTCTGAAGCTTATCAGGATCTACACCGTTTTCTGCACACATGTGAGTTCGTAATACTTACCAAACGTGAAATACAGAATTGCAGATTTATTTTAAATTGTCCCAGGACAAGTAAATAGAAATTTCTAGCTTGTCCTCAGGCCCCCAGATAAGAGTGCGTAATTGAAAATTATTTTTCTAATTTCTCAACCAAAACATATGTTGTGGCTACTCAAAAGAACTGTCTCGATGAGACAATTCTTTTGAGCACTCAAAACACATGTTTTAACTTATGGATAAGAAAATAATTGCAATTTTACGCTTAAATTTTTTGCTTCACTGGCCCTATGTGTCCTGAATGAAATGGGACCAGGTAGTACAAGTCGGGCATGGTATTTCCACACCCTTGACCTATGTTTCTGTTTGCAGGAGACCCTGATTGTATGGTCAGAAGCAGATAACTATGATCTTGCTCTCAGCTTCCAAGAGAAGGCAGGTTGTGATGAGATCTGGGAAAAGATTTGTAATGTAAGTCCTTTTATTGTGGAGAACGTTTATGTAATAGTTTTACCATGGGTAAAATATGTTGTCCGCCTGTGCGTGGAGATAATCCACAAGCTTTAGCGAGTGGATTATCTTACATACCTGTTAACTATTTTATACCACAAACACCAGTGTAGACCTTGCACATTACGAGATATTTGGCTCTAAAGTTGGTAAGGGTGGTATAAAACTGGATGCTTCAGGGGTAAATTTTTAAAATAATTTCTCACATAAAACCCTCACTAAAATTGTTCAACCATTACCACTCCGCTCAACAAAATGGCCACAGAACTAAAATTAAAACTTTTTAACACAACATCATATGTGTATTTTGTGGAAGGTTACCATAGCTCAATTTGTATAGTGTGGAATCTCACCATTGCACTGAACTGTAAATGCAAGCAGCAATGGCTCAGTTGCGTGCACCCTGGTACACTGTCTCGCCAAAACCTTAACTTGCACTTCACACAAACATATTTTTGCACCAGACTAGAATTTAGACCCAGATTGAGACACATTCCACTGCATAGCTGTGCATGTTCATTTGAAGAGTCGCAAGAAGGATGGCGTCCAAATAAAACTGGTTACTGAAACTCCAAATTAATATTATTTTGCAACCAAAACATACATTGTGGGTGCTCAAAAGAACCCTCTCGATGAGACGGTTCTTTTGAGCACCCAAAACATATGTTTAGATGAGTCATGAGTGGATAAGAAAATAATTGCAATTGTACGCTCATAATATTTGCTTATCTGAACATATGGGACAAATGTCTTGACTCTTGTGGCTCTGACATTATGGTAGATGTTCCAAAACTATGAAATATTGTTGCCTGCCGAAAAGGCATAGATAAACAGTGCAGATCCAGATCTGTTTCCCTGTTTGCTATTCTGATATAGTGCGACCAGGTAACGTATGTTGGGGGCGTGTCAGACAGAGCACTGTCAATTAAGACTGGTCAACAGTAAATTGGGTAAAACAGCATAGGTATGCTTTAATCATGCAAAACAATTGAACCGCAGACGACATATACGGTTTGTATGCCTGGTAAACATTCGCAAGCAAAGGCGAAGCTAAACAGAAAAAAAGGTATTAAGATATGTTGTCGATGAAAATATTTTACCAAATTCGGTTTGTTTGGCAAAAAAAAAATGATTTGGGTTTTAGCTCTGACTTCAAAAAAAATAGCCTTACAAAAGACAACAACATCAAAACAGCGCCCTTCCCTACACACACACACACAACATTAACAAAATTTGACATGATACGGGTTCAATATCTGGACCACGGGAAAGGGCACACTGATCTTTTATGAAACAATAAAACTTGTGTGATTGCAGATTTCATTGTCGAAAATTGATTTTTTGCTTGTTTAGTTTAAGACACATGTACATGTTTAAGATACATGTATGTGCATATTTCAAACAACAGCTGCGCATCTGCACTGATCAGATTCATTTGCAATAATTCAAAACGATTTTTTTTCACGATAATGCAACAATAAAACTACAGGTATATTGGTGTGGAGAGTTTCACAGATGGATGAATACGCAAACAATGCGACCTGACTAACCCATTTGCAAATGTATTTGTCCAGGGGTTGAACTTAGCTAAGAACCGCCCAACATCTCTTATCTGGACGAAGTATAAGCATTTTGTGAATTCCAACCCTGATATCCAAGAAAGAGAAAAGTGTTTGAAATTTTAGAACATTTATAGTACAGTAAAACTGGTGTAAAACGTCCACTCTCAAACAGACAGAAAATTGGTTATCAAGACCAAGTATTGCTTGATGCAGGTCAAAAGTATTGCAGAATGCTCCAAGGGGAGCATTCTGCAATACTTTCGACCTTCATTAACCTACCATTTGTCATGAAGATCTTTGTTTTGTCTATTTTTGAGTGGCTGTTTTACACAGGTTTTACTGTACACTGCTCATTTTATATCTATATCATTTACAGGTGCAGGGTAAAGATCCGTCGGTGGATATTACCCAAGATATAATAGAAGAATCGGAAGATGAGCGGTTCGATGATATGCCAGAAGTGGCCCACCCCATAGATCTGCCCTTGTGTGAACTTAGCAAACTCGAGGAAATATCAGAACTCTTCTGTAGTGTGCTAAACGTGCCTATACGTAAAGAAAAACTAGCCGGTGCAATAGAACAAGACGGATATATTAAAAAATTATTAGATTTATTTCATATATGTGAAGATTTAGAAAGTATGGAAGGACTTCATCATTTGTATGAAATTTTTAAAAGTATCTTTTTGTTGAACAAAAATTCATTGTTTGAAATCCTGTTTCAAGAGGATACGATATTTGACGTTGTCGGTGTTATGGAGTACGATCCTACACTGCCGAAACCAGCAAAACATCGGGAGTATTTACAAGCCACTGCCAAATTCAAGGAGGTTATACCATTCACAAACCAGGAGTTAGTACACAAGATACATCAGACTTACAGAGTGCAGTACATTCAGGATGTGATTTTACCGACACCGCCAGTGTTTGAAGAAAATATGCTCTCAACATTGACTTCGTTCATTTTCTTTAATAAAGTTGAAATAGTAGGAATGGTTCAGGTGAGTACATAGGTCCAGATAGGGAAATTTTATTTGCGTAAAATTTTAATTATTTTCTTACCCATTAATTTAAACATGTGTTTTGGGTGCTCAAAAGAACCGTCTCATTGAGACGGTTCTTTTTAGTACCCACAACATATGTTTTAGATGAGAAATAAAGAAAATAATTTTCCAATACGCACTCTTATTTGGAGGTCTGGAGTAGAGTTTCACACAGGATATGAGGCTATTGAGATTCTCATGAGAGTCAATTTATACACGTGCCTTGGCGCGAGAAAACCTGTATCAGGGTTAAGGCCAAATAAAAAATAAGTGTGTTTCGGGTAACAGGTCTGAACATTTTAATTAGGGTAGGCACACATAGAATAATTTATTTGTGATTTTAGAAAGCTAATATTTCCTTCACATTTGGGAAAATATTTAATTAAAATTTGGAAAATAAGTGCTAAAATTCATAGCCTTAAAAATGGCCAAATAAAATCACTGACATTTATTTAAAAAAAAAAATCTGGAAAAAAATATAATTTTATGCATTTTGAAAGGCATTTTGCTTTTCAAAAAGCATAAAATTATATATTTTTTTCAGAAAACCTGAAAAAAATTCTAGATTTCACCAGTAAATGTAGGTAGGGCCGGAAGACCCTAAACACAGATACTTTTTATTTGGCCTAATACTCAAACCAGCCTGCTCAGCTACAGAGGCTAGCTTAAATATTGAAATTTTGCTCATAGCAAGTTTAACTATTATACTTAGCAGACAGCGAATAACAAAGGCGCTGATCAGACTGTGCGGATGCGCATGCTGTTCTGCTGAGTCTGCTTTTTGTTGTTTGAATGCAACAATGTCGGATTTTCTCTCGTCAAGGCGCATATGCAGATCACACAGGGTTAGATAAACAAAAATTTTCAGCATAAAAATGTCATCAGTTTTAACATATGTTTTGGTTGATCAAAAGAACCGTCTCATTGAGTACCCACAACATAAGTTTTGGTTGAGGAATAAGAAAATTATATTTTCAGTGTTGTGCCTAGAGCGCGGCATTGCGGGATTCCCGCGATTTTACCGTTGATGTCCCTTAAAAATGCACCCAGTGCGGGCCTACGGACGCGCCCTCAAAAATTCGCGTTTTCAACCACGTTTCCGTATTTAGCGTAACCCAGTAAAGGGAAGTAATTTAGACTGTGCACATGTATTTTCTGATGATACATGTTGCATTGGATATTGATTTTTCAACCAGTCAACAATGGCGGAAAAAGCAAATTTTATTCAGCTGAATGCCAGAAAAAGCTATTTAGTGTAGAAATAGAATATTTGCTGGGGAATTCAAAACTACGTCAATGTAGAAACTACTTTACTGTAATCTGCACCCCTTCTTGAGCCAAAACTATCGACATCGAGCTCAAATGTAAATAAAAATGAACAGAAATTTCCGGAAAACTGTTTTCAATTTTACAGGCAAAAATCAGATGGAATTGGTGTGTCCCCCAGAATTTGCAAATGTCCCTCAGAAATTCAGGTAGGGGGACACTTGTGTCCCCCAGAAATCTTGACCTAGGCACAACACTGTATTTTCGTTAGGCACTCTCAACAAGGTTGGGCGGAAAATTCCATCCCCGATATTTACCGGTGGAATTTACCGGTATTTCCCGGCATGGCAAATAAGGCTCAAGTGGCAAACACTGGCAAATAATGGCAAATATAACGTTTTTTGCCGTGAAATACTGGCATATATGATTTTTAGCTGAAAATGTAGCAGATATATTTAAGAAGTTGATCTAAAATAGTATAATTTAACTTAATGAGTGAAAATGGAAATATTGAATATGAGGCTACAGTATCAGCATAAAACCTTTAAATACATTTAAACATGTTAAAACAGCCTAAAATGAATTTTAAGAATTTTTAAATAATCTCAACAATATATAGCATCTTTAGCCCTTGTCATGCTGAATATTTTACGTACTACATAGTAAAACTTCTCCCAAGTTTTATCCTGTTCAGCTTAAATCTGTATTTTCAATTAGTGTGGAAAACAGTGTGGATCCCAATAAGATGGCTTCTGAAAGAAACCAGCTGATCAGGGCCTAGTGTTTTCAAAAACGGATTCAACAGGACAAGGGTTAATTCTGGGTTCAGCAGGACAAGGGTAAATTCTAACTAGACCTTTAAATGGGGAGAAAATTTACCTGTGTATCTGGCAATTGTTTGACACCTGTGCCTGTCATAAATTGTTAAAACAACACATCTCTAGCAAACCTTATTAAAGTGCTGTATAGCCAGGGGCAAGGATGAACAATAGGATGTCATGATTGACTTCATATTTTAACTAAGACAATTAAAGTCCAGGTGACCACAAAAAGCGGTGTCTTTAATTGAGTTATAGCACAGACAAAGGTCACTCATCCAAATACCCAACCTTAACTTAATTAAGACCATTTAAGTCCAGGTGACCACAAACAGGGGTGTCTTTAATTGATTTATAGTACAGATTAGGGTCCCTCACCCAACCTTATCTGTAGCTTTACACAAGCCAACTAATGAGTACTTTGGTCGATACGAAACAGTTTTTATTCTTCTTCTAAAATTCACTTTATTAAATTTAAATGTTTAAAGAATTTGGCTTAAACCTTAAACTAAGATAATTTAGCTGATAGCCTGATAAACTAGAAAAATAAAATATTATGTCAAATAACCTAGATATTATTGAAATCTAAAAGTGGAGGGTTGTAAATCATATTTGCCAGTATTTTCCATTATTTGCCAGTATTTCCCGGTATTTCCCGGTAAATGCCACTGGCCTGGCAAATATGCTTATTTGCCGGCATTTTGCCAACCTTGACTCTCAACTAAAGTCCTGTGTAAGTCTTTGAATGCTGCACTTCTAAAAATAGAATCTTAAAGTTTAACGTCCTAGTTCTCAAATAATTTGCTGAAGAAAACAGACACAACGCACAGTGTTAGTCATAAGCCAGAGAACTCAACTTGTCCGGCGGGCAACCTGAAGACAAATGCAACTTGCCCCCCACAATTTTAACTTGCCCTGCACGATTCATTCATAAAATTCCAAAAAATGCTTATACATGTATACATGAAAAAGATGGTTGTTTGAAACTTTACGTCCTGGTTCACAATTTTTCAGTTATTTTAGGACAGCTTCCTGGATTTAACCAGTACTAAGCGTCTAAGCCACTAGGATAAGTGCCTTGCTTAAGGACACAACATCGCACCCCAGGTGAGAATCGAACCCGCGACCTTGTGATCAAGAATCTGGCGCTCTCCCACGTGAAAAATTGCTGTAATCAAACAGTGTACTTTTAACATGTACAGATATAGCTCAAAATATGCAGACACAATGGCAAACAGTGAATGCCCTAATTAGTCTGATCTGGTCTGCACTGTTTGTCAGAGAAGTCCGATATGTGTCTGCACTGAGTCTGTTTGCCTAGACCTGAACTTTTAAAGGTTCATAGCTTTAGACTGTTGTCAGAGTTTTTTTTAAGATGGTAGCATGGCAACATCTTATTATTTATTAATTTGCAAATTAAGAAATACATGAAACAAATACTTCAGATTGTCCAGGGGGCAACCTTCTGAGACACTCAGCTTGCCCCCAGCAAATTCAACCCGTGGGGGGCAAGTGGGCAATTGCTTATTTCTAACGCTGAACTGTTACGCATGTAGCAGTCTGATCTGTGATTATTTTTATTGCACATGTTTTTCCAGTGTCTTCAATAGGTCACATGCAAGTTCTTTTGCACTTATTAGTGTTTCCCCCAGCCCCAAAAAAGGGCATGGTAAAGTTTCCAGGAAAAGGGCACTTTAAGCGCGCAAAAACGGGCTAAAAGGGCACTTTTGGAACGCGCGGCGACATGCTAAGAGGGCACTTTTCAGTCCAAGTTTTAATTGAATATGGTATTGTCATATATATAAATTTATGTCCTTTAGCATAATGCAGCTGTTATCTGTCCTTTTTAAATTCAAAATTTAATTATTATTTAGAATTTTCAAACCAGTTTTAGGACTCCTATTTGAGCACACACTCAATATATTATTATAATTTTTTAATTATTAAAATTTATCAGAATCACATTAATTATATGGGAATCATTTTTTTTTCAATTGCCAAGATTAGTTCCTAAGTTTTTTACAAGACTGCCTTTCTTTCCAGTACTTGTTTTGACAATCTTACTTGTTCCTGGTTCAGATTCACACTTCATTTTAAATACTTGCTAATTGGGGTATTGTCATCAAAGTGATGTGTCAAAATTGCCTCAGGTAATTAGTGACCATTGTAAAAGGATTAACACTGAGTAAAATATTGTAACAGCAGGTGTCTTCCTTGCCACTTCAGGCTTCAAACTGAAAAAACTGTAACTTCCTTAGTTTTTGTCAGATTTTCATGATTTTTTTACCAAAATGTAGGGCATTTTATGTAGTTTTAGAAAAAGGGCATGGCGCTGGGAAAAAGGGCATGGCGCTAGAGAAAAAGGGCATGGCGCCGCGCCATGCTAAAACTGGCTAGGGGAAACACTACTTATAAAGGCAAAGAAATTGGTTAAAACTAGTTAAAGCTTAAAACCACGGTTCCATTGAGTACCCACAACATACTTTTTGGTTTAAGAATATGAAAATTAATTTTAGATTCAGGGCTCTTATCTGGAGGCCTGAAAAGGTGTATTGGAAGACTGAGAAAGAAAAAAAAGTTCCTTGGATGTTTATGCAGTTTGTGAGATTTTGGTTCTTATTGCTCAAAATTCTCCTTAAAAAGCTTATGCTCATGGGTGAAAGTTTTCAGGGTTAATCCTGAATTCATGATTTTGAGGCTGACTTTTCATAGAAAGTCAGCCTCAAAATGCTGAATTAAGGAGATGATAATAGCTTCTCTTCATAAATTTCAGGTAATCAATTAACCATTTAAACATGAAACTATTCGTTTTTGTTAGCATCCTTCGAGTTTAAAAATTTGAATTTCTAAAGTTCAGGATTTTGGAAATTTTGAACTTTCACCCATACTAAGGCAAGAAATTTCATAAGATGTGACAAATGTCCCTGGCCTCAAAATATTGTGGGACAGTGGCGTAAAAACATGGAACAAGTGTGACTGTGATCACATCATTAAGATCCATAATAGATCATTCTTTCTGTGTGTGAGCAGTCAAAGCTGCTGCGTCAGCTCATTTGCGCAGGCTCATCCGAGGCTTCATTGATAAAAAATCTCATGTACTGGCAGTCTGGCACATTATTTTTTTCAGGATGATGAGCATTTTTTACAGCAGCTGTTTTCACAGATACAAGATGAGAAAGTAGATGACACTCGTAGACGAGACCTTGTCTTCTTTCTCAAAGAATTCTGTACATTCTCACAAACACTTCAACCACAGGGTAGAGAGACATTTTTTAAGGTGAGAATTTACACTATGAATAATTGATGTTATAGGTGATGCAGGGGACAAAAATATTTAAATATTGCACTTGTCCTGCAGGACGAGTGACTTACAATTTTCACTCGTCTTGCAAACACATGCACTTTTCCTTTAAAGGCGTATGCAATAAAGAACATAAGGGAGTAATGTAATATGACTTCTTCAAGTAATTCTTTCCAAAGCACTCGTCCTATAGGACGAGTGCTTTGGGAGGAATTACTTGTCCTTTCTAGATTTCACTCGTAATTACGAGCGGACCAGTGGAATTTTTGTCCCCTGGGTGATGCCCTGTTTCAGTGGTTTTTCAATTTTCATGCATAATGCTTATTCTTTTGTTCATTCCTGCTAAAACCATCGGTTAAGACAACAAAACCATCAGAGCGACATCCAGTTTTGAATTTTGAGATGCAAAAAAGGTAAACAAACTTTTAATTTTCAGTCTTTTGTGACTCAAGCGATATAAATTTGTAGAGGGAACGAAATAAAAAATCTACTAGAATGTCAAGCAAAAGCCCGTGCAGGGGTCAAGCTAGGGGGCAACTAGGGCGAAATAGTCGCCCTAGGGGCCAAAATTTCGCCCTAAATGGGTCCCAGGGAGAAGTGGTAGTCTCCCTAAAAAAAAAAAAAAATTTTTTTTTTTTAGGGAGACTCATTTTCATTCTGTCAGCTGTGGTGACATTATCAGACAATCTACTACCACTGCATCGTGTTTCTCCTTCCATTAAATGGCAACAGTATGTGTAATGGCTAATTTGCTTCTAAATTGACAGAAAATGCCGTAATTTTGCGCTTTAACTTCTTCCTACATGTATCTGACTGTCACTTCTCCCTAATTTTCCTGCAGGGAGAAGTCTCCCTTAAATTCTGGGCCAGCTTGGTCCCTGCCGTGGATATCGATGTTTGTGGAGTAAATCTCAGACCACCTACGCACACACTGGCTGAAATTATTTGGTGTGCTCAATGTGCGCCGAAAGCTGTCAAAAACGTGGAAATTGGTGATGTATTTAGACCGGATTCATTCTAGTGGAGTGCGTCATCAGCACAAGAAATAATTAAGATGCAAGAAAATTTGATTGACGGACAGATCTGGTGCAACAGCAAAGACACAGATCAGACTAGATTATCTGTACAGGCTGATCCAACCTGTGCCTTTGCTGTAAGCATGCAACAAAGTTTTCTCACGTTAAAATTTTTTTGGGAGCTCAGTGGCTCAGTGGTAGAGTGCTTGACTCAAGACCGAAGGGCCGCGGGTTCGAGCCTCATTGGCCTCATTGTGTTGTGGTCCTTAAGCAAGACACATTTATCCTTGCTTAGTACTGGTTCAACCCAGGAAGACCCGTCCCTATATAACTGAAAGATTGATGATGGGACATTAAGAATCAAATTTCTGAGGATCACAAATGGTCTGTTTTTTACCATCACTTAAGATAGTATTTCTTATGATTTGTTTCTGTGTATTCCAGACATTATCAGGGTTACACGTCTTGGAGGCAGTGGAATATATTCTCAGTCTTGATGATAACGCCATGAAGTCAGCAGCCATTGACATCTTCTCACATATAGTAGAGTTTATTCCGTCCATAGTTAGAGAATTCATTCTTAAAGAGGGTCAGAAAAATGATGATGTAAGTATGCTTCATGTTGCAAAGTACATTATCTCTTTTTATGCTGATGAAATCCTCTATCTGGTTTAATACAGTACATTGTCTTGCGCAGACGCGATACTCAAAGAATCGACCTGTCTGCTAAGGCACATCACGCCTGAAAAGTCGGGTTTGTGTCAATACGCAGTGTGCATTACCCAAAACACTAGTTTAAAAAGTAGAAAGCACTGAATGCTTATAAATAATCAGTTTATGGAGACATCAAGTAACATTTGGTAGCTAAACAATAACAATGATTGGGATTACAGTATTTAGCGAAACCATGATAAGATTTTCCACAGGAAAACATTTTTGGTCCAAAAAGTGGTTTCAGTGTCGCATAATGACGCAGATTGATAACAAGTTTGAATCAACCAATCGGGTGGATCACATGATTTGGTGACACATTCGGTAAACAAGTATGTTCAGGGATGAGAAAGTTCTGGATTGATCAGGATTTCCTGATTGAGCACTGGCATATGATGTGTATAATGTCAATGTAAATTTGGTTGAAATTTAGTTATAACATTGTCGAATTGATTTTATCATAGATTAGGCAGAAACTGAGTGCTTTCTATTGGTATTATGTTAATTTAAGCTTTTAATAAGTGGTCTAAAAATCTGTTTGGCTCCATTCAGGATCCAACAGACAGGTTTTCTGGATTGAGAATGTCTGACTGTTCTCATCCCTGTATGTTGCATGCACCCACAATGCTCAAATCAGATAGGTCAGTATTTGAAATTGCTCCCTATCGTAAGATAATGGATACAGTGAGCCTGGGATGGTCAAAGTTACATGCCAGATTAAGATGTACTTCAGTCCCTGACGATTGTTTATTTTTGCAAACAGTGCAGACCCTGATGAAATGCTGTGTTCTGCACTATTTCATCTGGGTCTTCACTGTTTGCGGAAGAATCCCTTTAGGGTATTAATCCAAAGAGTAAAACATCACAATCCAGGGGATTGAAGTATACTTTGAAAATTAAGATTTAGCTTTGTTGAAATTTTAACTGATAAACAAGATTTTGTTTTGTTAAAAGCTCTTCTAATGCGGAAGTTTTCAAGAGAATACAGGACTTAAGTTAAGAGTGCGAAATAGAAAAATAATTTTTCTTATTTATCAACCAAAACATGTTGTGGGTATTCAAAAGAACCATCTCAATGAGACAGTTCTTTTGAGCACCCAAAACATATGCTAAAAATCATGGGTAAGAAAATATTTACAATTTTACTCTGAATTTTTTTTGTTTATCTTAACCTGTTGGATATTTTATCTTTCTAATTGCAGGAAGACCTTCTAATCAACCTAGTCATAGAACAAATGATCAATGATGCAGATCCAGGTACTTTGTTTACTTAAATACCTGTGTTTCTGATGACCCTTGAAAAAACACAGTCCCCTCGGTATTACTATGCAATGAAACGGATCAAAATGCCCGAAAAACGACAATTTCAAGAAATTGCATAAAAGTGTTTGGATTAGGGTTGGCCGACGGGGTCGGGGTCGGTTCATCAGAAACACAGGCGGTTCTTATGAGCACCCAAGACTTATGTTTAAACTGATGGGTAAGAAAATAATTATAATTTTACGCACAAAAATTGTGTTTGTCTAAACATGTGCCTTTAGTACTCCTATGATTGGTGTTGCAGTAACTTCAGACAGGCATACAGATAAGAGGGCCTTATTGAAAATTAATTTTCTTATTTCTCAACCAAAATATGTCTTGTGGGTACTCCAAATAATGTCTTCTTACGACATTATAGCTGTAACAAAGTAAAGCATAGCTGAAAATATTCCCCATACCGTGGCTCGGAATCAATCCCGGGCCGCCCTGGTACAAGACCAATGCTCTAACCACTGAGCCAAAGAGTCGACCTACTGACGCAGTTGTCTGAGATTGATTATACCCTGGAAGCTATGCGAAATCTACTTTGTGTAGATATGCAAGGTGAGAGTGCTTAGCCCATATCATTCTTGATGGCATGGTTATTTTGAGGACACAAAGCATGTTTCAACTGATGTGTAGGAAAATAATCACATTTTTTTTGGTAAAAAAATCACTTAATTGGCCCCAAGTTCAGAGTATGTACAATTTGTTGAAGGTCTGTTAGTGACCTTGAAAATTACATAATTTTAGATTGTAAGTCATATTAAGTTACCCCTATTTGTTTGCTTGTTTTACTGTTCTTTTTCTGCTCAAGTTGGTGTTTTTCTTTATTAAATAGAGGATATTTACTTTTTTGAGGTGAATACCAAATATATTTCATCGAGTGGGGTGAAAAAATCAGTATTTTTCACGAGTGCGTAGCACGAGTGAAAATGCTGATATTTTCACTGCACGAGATGAAATATATTTGGTATTTGACGAAAAAAAGTAAATTTTCTTTTTATTTTATACTCAACGGAAATACAGAAAGCTGAACCTAGCTTTTGCCTTGGTCGTTTCTGGTTCGATTTGACATTTGCAGTGTGTTTATTGGGTATAACATTGGGTGTAAAAGTAGTTTGCACCTAGAAAATGGCTTAGAATCATATTTTAACAAATGAAACATAAGAAATTAGCATTTAAAGAAAGTCAATTGAGTGTGCCTTAGGTTTTACACATCGTACAAGTGGAGTTGAAAAACATGATTTCCGACCATATATCCAATGGTACGTCACGTGCAAACTGGCGCTAGGCCAGGTCAATCAGTGACGTCACTATGTCTGATTTTGAGGTCACAGCATGCGTAGCATTATTTCGGACACATATCCTTCACTTAAAACCTTTTGATAAAAATCCCAGTCCCAAAATTGCCAAGAAAGCCTTGTTTTGCTACAGTGAAAATATAAATCGTATCAGTCACTAGTGAAAAAAAAATGATTTTTTCACTGTAGAAAAATACCAATTTTACTCACATTTGATATGCATTGAATTCACTGCTTGTGATAAAATGAAGTATCTTATTTCTATTGATTGATTTTTGGGGGGTATTTGCTTGTTTTGTTATAATAAAGAAATATGGTAAATGTTCTAAAATTTTCAACCCTGGATGGTCTAGACAAACAGCGCAGACTCCGATCAGACTGCTTCTGAAGAAGCAGTCTGATATCTTCCCAGTTTGCTTTTCTGACATGCATTGGCTGCCCTGATAACCAACCTTTATTTTAAGAACAGAAAAAGAAACATGGTCAAAATTTTCGAACATTTACCCTATTTGTTTTTTCTAGAGTTAGGTGGTGCTATACAGTTGATGGGTATTATGAAGTTATTAATAGATCCTGAAAATATGATGGCCACAGCTCTGGTGAGTAGTTTGTCAGTTTAATCCATGTCATGCTGAATATTTTTTTATGCAACACTCCTCCCCAATTTTACTGTGTTAATCTGCTGCATTCAACTTAACTTTGCAAGAGACCCGAAGTTTTCATGATTCTATGAACATTCCAAAAATTGAATTTATTGCTTATATTTACATTTTATTATAAATATCTAAAATGTGGAAAATATTTTTGAATTAGGAATTAAAACAGTTTTGTATTTAAAATATAATCATATTAACGGTTTAGTCAGAGTGTAAAATGAAAATGCGGAACAGCCAGCTTGAACACGGACAGCCAATGGAGCAAACAAGTGGCTTGTTTTGCACGTGCGACTCAGGTGTGGCTCGCTGTCAATAATAACACCAGTCTCACATCTGGCGAATGATATCGATGTTCGAAGCGTATTGCATGGGCGAGTGAGCTTGGCAGCTGTCAATCAAATTTGTGTCGTTCATGAGACTATGAACGGTTGCAAAATTCTAAAGATTCATTAGAGGCTTGCTTTGAAAATCTAAATATAAGAAAATATTCCCAATTTTACACTCTAATTTTTTTTATTATCTTTACCTACTGCTATGTGTCCCCATCTAAGCTTTGCTGGTATAATTATTGTAGTTAGGGTTAATCAGGCTTCATGTTCTTTTTATGTTTCAGAAGACAGAGAAGACGGAGTTTCTGAGTTTCTTCTACAAGCACAGCATGCATGTTCTCACAGCTCCATTGTTTGCTGTTACAGCAGAGAAGAAAATCAGTAAAGGTTGGTTCTACCAATATAGTATCATGAAGTTTTGCATTGAAGTATCTTTAGAATTTTCTGTTTATTACTAAAGCCGCAGATACATATGATTGCCAAGTTACATAATTTTATGGTACAATGTAAAGACCAGTTGCAGGAATAAGTATCCAATTGATTAGGGAGCACAGTGGCTCAGTGGTAGATTGCTAGACTCGAGACCAAAGAGCCGCAGGTTTGACTTTGAGCCTCTCCGGCGTCACTGTGTTGTGTCCTTGAGCAAGACGCATTAATCCTAGCTTAGTACTGGTTCAACCCAGGAAGACCTGTATCGACCTAACTGAAAAATTGTTGACTGGGACGTAAAGCTGCAGATACATTGGATTGCAAAGTTACATGATTTTATGGTACAATGTAAAGAGTCTAAAGAGCAGTTGCAGGATAAAGTGTCCAATGGATTTTTGATCACATTTAAACCAACCTTCTTGTTCCAGGTCCTGTGATTTCATAAGTCCTTATATATACGAGTATTATATAAAAAATCACATGAACAGTCCTAATTAGGAGCAACTCATCTAATGAAACTGAAAGGTTTCACTGTTAACCTAAATCAGGGAATTTCCTAAGGCTGATTTGGGGCCGAATATCGGACCCTTCCCAATTAAAAAATTAGCAAAAACTTCCCAAAATGTTGTAAATCATTCCCCATTTCTAAGTTCTACATTTTGGTGAAAATTTCATGAAAATCCAAACAAAAATAGCAGTTACAGATCCATGAAAGTTTGCATAAAAATGTGAATGAAAACATGTTTTCATTCACATTTTTATGCAAATTTTCACGAGTTTTATGAAGGGTTATCAAAGCAACAAATATGTTACAGCTTTATACTGCTAATTTCAATCTATTTAAAATGGCGGTCCAGTATCAATTCTTCCCAATTTTGATGCTCCAAATGCTTTTTATCCAAATTCAACAGGCCCCTGGTCCCGATTTCTCAACGGTAAGAAAATCCATATGTCCTATAATTGGTTGATCACACAAATGAACATGCAACCAGTCATGCAGACTCTTTACATGGCACACAGTAGTCTTAGGTTCCAAGACGGAATGAGCAAATAAAAACTTGGCTATTCTTGATGCAAGAGATCGGTCCTTTTTTGTACATGGGTTGTTTTGAACAAATCAGATTACATCTTCAGAGTTTTGAACATTTCCAAAAACCCTGTTAGATTTATATTTTGTCATTAAATATCACTGAACAGTCACTCAATATTTATGCAATTGTTTTTGTATTGTAAATTCAAAACTTTTCACAAGGATTTTATTTTTGTGAAACTTCGCTGAAGTGAAGTTTGTGTAAATAAAACCCTTGCGAAATGTCACATTGTGAAATTATTCTGCTGTTTACTGATGTAGGTAAATCATGCTCAAGTTAGAATTTTTAATGTTGCAAATAAGTCTTTTAACGCTATTCAGGAAAATAAAATTTTAACGAAATTATTTTGAATTTGCAGTACTTTTCCTTATTTTACAGATGATTTTCAGACAGCTCAGCTATTAAGTATAATCTTAGACCTTCTGACATTCTGCGTAGAACATCATTCATACCATATCAAAAACTACATTATCAGCAAAGATGTCATGAGTCGAGTTCTTGTACTTCTCAGGTCTAGACATGCTTTTCTCATTCTCTGTAAGTACGACTAAAGTGATATGTGGGCCTCGACGTGAAAAAACAGTCTTCGGGTATCTGCGAACAACAAAGGTGCAGACCAGCCTGGGCATCCGCGCAGTCTGATCAGCGCCTTTGTTATTTGCTGATTGGAAAGTATTAGGCTTGCTGCAAGCTGAATTTCACTATTATAGCAATCTATCTCTTTATACGGCAGACACCCTCAAATGAGTATTACGTGCTATCTAGCTAGTTTCTGTTGCTGAATAGACTTGATTGAGTCTTGCTTTATTAGAAACCCCAGAAGACCGGGTTTGTCGCGTCAAGGCCCATGTGTCAATGGAAAATCGGCAGTTTCTTTGTATCGTAACCCTAGCTGTAAGAGATTGTATGTAGATTATATGTATTTGCTATAATTTCTAAAAGTATAAGCTGTGCACACATATTAAAAGTCTCATTTGATAGCTTCCAACAATTATTTCATGGAAAAAATTCATTTCTTTCTCCATTAAAAATAAACTTTTTAGCACCAAGAAGCATATCCATATCTTAATCTTCCATTTAGTAAAGGCCTTTCACCCAGATACTGTGCCTTCGCTATTCTACTTTTAGTACATGGGTGAAAACTTTCATTATTAATCCATGGGTGAAAGTTTTCAGGATTAGTCCTGAATTCAGGATTTTGAGGCTGACTTTCCATAGATAGACTTTCTATAGAAAGTCAGTCTTAAAATGCTGAATTCAGCAGATTATTATAGGTTCTCTGATTTATTTTCAGTCTGTCGTAAGAGAATTGACCATTTAAGCTTCAGAATGTTAATATTTAGTGGGCATATTGCAAGATAAGAGTTTTGAAAGTTCAGGATTTTGGATATTTTGAACTTTAACCCATGTTAATCCTAATTCAGTGATTTTAGGCTGCTGCCGGCCTCAAAATACTGAGTTAAGCAGGTTATACAAAGGTAATAGTATTTCTGATTTGTTATCTGACAGTTGATATAAAGATAATTGGCCATTTAAACATAAAATTGTTTATATTTTGTAGGAAAACTGCAAGTTTTCAGATTTTAATTTTTAAAAAAATCAGAATTTTAGATTTTTTTTTTAACTTTCTTCCATAACCTTAGTACATATTACATATGATGATCCCAGTTTCTCAATTATAAACAAAAATTTATGTGGTTTGTTTTTCTTATTCATATATTTTTAATAGTGCAAAGCCTGAGGCCTAAATTACAATTTTATTTGTTTCCCCTTACCCGACCGACCCTGAAAAAAGGCCATACTCAAAAAAGTTTATTTCAATTTCAGTCAGGAATATATTTATTTTTAATTTCATTGCAACCCGAGAGAATTGTCCAATGTAAACAGTGTTATCTTAGCAAATTGTTTGTGTATTTAATTTTATTGCCTAGAGTAGGACTATACAGTAAAACCTGCCTTAAACGGCCACTTAAAGATATACGCAAAGGTCTTACAGACAAATGGGCGCTAAATGCAGGTCGAAAGAATTGCAGGGCATTCTGCAATACTTTTGACCTGCAATATGCGATGTCTTTTTTGAGTGGCCTCTTAAGACCGGTTTAACTGTATACAATTAAGTTTAATGGGTATCCAATTTGAGAGTTTTAGTGAAAAAAATTGTTTCCGACTGATCGACCCATACTGGTAAAACAGGGTCGGGTAAGGGGAAACAAATACGTTTTTAGGTTGGTCTGACTGATTACATTTAATGTTTGTAGGTGCCTTACGGTTGATGCGAAAGATCATCGGAATGAAGGAAGAGTTCTATAATCGCTACATCATCAAACAGAACTTGTTTAAACACATAGTGTCAGCATTCACAGCCAATGGAAACAAATATAATCTCCTCAACTCAGCCATGATTGAACTCTTTGAATTCATCAGACTTGTAAGTTATTCACATTCTGCTGTTTTTAAAAGAACAGTAAAACCTGCCTTAAGCGGCCACTCAAAAATAGACAAAACAAAGGTCTTAAAGACAAATGGTAGCTTAATGAAGGTCAAAAGTATTGCAGAATGCTCTCATGGAGCATTCTGCAATACTTTTGACTTGCATTAAGCGATAATCGGTCTTGAAACTAATTTTTGGTCTTCTTTTTGAGTGGCCGCTTAAGACATGTTTTACTGTAATACTTCTGAATGGCATAATTGATGAAAATATGATATGCAGTCATCACTTTCATGTCATATAGGCCTAGATAGGCAAAAAAAAAAATAGCTGAAAAATGTTTAATATTTTTTATCCATAAGCTTTAAAATATATATTGGTTGCTCATAAGAATTGTCTCATTGTCAGTACTTTTGAGTATGCTCAGCATATGTTTTGGTTGAGAAAATAAGAAAAAATTTATAATCTGAAATTCTTATCCAGATAAATCACTTCTAAGTTCTAACTCATGATGTTTTCCGAAGAAATTTTATTAAAACTTTTTTACCTGATGCTCCCTTTTTATATACTCCATCTTCGAAAAAGTTAGGGGGCACATTGCCTTCAGTATGTCCATCCTGATCCATCCTTCTGTTTTGTTATGTATACCTTGTTAGCATGAGATCTCATAAGCTATAAGTCTTATTAAGAGCTAAAGCCTTGAAACTTTAAAGCTGATAAAGATGGTCAGATTAACTTTATAAAGGAATTGTGAAAAATCTTAAAGCACTGGTGGATCTTTGTAAATTGTTTAAGAAAAGTACCACCTTTATAGAGCTTTAGGTATGATGCACTGTGCTTCACAGACAAACTTACTAGTTCTGAAAGTCCTTCTTCTTACTCATGACAAAAAAAAATTGTTACAGTTTTGGCAATAATGTGATCATTGATTAATGGTGTTAATGAACCGAGCCTTAGCTGCTTGCCAAATATGTTTAGGTTATAGATCCTATATTACAATTATAAAGAAATTAAGTGGGAACGAGCGCAGTGAATGAACCACTTAATTCCTTTATAATTGTAATATATGATCTATGACCTATACATAGTTTCTCCTCCCCTTTTCTTTGGAAATAGCCACATTGACCACTTCACGGATTTTACTTAATAGATATTACACATATTGACAAAATATGTGATTAAGTTGGCCAAAAATTTAAATTTTCATACAAACTGATTGGTTGTGAATCACAGGAAGGGGCAGAGTAAACTATAAATATGTATCAAAATCCTGTGTACTGTCTTGTATGTTGATTGTTTTTAACGTAGCAAACAGTGCAGACGCTGATGAAATGCTGCCTTATGTGGCATTTCATCAACATCTTCACCTTTGCCAAAGTACCTATTTACTGGTATCCAGAATGAAAAGTGTTGCTTCCATGTAGGGTTATAATGATTGTTTTTCAGGAAGATATAAAGTCATTATGTACACATATAGTAGAAGAACATATCAAAGACTTGGAAACTGTAGATTATGTCAGCACCTTCAAGTCTCTCAAACTTCGCTATGAAGAATTTCAGGATAAACTCAAAGAAAAACCGGGCTTAGAAAGGTAAGTTTGTTGTACCAGCATACTGTATTCATCCATAGGCTATTTTTAGATCATGATGACATATTCTATTTTTAGACATCATTGAAAAAATTCAAGAAAAGTTTTGAAAACTTTTGAAAATATTATAGAAAATGGAGCATTAGCAAATGCTCTGCGTAAAACGGCCACTCAAAAATAGAAAAAACAAATATCTTAATGACAAATGGTAGCTTAATGAAGGTTGAAAGTATTACAGAATGCTTTCCCTTGGAGCATTCTGCAATACTTTTGACCTGCATTAAATGCTAATTAGTCTTGTAAAACAATTTTTGGTCTTTTTTAGAGTGGCCGTTTTACACAATTTTACTGTGTTTTCAAGTATAAGCTACTTTGAAGGGGTCAAAAGGTGCCAAAATGCAGTAAAGGGTTAAAGAAAGGACTTTCAAACTGGGTGGTCTGGTTCCCTGTATAGTGACAATTTACCTGTACAGGTAAAGGTGTGAAATTTATTCAGCCAATCAGGGGATGGGAAATGGCTAATATGACAACTTGATTAGTTATCTGGAGAATCAGATGTTATCTGAATGAGATCTAGACACCGAATGACAGTTACAATGTCGGAGTTATGCGGCCCCCTGCCTCTTGCATATAGGACAGAATGATACTGTAAAGTTAATCCTTATTTAGTCCAGTTAACCCCAAATGTATTCTGGTTACTCCTTAATAAATACTTTGGGAAAAAAAATGCCACATTATGCGGCATTTTTTTTTCTGGTCTTCGCTGCTTTTCAAGAAATAGTTATATTCGGAAATTATAACGTGTGACCCATCAATATATACCTGGGCAGTTCCAAGATTATTGTATCAAATCAGAAGAAAGAGCCGATTAAGAGCTGGATTTACAGCAGGCCTCAAGCTGGCATTTTATCAGGGTCTACACTGTTTGCTAAGACAAGAAAGAAATAGTTTTTTTTGGAAATTATAACCTGTGTAAGCTTGGTAAATACATGGACCAGGTATATACATGGACCATTCCAACACGAATCCATTCGCTCTGGATTTACAGCAGGCCTCTAGATAAGTGTGTGATTGAAAATTAATTCTCTTATTTCTCAACCAATACATATGTTGTGGGTACTCAAAAGAACCGTCTCAATGAGACCGTTCTTTCACCCAAAACACATGTTTAAACTAATGGATAAGAAAATAATCACAATTTTACGCTTAAATTTTTTGCTGAACTGTCCCTATCTCAATGAGACGGTTCTTTTGAGCACCCAAAACATATGTTAAAATTTATGGAGCAGAAAATATTAACCCTTTTTCGCTTAAATTTTTTCTTTATTTCGACCTGTGGTATTTTGTGTATTTCAGCACGACTGCCTCATTATTACGCAACAATCGGTACCGACGAGACCAGCGAACGCTGGAGGAGGAAGAAGAGATGTGGTTCTCCAATGACGATGAAGTGGACGACGGTGAAAATATGGTGCCAATGTCTGATGTCCTCAAAAACAAGATTGATGCAGACTTTGACCAGATTAACAGATTGTTGGAAAACAGAAGAGGTATTGAGTATTGAATTATCAGCACTCTAAAAAAGATTAAGAGACATACTTCTGAAATATTTTCCTTATTACTCAATCACAGGGTTCGCACAGGCTTGAAAAGTACTTGAATATACAGGACTGTCTTGAAAAGTCCTTGAAAATTAAATTTGTCTTGAAAAGTACTGAAAAATACTCAAAGGCCGTGAAAAGTCCTTGAATTTTACCATTTAAAGGAGGATTTAACAGCGTTTTTGGAGACCTAAATTCGTATAAAATTGTGCTGCCTTTATTTGGTGCAGCATATGCTGCACCAAATAGAGGCACCACAATTTTATACTAATTATCTTATATATCTTAAATATTAAAAATCTTAGTTATTGACTCTAGCATTTCAGAAGTAGAATTTTAAGGTGTAAATCAGTATTTTTCTTAAGTTTTCAGTCCTTGAAAACAGTAGGAAAGTCTTTTACAAGTCCTTGAAAAGTCCTTGAATTTTGCACATTCTTGCCAGTATGAACCCTGAACTAAAACATAAGTTGTAGGTACTCAAAAAGAACTATTGAGCACTTACAGCTTATGTTTTGGTTGAGTGATAGGGAAGTATGTCAACTTTTTAGCTCAAAAAGTTCGCTGAACCGGAAATGTGATAACTAGATTTATCACAAAGTCACATCTGGGAGTGATCTTAACCCTTAAAGCACCACCTATAATTTGCAGCAGACGACAATTTCAAATTTAGCCGCTTTTTCAAGAATTTCAAATAAGGCATGATATTTTATGAGAACCGTCTGCTATCATTTCTTATTTCTTTCGAAAATTAGGAAAATTGTTGCAAAATTTGTCGTCTGCTGCAGTCGTGATTGGCCCTTTAAGGGTTAAGTCTTGTATTAAAATAGATAAATCACTAGTGGTTTACATATTTTGACATCCAAAACAATGTTATGTATATTATGGCAAAATCTTGACATTTTTATGCCAAAATTACGATTTCAAAGACATTTTAATGTCATATGATATAAAAAGAATCTATCATTCATGCTCCTGAATTATTGGTTCTAATAAACACCTTGTGAAAAAAAGAAAAATGCTTGGCACACCTCACATTTGATCTCTCTTCCACAATTTAATGAATTAGCGTTCATGTAAAATCCTCTATGAACTATATATCCTATCCTGCTGATAATGCTTATAACCCCACTTCTGAATTTCAACCAGTTTGACTGCTTCACGATTCCATGTTTTGCCATGAATCTACAAACTGAATATAGAAGCCAGCTTTTCAGGGTCTACACTGTTTTCAAAAAAGGCTAAATCAGCCTTCTAATCTCATCTACACTCTAACAGTACACTCCATAGGTTTAGATACTTAAGTAAAGTTTTTGGGCGTAAAATTATAAATATTTTCTTACCCATCAGATTTAACATGTGTTTGGGTGCTCAAAAGAACTGTTTTATTGAGACGGTTCTTTTGAGTACCCACAACATATGTTTTGATTGTGAATTGAGAAAAATAATTTTTTGGTACACACTCTTAACTAAAGGCCTGACACTCCTTTTAGGTTATGAACTCAATTTAAAACTTAATATACAGATGGATATTAAAGATTGATAGGCCTTCTTGGTTCTTATACCAGTCTTCTCTTTGATAAATACTGGTCAGTAGACTACATTGTTATGCCCCCACCATTTTCAATGGGAGGGACATTATAGCATCACCCTTGTCCGTACATCCAGTCCTGTACGTACGTCGTCATGTCCAGTATGTACTGTCCCATTCATATAATGGTTTCTGTGCCATATCTTTTGAGGAAGAGTCAAGACTTTTATCTCGTACAATGGCCCCAGGTGGGAGCATCTGTGTCACATTTCTAGTTTAATACTATTTTGTTTATTTACTTGCACAGCTGCTTTGTTATTACTTGATTATGAGCCAGTGCATGAGATTTCCAACAATGTGGTATGTGTGACCAGCAAAGCCTCAGATCAGCCTGCGCATATGCACAGTCTGATCAGAGCCTTTGCTAGTCGCTTGAGTATTCTATGATTGTTAAGCTACTGAATGAACACCATTTGGAGTTTCTAAGCTTAAAAGGAGGCTGCAGAGTCTTGTTCAAAATGCCACATTGTTGGAAATCTCATTCTACGGCTCATATTTGTTATTTCCTTTTACAGCCAATAAAGAACAGGCAGAATTAAAAGAACCCCCTGTCAGATTTCATGGTAAAAACGCATCAGCAATAAATATCACATTGAAGTCGAGTCCTCTCACGACGAGTCCCACGAATTCTCCTGAGAGACCAAGTAGTCCCGGTAGTCCTGGTTCACCGATGAGAACAGGCACGCCGTGTCCCACACCAAATTCCTCCCCAACTTCTCCAATGATAACTAAAGAAGATAAAAGTGCTCTATTACAAGCCAAAAAGGTGAGTACAATTTTCAAAATGTCTTTTCATGCATCCAGGCCTTTTCAAGTACTGTACATGTTTTCAGGATTATTACTCAATTCAGTATTTTGTGGCGGAGTTTCTAATGAAAGTCTGCCTCAAATACTATAATAAGGTTTTCTGTTTTCTGTTTCTTAGTATCTTGCCAAGGAAAAAGCGCTGGATGTTTTACTTTAATTGTACTGCTGTTGTGCGGGTATCTGGGCTCCTTCCCATCCTTACAGTGCAGTGGGTTTGTCTGTGGTATGTGATTGAGGCATTTTCCTGGTCATACTCCCTTTTATAGCATCTAAGGACAATTTAAACTTGCTATATATGTTTTAACTTTTTGAATTTACAAAGTTCAGGATTTTGAAATGTTCAGCAGTAGGGTTTATGAATAAAAGACTGCCCCCTTGCCCCTACCTAGCTGATTTTAGGGGATATTTAAACCCTGAAAGTCATGTCAAGCCTTGGGCAGGAAAATATTTGAATCTTCTCATCTTGTATAGTGGACTCCTGTTTACTCTAACCCTTTTCAGATCAATGGAATTTTCCATAAAATGGAATTTCCCAAAAAGCTACATACAATAAGTTCAGGATGGTCCATATTGTATTTCTTTCTCTGAAGATCGATTTTGTTGTAGCGAACGGTGCAGAGACCCTGATGAAATGCCCCATTGTGCGGCATTTCATCCGGGTCTTCACTGTTTGTCAAAATATCCATTTAGGGGTTTCTGGTCTGCATAAGGTTAAAGTTCATAAAATAAAGTTTTCACAGTTATAAGTAGTACCAGACATCGAGATAAAAATGTAAACAAAAATAAATTTCTTATTTCTCAACCATAAGTTGTTGGTACTTAAAAGAACGGCTCAATTGAGCACCCAGGACACATTTAAAGTAATGGATAAGAAAATATTTAAAATCACAACTTTTCACACAAAGAGTGCTACATGGGTGAAAGTTATCAGGATTAATCCTGAATTCAGGATTTTGAGGCTGACTTTCCATAGAAAGTCAGCCTCAAAATGCTGAATTAGGGAGAATATAATAGCTTCTCTGATTAATTTTTGAGAATAACAAACACATTTAAACATGAAATAATTAATTTTTATAGGCATCCTGCAAGTTTAAAAAAAATGAATTTCTAAAGTTCAGGATTTGAGAAATTTTAAATTTTTACCCATGGTGCTAGTCTGGACCTATATTTGAGTAAAATGAGTTGTTGATTTGAATCCTCTGAACTTTCTATTTCAGCCTGGTTTAGTAGGTCTGGTTGACTACCCGGATGAGGATTCAGACGAAGAAGACGATGAAAATGAGGCTCCTTCACCAAAACGGCCCCGCCTTGTTACTTAGTCCATCTCGACAAAGTCCACCGGATTGTGGACTGAACCTACCCACCTATAAGATGTGCTCGCCAAGAACAAGGACTGTCTCAAGTGCTACATTATACAATCAAGAAAAGGGTCCAGAAACAAGGTCCATAGCTCCAGATATACAAAATATTTGAGTGTAAAATTTGTGAACATTTTCTTATCCATCAGTTTTAACATTTGTTTTGGGGGCTCAAAAGAACCGTCTCAATGAGATGGTTCTTTTGAGTGCCTACAACATTTTTTGGGGGGATTGAGAAATAGGAAAATTAATTTTTGGTTGCATGCTCTTATCTAGAGGACAGAGGTCTATGTTAAGTGTAGACATGAGAATTAGTGCACATCTTTATTCTGATAATGCTACTTACCATATTTGCTTAGATTCATAGGTCCAGATAATTTTTGAGGCTAAAATTGTGATCATTATCTTACCCATTAGTTTAAACATGTTTTTTGGTGCTCAAAAGAACCGTCTCATTGAGACAGTGTGTGCTTAAGAGACGGTTCTTTTGAGTACCCACAACATACATTTTGGCAGATATAAACAATTTTTCATCAAGCACTCTTATCTGGAGGGTTTAAACTGACATGCTTTAAACACACTTGTGCAGCTATCTAGTGGGGAAAGTTGTCTGGATTTGGATCCTAATCTTCATCCACTTCCATACTCTTTGTGTAAGACAAGTGATTGCTCTGGTGAGGCTGCATGGATGAGCTAGCTGGGCCTCTAGATAAAAGAATGTGTAACAAAAAAATATTTTTCTTATTTCTCAACCAAAACATAATGTTGTTGGTACTCAAAAGAACCGTCTCAATTAGATGGTTCTTTTGAGCACCCAAAACATGTTTAAAACTTATGGATAATAATTAAGCTCGATATTTATTTTTCTTTAGACCTATGGTTGGCTAACCCAAGTCTTTGCATGCTGCCTATTGATAAGTAACGAAATATCCTAAGCCGGCCCATTTTTACCAAATGGCCTAACCTGTACACTTCTCAATTTCTAAAGTGGACTGTCTGATTTGGGAATTCTGGAACAGGAAGAGTCCATCATCTTTAGAAGTGATGTCAGGCTATAATACATAAAATAAAATAGAAAGTTTTGACAATGGTGTAGATCTATATGAGAGGACCATAGGCCCAGGCAAGCAAATATTTAGAGCGGAAAACAGTGATTTTCTTATTCATCAGTTGGACATGTTTTAGACATTCAAAGATTCTTTTAAGTACACACATCATATGTTTGGGATCAGAAAGGAAATGGATTTTTTTATCTCCCCTCTGGAGGATTTGATTAAATTCATTTCAGCTTGATCTGAATTCGGCTTCAATAAATGTCGAACACTTTTCTCTATCTTTTCTCAAATAAAATGTTGACTATCATGGCTGGAATTCTCAAAATGCTTGTCAGAATAGCATACAGGGTAGACCCTGATCAGACTGCTTCTTCAGAAACAGTCTGATCTGGGTCTGCACTGTTTGTCTATGCCTTTTTGGCAGGCAACTAGTGTTTGAAATTGTAGAACATTTATCGTAATGCATTTGATCAGATCTGAAGTGTTGAAATTTTGAGTTCAGCAAACAAAATAGACCCTATCACACTGCTCAGTGGTCCATCTTTTATCGTCTGCCTGTAAAAAGGGACTTTTGAATTCCATGTAGATCTTTATCAGATGGTGCATTATGTTTTATCGCTTGAGAAAAAAAAATCAACACTGTTTGCATTGAAATGAACTTGTAGGGAAAATTCATAAAATGAAATTATGCTTGGCATCCCCTGAATTTGAAATAGGTCTGTCCGAGGATACTCAACACTTTAAGGATGAAAGAGCACAGCTTATTCATATTAGGTAGAGGTCTAAATTTTAATCAGAGCCTCAATCTGCATCCATACTTAGGTCTGTCCGATGATACTCAACATTTCGAGGTTGTAAGGAACATAACTTATCCATACAACGTAGAGGTCTAAATTTTAATCTGAGCCTCAATCTACATCCATACTTAGTGTATGTGAGCCGGGAAGGCTCTGGTGAGACTTAGTGGATTAGCAGTCTCCCCGATGACCTGAGACATCACTGGATGCCTTTGCATTAAGTTCCAAAGTTCCAAACTTTTGTGAGCTTTTGCAGTAAGTTCCAAAGTTGCACTTTTGTGAACTTTTGCAGTAAGTTCCAAAGTTCCAGTCTTTTGAGTTCCAAACTTTTGTGAGCCTTTGCAATAAGTTCCAAACCCTTGTGAGCTCAGCTGGCTTGTACAGTAAAACCTATTTTAAGCAGCCACTCAAAAAGAAAAACAAAAAATTGGTTTCAAGACTATTGCTTAATGCAGGTCAAAAGTATTGCAGAATGCTCCCATTGGAGCATTCTGCAATACTTTCGACCTTCATTAAGCTACCATTTGTCATTAAGATCTTTGTTTGTCTATTTTTGAGTGGCCGATTAAGACGAGTTTCACTGTATGTGTTTTCTTGGATAATTTTGAAAATAATGACAATTTTTTCCATTGAAAAAGGTGTCTTAGCTAAAGGTTTATCAGCCTATAGATGATGTATGGCTACATAGTTTTGTTATGTGATGAAAAATAGATTTTTAACATTTATGTTCCAAGTGAAATTATGACTATTAAATCTTTGACAGGGAACTGTTTTCTGTTGCTACATATTTTATATAAAGTTGGTACTTTGTGGTAGGCTTTTACTTAATCCTTTCAATATTGGAAACCCATCAATTGATGCTTTGCCAAATAGCATAGACCCAGATTGAAATGCTTTTTTTTTTCAAAATATAACTTTCAAAAATTTCTTTTCAGGAAAACTATCAGAGTGTAAAATGGTTAGGATCCAGATCAGAACTGACATTCTGTTGGTCCTGATCTGAGTCCAAACTTTTTTCAAAGGTTATCAGCTGATGACAAAAATACAGCTAGCAATGAAAGAGTTAAAAAGCTTGCCTATGACTATGATTTAGTTTGCCAGTTACAGCAACGTGTGTTCTTTTTGTGAAATTTACTTGAAGTAGACAGATGATCTCACAGGGGTAACAACCTACGTCATAGCGTGGGTGTTGTAAACACGTAGTATGACGCCATCTTTGATTTGCAAGGTTAGTTTTTCCCTTCGTAAATGTCGTACAAATTAGTGTCTGTCAAAACTAAGCAGTGCAGGCGGTGCCTAACATCACACTTGAATAGAATATACAATGGTCACGTCCAGAAATGCCGTTGCCTTTGTAAACATTCACCCACAAAAATCGAAGTGGGTGACTGCTAAAATTATCCTCGTGTCTCACGCTTCGATTCTTGTGGGTGAATGATTACAAAGGCAACGGCATATCGGGGCGTGGCCGTTATATATTCTGTTCAAGTGTGATGTTAGGCACCGCCTGCACTGCTTTGTTTGTACAGACACTCATTTGTTTAATTTTACGAAGGGGAAAACTGACCTTGTAAATCAAAGATGGCGCCGCACTACGTGTTTAAAACATCAATGCTATGACGTAGGTTGTTACCCTTGTTCATTGCTTTTTTTTTTTTTTTTTTTACTTTTTATTGTTCAAAAAGAAGACGCTAATATTGTTAGCAAATGTTAATCCATTGCCCGTTAGACACGATTTTTGTTGTCTCGAAAAGTCATCTCGTCTGCTTATGTTCTAAGACTTAGGTTGTCTATATTGCAAAAAATATGGACCCAGATCAGACTGCTCCTTGAGAGCAGTCTGATCAGAGTTCATATTGTTTGCTTCCATGAAAAATCCAGTCTGAAGTGCTCTTGAATAAATGCAGCATATGTAAAAAGCAGACAACATTTTCACGGCAAACAAAAAAGTGGAGGGGTAAGGGTTAATTAAGTTCAGCATTTGTTTATATTTTTCAAGCACTGCATCTATTACTCTTCAGGCCTTCAGATTTATGGTGGGCCCGGGTCATTGTCCCATGATTTCAAAATATGGCCCATCACTTTCCTAGGCAGTGGGCCCAGTGGACCCATCCTTTTAAGTTGAGAAAAAATCTCACTTTAATAAAAATATTCATCTTACAGCGAGTCTACGAACTCCACAAAACAGAGAGTTCATGTAGGTAGTCAATACAATAAAACATGTCTTAAGCAGCCACTCAAAAAAGACAAAACAAAGATCTTAATAACAAATGGTAGCTAAATGAAGGTCGAAAGTATCGCAGAATGCTTCCCTTGGAGCATTCTGCAATATTTTTGACCTGCATTAAGTGATAATTGGTCTTTTTTGAGTGGCCGCTTAAGTATAATCAGCAGTCAATATACATATATGCATACAAGTGTCTGTGTCAGTGTGTAGGTAAAGTAACAACCCAAATGTCAACTGTGGTTAGTTTGATATGCTTGGGCCCATCATTTCAGAAAATGGCCCACCATTTTTTGCTCCATGGGTCACTTCGGCCCACCAATCTTGAAAAAAATCTGAAGCCCTGACTCTTTACCTGTTGGTATCCTTTGCTGGTAATCTTTGCCAACAGTTTGGACCCGGATCAGGCTCAACAAAATCTTGGGCCTACTCTGATTCCAAACTGTTTGACACTGATGGTATTCTTGACAGAATTTATTTTTATTTTTGATTTTGAGAAGAAGAAAAATCAGCAGACGACAAAAAAAAACACGAAACTTTTCACAGCATGCAGAGTTGAAAAGGTCCTCTACAAATGGGTTTTACATGGCATATGCAAACACTGTGGATTCCTATTAGCCTGAGTTATAAAAGCACTATTAGGACTTTGGCTTGAAACTTACATAATTTTTAATACAATGTAACTTGCAACGAAACTGTGGATTTTGAAATGTCTGTGTGTAATATTTCTGTGTTTGTGTGTGTAATTGTGAGCCATTAACCCCTATCTTTGTGGATACCGGTAAAAAGGTACTTTAGCAAGCAGTGAAGACCCAGATGAAATGGCGCATAAGGCGGCATTTCATCAGGGTCTGCACTGTTTGCTGAGATAATAACAATCTTCAGGGACAAAAATATTATTTCATAGAAATTAAATCTGCAACCCCTTAAGATACAAAATGGACAATTCCATACTTATTGTATCAATGTGTATGGGATAGTCCATCGGAATAAAAAGGGCTATTCAGGTACCTTTCAGATAATATGACATGTATGAGAGGAGTATACAGATCTATAATGTTATTTCGCTATGAAAGCATTTGTTGGAGTTTCTCACTGAGACGCTTCCAGTGAGTACCATCACAAATGGCTCATTTGAGAAATGAGAAAAATATCGCCATACTCATAATTGCATACAGCTTTTCGCATTCATAGTTTTTATATTTAACATTATGCCTGCCAGTTTTGTCTGCTGATAACAGTTGCAAAAAGTTTGGACCCAGATCATACCCCACAAAATGTCGGGCCTGATCGGGCTCCTACCTGACATTGATGGATGTTTTGGGAATGGGGGGATTGATCGTGAAAAAATCAGCAGACGACAAACAAGCATGCAGAATGGAAAGAGTTAATAGCATCATTTTATCTTTCATTCTTACTTACTTAAGGTTTGTATAGTGTGTCATTTAAAAGGAATCAGACAATATTTCCAATGATCTCTGAATACTGTATAACAGATTTTTTGAGGGTGAGAATTCCATTTTAGTGGTATCATGTAAAACCCTGTCTTTGGCTAGAAATTAACTTTTACATTTACTCTGATCAGCCTGCACATGTATTATCCTTAACCCTTTGTACTCAGGAAACCCCTAAACGAGTACTTTTGCAAACAGTGAAGACCCATAATGCTGCATTTCATCAGGGTCTACACTGTTTGTAAGGGTAGAAATGATCTTCAGACAAAAGAATACAGTATTTTTTTTTTAAAAAATTATAACCTGACACCCCTAGATATGTACAATGGACTATCCAATGTTTATTGTATAAAACCAGACAGAAGAATCCATTAGTATACAAAGGGTTAAATTTATGTTTGGTTGAGCAAAAAACATAAAAAAACCCACAAAAAACAAATGTGTACTCAAAAGGTTTGCCTAAGCTTGAACAGTGCTATATCCTTCTGTCTGGAACCTGGTTTTACATGAGCCGACTGATATAATTCACTGTGGAGATAATTCCTGCTTGTCTTCTAGGAATTCATTGTCATGAAAAGTTTGTGTTGCAAGATCATTTCCACCATTACAACAAATTCTAAAATCTAATGAGTTTCTTCAGGATATAGTTTGAATAGACCGGCCAGTTCATTGGTATGTAGTTCTTACCATGATGGCAAGATCAGCCTTCCAATTCTGAATTTATGGATGTAGATGAAGGTTCTTTCAAAACTATAAATGTTCCGTCAAATTGGATAGTTGTGCATGTACATTTACAGAACACTGTCACACATACTCACAATATCTACATTAATTGCTGGTCTCAAAGTTACAGGTAGTTAGTTATGATAAAACAGGTAACCAGTGCCCCCCCAATACCTGGTGGGATGGTACTTGCTACCTGTTTTTACATTACTGACCACCTGTAGTCCGGGAACCAGCAATTAATGGAGAAATCCTGAATGTGATTAGTATCGTTTTTACTGTATCCTAGGCCCGGAGCAATGCCAGGAGACCACTGTACTTTTTTCCTGTCCTATCAATGGCTGAACTCAATTTTATCGATATGGATTCACTAACTGAATGAAAGCACTGTGGATCCAGATCAGATGGCTTCAAAATAAGCCATCTGTATTGGATCTACAGTCTTTAAAAAAAAAAAAATAACTGAATGAAAATGCTGTGGATCCAGATCAGGTGGCTTCGAAAGAAGCCATCTGATCTGGATCTACAGTGTTTCAAAAAACAAAACAACAACAATTGAACTGATTTGAGCATGACAGGTTTAATATGCCACTATATGTCTCTTTTTTCCAAACCACTTGCATGTTTTTATTTGTTCATTTGATTAACAGGATGCAGGGAAACTAGATCTGGATCAGCTGGCTGCTTGTTCAGAAGTTAATTGACCTGGATTTACACTGTTTTTTAAAGAGATTTGAGCTCAGTAGGGTACAGTTTAAATGTGTCCATGTGTAACTATCAAGTGGGGCAAAGTTGCCGGTGTTTAATCTGAACCTTCACTTCTATATATGGACTGCATGCTAACTAACTTCATGGCTGTAATGGGATCATGTTCCTTATATTGGCCTCAACACGAGAAAACCTGTCTTTGGTGTTTGGGAGCAACAAAGGTGCAGACTAGCCTGCGCATGCGGGCAGTGTGATCAGCGCCTTTGTTATTCCCTTATCGGAAAGTATCATATCTAGACTTCGTATGAGCGAAATTTCAATTTTCTAGCTAGTCTCTGTAGCTGAGCAGGCTGGTTTGAATCTCAGTTTGTCATAAGCACCAAAGACAGGTTTTATCTCGTCAAGCCCATATTTCATATGAGCTTGCTCATGTTTTAATTTTCATTTAGGAAGATGAACATATTTAATTATACAAGTATAAAACCAGTTAAGTAAAACATTAACTTGTACACTCTACTTGAGCTAAACCGAATCGATAGATCACTTGTGTATTAATCAAGGATAGGATTAATGCACAAGTGATCTATCGATTATAAGTCCTTAAATACTTTGTTAAAAAACATGAGGTTTTCTGGAGGCCTGGTACTTCGGAGTTATCAAGATTTGAGTTATAGATTGTCAGCTTATCAGAATGGCCATTTTCGTTGCCATAGCAGCTGAGATTAGCCACAGTTGAATTGCATCACTAGAAATAAATGCTCAGATTTGTCAGGGATGAAAATGCAGTCTCCTCAAATTAACTTGGTCATTGGGATCAGACATTTCACTTAGCAGTGGTTGGAGTTCAAAGCAGCTAACCTGTAAAAATAAATATAGATAACTGAACCCACTGCTTTGTCTTCATCTATATAAGCCTAGTGTCCTTTTATGGGACAGGCAAACATTGCAGAACCAGATCAGACGACGCATAATGCGGTGTATGATCAAGATCTTCAGCGCTTGCTTACAGAAGGTTCTATTAAAATTTGACAAAAATGAAAAATACCACCCAACACCCCTCAAATTGGATATTGGCTCGTCCTACTGATAAGAGTAGGCATATCCATTCGGCTTTAATGGGTTAAGCAGGTACTTAACTTGATCATGATTTGAGTTAATGAGAGTCTATGATTAATTTTATTTTTCCAAATAGTTAATTCAATAGATTTGAATTTGTTGTAAAGAAATCTGTTAGAGTATTCAAATATATATTAAAGTCAGGAATAATGCATGATTTTTCATACATTGAAAGTCATCTTCAGAAAGTGTCATTTTTTGCATCGATAGATTTAATCATTTCATCACATAAATTATGAATGGATGTCATTGTTTTTATTTCATTAGTTTATGATGGTAAGTCGCCTTAAAAAGTAGACACATGATTAGATAAACAAAAATTTTCAGAGTAAAACTGTAAATATTTTCTTACCCATCATATTTGTCATATGTTTTGGGTGCTCAAAAGAACCGTCTCATTGAGGCGGTTCTTTTGACTTCCCACAACATATGTTTTGGTTGAGAAATAAGAAAATTGATTTTTCGTTACACACTCTTAACTAAAATGCTGGTATAGTTAATAATATTAAAGCTTAATGATTTCTTTGTCTGCTACTTGCAACTTTTTGTCGTCCACTGATAGCTTTTGCAAACAGTTTGGATACAGATCAGGCCCGACATTTGTCGGGCCTGATCTGGATCCAAACTGTTTGACACTGATGATATTCCTTAAAGAATTATTTTTAAATAGTTAATTTTGAAAAATTTCAGTAGACAACAAAACAGCATGCAAATTACCCCGCATGCATAGAGTTAATATTTATGTTGCTAGCTTACTTATCGTTTAAAAGTCCATAGCCTTGCTTGTGTAAACCCTGTAAATTGTCCTTGCGGAGACAGTTGTTTTGTTTACATTCCAAAGTGGTGGTCCTGTATGGGATCTTTAGTGAAAGTTGGTAGGCATGTTTCGTCATTTCCCTTTTTAAAAAAAAAAACAAAAACAAAAAAAAAACATTTTGGGCTGGTAACAAAACCTTGGAATAGTGCTATTCAATAAGGGGCTGAGCATCCAAAAGAGGAAAGATAGGATCTGATGGTTTGTGGATATGGATTTAATTCTACAAGCCCCCCACCCACACCACAACAGTGAATTTTCTACCAATTAAAATATGTTTAAAATTGCCTTATTGCTGGTATCCAATGTATGGTTGATTTGCCCTTCTACACTATTGCTCAGTTCAAAATTCGGGTAACAATAGTTAAAATTTGTGTGACAATAGTTAAAATTTTGGTGACAATAGTTGAAATTTGGGGGACTATAGTTGAAATTTGGGTGACAATAGTCGAAATTTGGGTGACAATAGTTGAAATTTGGGTGACAATAGTTGAAATATGGGTGACAATAGTTGAAATTTGGGTGACAATAGTTGAAATTCAGGTGACTATAGTTGAAATTCGGGTGACAATATTTGAAATTCAGGTGACAATAGTTGAAATTCAGGTGACAATAGTTGAAATTCGGGTGACAATAGTTGAAATTCAGGTGCACTTTATCAAGTTTTAAGACTGCGGTGACATGTAAAAAATTAACATTTTGAAATGAACGTGATTGTCCTAATTTGCTGATTGGAATGCACTAAATATGAAACCTTTGCAAATTGCACAGGTTTCATATTTTGTGCATTTCACACAGTTGTGTCCCTTTAAAACCCAGATATAGCTGCTGATTCTCACATACTGATCAGTTTTGGAGACGCCTCGTTCAAATCCAGTTTCTACTGTTAGAAATTGTAGTATGCAATGCTTTTGCTGTTATGAACAACTGATCTTCAACTTGCTGCTTGGAGTCACGTGTTGTAGTGGACAAACCACTGCATTGTACCCAGGGGTCCCTAATTCGACCCCCGGGTCCTCCAGGCTGTTGGATGAGACTTAGGCATGGCCCTGTCTCCATATGGCCTTAATTGTTGGTGGGACGTTAATCACAAACTCACTCAATTTGCTGCTAGTAAATCAATTTTATTTTGCCAACTTTTTAATTTGCTTGCAAAGCCTTCATAATGGTTTTTGCTCATCAATATTTACTTAGCTAGGAGATAGGGGTTTTGTCCTCCAAAAACTTTAATATTGAAAATAATCATCAGATGACCAAAAAAGCATGCAGAATTACCCAGCATGCATAGAACTAATGCCATACCAACAGCTACGGTCATATGGTGACTTTACCATGGTGTCAAGTTTCACCCAACAGACTGGAGAAGCCAAGGATTGAACCTGTGTCCCTTTTGCCACAACCTTCTTCTTTTGTTGCCATCCATTTATAGGATGAAAAAGTACCATTGAAAAAAATGGGTGCATAAATTATTCTGCACATCCTATTGTCGTCTGCTGATGACCTTTGCAAACAGATTGGACCCAGATCAGGCCCGACAAAATGTCGGGCCTGATCTGGATCCAATCTGTTTGACACTCAGATAGTATTTCTGAAAGAATTTTGCCGAAAAAATTGATTTTGAAAAAAATCAGCAGACGACAAAGGCATGAATTAATGGAATTCTTTGAGAAAAATAGGAAGAGCTTGCATGTTTGTTTTTATATGAAATATTTTTTTATGTAAAAAAAGAATTTTTACAATGCAAAAGCTGCTCGATGTATTTGTTCAATTTTTCGCTAAATTAAAATCACTGCTTTGGGAAGCAGATTCAGTTCCAAGGAAGACTTCTCTTAAACAAGGAATTTACCTCCCCTCTCAGAGCAAGGCAACATATTAACCCTTTGTATACTAGAAATAAAGGGAGCGCAGTGGCTCAATGGTAGAGTGCTTGACTCTAGATAGAGGGGCCGCGGGTGTGTCCTTGAGCAAGACACATTAATCCTAGCTTAGTACTGGCTCAACCCAGGAAGACCGGTCCCTTTATAACAGAAAGATTGTTGATGGGACATAAAGAATCAAATCAAACAAACAAAGGTATACCGGAAACCCCTAAACGGGTACTGTTGCAAACAGTGAAGACCCAGATGAAATGCAGCATAATGCTGCATTTCATCAGGGTCTTTACTGTTTACCAAGCAACCTTCAGTAACATAACTACATCAAAGTTTAGAAAATTATACGTTTGACCCCCGTACACAATGGTCACTCCCATACTTATTGCATCAATATATATGGGAAAATCCATCAGAATACAAGGGGTTAATCCCAAAAGGAGAGGATCTTTCATTTTGAAGAAATTTAGTTTTGAAAGTGATTTTCTCAAAAACCCTATTTTTTTTCTGTTTCTTCTAGTTGCGTGTAGTAGTCTCCCTTAAAAAAATTACGACATTTATTTTCAGTGTAGCCGTTGATCTTCAGCAAACTGAGCTCTTGAATTTTCATGCTTCTTGATTAATCTATGTGCATTGTTTGTCTCTTATTCAGAAAGTAATTTGAAGTGTCGACTGTGGTTACCTATATGTATAAAGAATCAAAGCTATATATATATAGATGTAAAATCATGTTTTATGTTAACTTATTTTATTTGTACAGTGTTTTAAAGAAGTCCATACTTCAAATTATTTTCTGCTGGAAGTGATAGAGATATTGCAGTTAATTTTCTAAAATTTCAAACCCTTTTTTTTTCTGTTCGCAAGCAAAATGTTTGTCATCAGGGCTGATATTCACAAAATGCTTAGCGGAATAGCAAACAGGGAAGACCCTTATCTTGGTCTGCACTGTTTGTCCAAACCTTTTAGGCAAGCAGTGTTTGAAATTTTAGAACATTTACTGTAAGGCGAATATCTTATGAACAGTTTAGGATAATTGTTCTACTCTGCCATAAAAATAAGTTCCGGATAATTTAATTTTGGAGTACCGTTACTTGTGGGGAATCCTGCTCTGTGTTTTTTGCTCTTATATTAGGACAGATAGGCCAGAAAAGTTTATTTGACCATGGATGATGAACATAAAATATAATACGACAGTGTAACAAACAGTTCATACCCTTGGGTTTACACTGTTAGTTTATCCATCACGTCATTTTAGTCACCTTATCAGTCAAATGGACTGATTCAAATTCAAACCTCTTACAATTTACCGCGCCCCGTAGTGCAGTCAGTAGCGAGTCTGACTGCAGATCCTGGGTCATGAGTTTAATGCCGGCCCCGTCCAGTACTTTTGTGGAGATTGTTCATAAAATAATTTCTAGGGTAATGAGCCCGACAGCAGATCCAGATATCGGGAGTTCAGTCCAGGCCGGGTCGTATACTTTTGTTGAGATTGATCGTGAAATAATTTCTACGGCCATTCTCCTCCCTTCCACTGATTCAAGAAGGGTTGTTGTCAGTTACAAGCGAAAGTATGTGCACAAAGTACTCGTAAACCGCTTAGTCAAGCTTGCCCAGGAAAAAAGTGGTTAGGTGAAGTGAGCTTGTCGTTATTACCATATAAAAGCTTTTGACTGAGACGTAAAACCTCAAAACCTCAAACAGCTTATTAATCTGCAGAGCTCACAGGAATCCATATTGCATCCTGATAAGGAATGTAAAAGGTAGTGAGAAAATAGCTCATAATGTAAACCCAGATTAAACTGTTCTTTCAGTAACTGTCTGTCCAAATATTTAGGGAAAATACTACAAATACATGTACTGTACCATTTATTAACAGGACTGGTCTAGATTAACACAAAATTTGTGTGTAAAATTTTGAATGTTTTCTTACCCAACAGTTTTAACACTGTTTTGGGTGCTCAAAGAATACATGGGTGAAAGTTTTCAGGATTAATCCTGAATTCAGGATTTTGAGGCTGACTTTCCAAAGAAAGTCAGCCTCAAAATGCTGAATTAAGATTATAATTATAGCTACTATGATTAGTTTTCAGATTATCTGAACACAATATATCATTTTAACTTTAAATTATCCATTTGTGGTGACATCCTGCAAGGTTTAAAATTTGAATTTCTAAAGTTCAGGATTTTGGAAATTTTGAACTTTCACCCATGAAGAATAGTCTCATTGAGTCTGTCAGACAGTTTTGAGTACCAATAATATGTTTTGGTTGAGAAATGAGAAATTAAGTTTTCATTTGTACTTTTATCTAGAGGCCTGTATTAATATTTGAAATTGAAAAAGGCATGACTGGACAAACAGTTCTGATCAGAGTCTTTACTGATTGCTTTTCAGGCTTTTTATCGTACATTGTATGTATAAAAAATAGCTCCATTTTAGAAGCAAAAAAGTGCATTGAACTTGAATTTCAGCATTTTGTTCTAAATTGGGTTATTTTGGTACAGCAAACAAAATGAATTGTTCAAATAGTAGATTTCATATTTCTTATGACTAATAGGTGAAGTGTCAATTTCCATTATCGCAATTTTTAGGAAAAAAGATTGAAAATGTGATCTCTTGATAGTGATAAATGATCTTTCAAGAATTGATAGTCTGGGGGTCATATTTAGAACTGTCAAGCTCTGTGTGTGGGATCCGTAGAAATAATCTGAAGTTCGGGTGAATCGAGTTCTGAAAGGGTGATTTTACAAAGTATTCATTGGAATATGACCATATGATTACTTGGTAAAATTCTGAATTTTAGGCCATTCATCTAATCAGCATTATACAGATTCACTTTATAAAGGGTCTCCCCTGTTATGATTGACAAGAGAGCCTCAAGATTAGCATGCCAATCTGTGCGATGCAGACCCGGGTTTCATTGCTCGGGAGTAAAACCTGTGCATTTGCAAAAAAAAAACGAGGAGCTCTGTGGAAGAGTGCTAGACTTATAATTGGGGATTGCTGATCGGAGGCACTGTGTTGTATCCTCTGGTTAGTGCTGGTTCAACATCGGAAATTTCCTGACATGACTGAAAATTTGTTGACTGGTAGGTAAAGCATCAACACAAAGCACAAAATGAAGGCTGATTGGCTGGCAGATCTAAACACAGAGTGACCAGATATTCTTGAAAGCACATTTAGCTCTATATAGGATTTATCAAGATACAAGTCAAATAGCATAGTGATATTTGCAGAAAAATTCATTTACCATTAACACATCACTGGCAATGCAAGCGTGTTAAAATGTTATTCATTTTCATGGAAATGAACCATTATCATTTTGAAAGAGATGTAATCATGCAATATTTTCCTGTCTAATAAAGTAGGTATCAGAATTTTATCTTTGTCTTCGTTTTCTTTAATATCTACCAATGTTTTTATACCCTGTCACAAGATAATTATAACTCCCACATGCTGAAAGGGTGGGTGGACATTTTGTTTTTGGTATGGATCCAGTTGGTGTCAGCATTGCTGTAGCTTTTTGTCTGCGCTGTAACTTGTGAATTGTTGGATGGATTATGACCAAACTTGCACAGATACTTGTTGGAATGATTAGATTTTCATGACCTTGACTTAATTTTAAAGGTCAACAGGATCAAATAACTATGAAAAAATCTTGTGTGAATTTCTCCGGATTAATTGTTTGGCTTGAGCAGTATTCCATGATGATACATTTTAAATACACATCTAAATTTCAAAATGTAACACCAAACCAACTAAGAATTTAACCCATATAAGCCTAGCAGGGCATCTGATCATGGTCTCTACTGTTTGCTTACAGGATGTTCTATTTAAATTTGAATAAAACTGAAAAATACCACACAACCCTTAAAATGGAAATAGACTGGTCGAATTGATAAAAGGGGGAAATTCCATTCAGCTTGGGTTAACCCTTTTTATTCAAGAAAGCCCTAATGAGTACTTTTGCAAACAGTGTAGACCCGGATGAAATGCAGCATTTCATCAGGGTCTACACTGTAAAGGTGAAAAAGATCTTCAGACAATATATTTTTTGAAAATTATAAACTGACACCCCTAGATATGGACTATCCCGTTTATTGTATCAAAACAGAGGGAAGAATCCATTAGTGTACAAAGGGTTAAAGTGGACTGATCCTTGCTGGTCACTGTAAGTCCTCAGTCATGTCTGAATCACTCATAGGTCATTGACCTTCAACTATGCTTTTAGGCCATATTTTGGTTGTGGCATCTCCCAGAAGTCCACTACTACTCGCTCAATTTACTGCATCTGGGTCGGCTTAACTGGATCCACACTTTGCAAAACAGGATATATCCAGGTTTAGCAAGTAAGATTTCTAAAAAGGTCTTTTTTACTCAAAAAGTTTGTCTTTACTCATTTGAATTGACCATTTTAAAGAGGTCTCAGGAATATCTTGACAGGATTAACTAACTGTCCTGTTTGCTGTCAGAGGATATATGAAAGCAATCTATCACATGACATCGCGTCTGGGAGTGATATAACGCCATGCTATAAAAGCGATAAACCACTAGTGATTAACATATTTTGTAATGATATGTAATGACGTCCATAATAACGTATAAAAGATGTCAAAATCATGACATTTTCACGCCAAAAATGGGATTTTTTAATTTTAATGTAATGTACTCCTGTATCATTGAATTTATTAAAATTGTTGCAAAAAAGAGATAAAATGCTCAGCAAACCTTGCATTTCATCCCTTTTCCCCAATTTGTTTAATAAATTCAATAAAACATCAGCACTCCTGTAAGATCCTCTATATAAAACCCCAAGTAAAAGCATCACAGAATTGTTGAGGGAAGTATCATGTATGTACTGGATTGAAGAAATCAAACAACACTTTTACAAGTCTGGCAGTAATGGTTTATTTACTGGAATATCACAGACATGCAGTCACTGGTACTATATATATTTATCTAACAGAAACAAATCTACCAGACATAAGACAAAATAGTCCTACCAGACAGGGACTAAAAGGAAATTCAGGCCACTTTTACCTCAATGAATATACCCGATTAGTTTTTAAATTGCTTTGTAATTACTGTGATTTAGATAGTCATTTGCTCATTGTGACCAGTTGTAACAAACGTTTTTAATGCATTACAATACCAAACAATGTAGACAGTGAGATGCCACAAAATGAGGCATCTCAGCTCCGTCTACACTGTTCAGAACACAGAACATTCCCATTTTTCGCGACACTAGACAATAGGTTCAAACCTACTTTATATTGCTATAGAGCTGCTAAACACATACTTTTGGCCACCCTGAGTGCAATATGATAAAAACTTTAGATTTTTAAAAAAAAGAATGCAAGATCAAGTTCTTTAAATCATCTATAGCATTAGTTTGGTGTTGTGTTGTTGAGCAAGACTCTTAAAGACTTTATCTCAAATGCTTATTGCTGATTCGACTTAGGAAAAATTCCTGTCATGACTGAAAAATTGTTGATTGGGATGGAAAACATCAGCTCTAAACATAACGAATCATCTATCTTTTAAAAGTTTGTCAAAATTTGATTCGAATCATTTAATAAAAGCAAAATATAAATATACATTATCTCAACCCTCCCTCTCTCTCCTCACAGCCCAGTTTCTCACCAAATGATCAGTGCAACTGGGCCTTGCTGAGAGATTCTTTCCCCTATATTTCGCTGACCAATTCTGCATATTGGTATCAGTTACTGTTCAAGACAATTCCTTTTTGTGATCAAGAAAAAATGATGTTTACTCAAAATAACTACAATTACATAATTTTTCAAATGAAAGATATAAAATGAATAATATTACATTGTGAACAATAAATCTAACATTGTATGGTAAGTATAAAGACTCCCTGAAAAAATTCTAGATAAAGTTGTTGCTGACTGACACTACACAAACAATCACACCCTCCTATATTATTATGAGTTCCATCTTAACACTTCAAAACTCCATAAACTATGTATAGGGGTTATGCTAATAAATGTACCCCAAAAATCCAGGTACATATCCGGTTTAAAAAATCCTGCAGCATTGGTCTAATTCTGTTAATTACATTAAAAGAATAAAAAAGATCATATGGGCCACATTACGAGAAAACCTGTCTTGAGTTTTCAACCAGGTTATGCTCAAATCAGCCTGCACAGCTACAGAGATGAGCTAAAATCTAGAAAATTTGTATGTAGCAAGTTCATACATATATACATTCCCGAGAGAGAATAACAGACGCTGATCAGACTGCACACATACCTCAGAATGAGGCCCAAATCATAATGAGCTGGGGATATAAACCACGTTGTACTTAAAAAGGCAAAACTTTATGGAAACAGTTTTGGCCTTTCAAAGCGTGACAGGGTTATTCCATTACTCCATAATAACGCCTTTTGAGGCCTTTGAAATATCATGTATTTGAAAATATTATGGAAAATGGTGCATTTGCTTTTTGGAGCAAAGTCTCCATTTTCCATAATATTTTCAAAAGTATTCAAAACTTAACTTAAATTTTTCTTGAATTTTTTCAATGTCTAAATATAGAAAATAATGTCAAGATCTAAAAATAGCCTTGTGAGTAAAGGGTTAAACATTTCCAAACAGATCTTATGAGCACAGAAGATATCACAGTTTTAGTAAGAAGATAATAATGAAAACACAGAGTACAAAACTGATTTTCATGGGTGAAAGTTTTCAGGATTATTCCTGAAATCAGGATTTTGAGGCTGACTTTCTGAATTAGGCAGATTATTATGGTTTCTATGATTTATTTTCAGTTTATCTAAAGACAATTGAGCATTCAAACTCGAATATTTTAATGTTTTGTATGCATTCTGTGAGTTTTAAGATTTGAATTTCTTAAGTTCAGGATTTTGAAAATTTTGAACTTTCACCCATGGATTTAGATCATTACTGTAACATGCACAAGAATAACAGCCAAGACTCCAGTGTAAACAGTATTCTTGGATTACACATAATGACATGATAAACAGAATCTTATCTTGTAGTCATTTGAAAGGCAAATTTCATATGCAATGACCATAGATCCCTTGTTATATTTATAGGAAGTCTTAGAATGAGAAACAATGGTGGACAAAAAAGACTACATCAACAGACAAAAACAGATTTAAAAACTTTCTAAATTTTAATAAATATTACAAAAAGTCTAAAAGGGTATTTACAAGATGGCAACTACGTTCTTATATAAAAAGATAAGTAGTACATACATTTTCAATTTCATATGATATGTAAATGATGATAAGAGAAAAAGGATGATAAAATTATAGTTAATGAATATGTTTATTATATAAGCACAAATATGCTATTTTACTGAGATTTCACAAATCATAACTGTTTAATATCTTTGCAATAAGTGCTAGATCCTCTTTTCTATTATTATACTGTAAATTAACCTTTACTGTGCCACAAAAAAGTGCAGCAGGGGGATTCCCAAATTTTGCTCCTTTAACAAAACAATTAAGGCTTGATATTTCATGTGCAGACAATTCACAGAGAATATCAAGCCATATTTTCTCAGAAAAATCGAAGAAATGCTGCTTTTTGCCAAAGTATGGGTTTAGAAGTTTTCAGTATACAAAGGGTTTTGTTAGAAAATGAGGATAAAACTAGGATAGTTTTCAAATCAAGATCCATTGAATTGCAATCTAGCACAAAAGGTACACACCTTGTAACTTTTGTTTGGGCAAAAAAAAGAGAGAAAAAAGACATACTTTATTTTTTCATATTTAAGTATCTTGTCAGTGACATTTTAGATTAAACAACAATGCTGACCCCATTTGGCATCAATGAATCTTTTAATAATTTGAATAATTGAATATACAAAGATAAGCATACAATTTTCTATAAATGAAGGTCTCTGAACAACAGTGTATTTTACCAGTGACTGTATTTATCAAGTTGTAAGCCTAGAAAGAAGACAGAGAGAAGAGAAAAACTGGTACCGGTATGTTAAAATGAATTTGCTATGGATGTAAATGCTATTAAAATATGTGATCATGAAATATAAAACAAGTCAGCTCATATGATATTGGTACATTGGCATTACGTCATTCTGCTTTTTGCATGGTGGTTAATTTATTGTGATTATTTGTCGTCTGCTGATTTTTTTACAATTAACTTTTTTGAAAAATTTCATTCAGGAATATCATCAGAGTGTCAAACAGTTTGGATCCAGATCAAGCCCAACATTTTGTCCGGCCTGGTCTAAACTGTTTGCAAAGGTCATCAGCAGACAACAAATGTAGTCATTAGGGAGAAAAAGTAACAATTCTTAACTATATGTCTAGTTTTTGGTCTGAACCTTTACTACTGTAAATTCAAAAATTTTCGCAAACAGCATTAAAAGACATATTTGCGACGTTAAAAATTCACGTCATGATTTACCTATTTCAGTAAATGGCAGATTGATCTCTGGTTTACCGGGAGCAGTTCATGACGTTAGACTAAAGTTTAATGTTCTGGTTGTTGAATGATGGGGGCTGGGCCCCCACACCCCCTGATTCGTTATCGTGTCGGGCTATTCAATCACTTATAGGCCATGCTGTTCCGATCATTTCTGATTCAAACAAAAAATAAAACCCTCATAAAAATTTCCGGATTGACAGTTATTACATACCTTGCGTGAGTGAAAAGTGAAGGTTCTGACCGGATAGAATGATGGTGCAGGTGAAGGTTAGCCTTCACTGATTACCTTCCCAATAAGTACTAAGATCAGATGAGCTGGCTAAAATTGTTTATATAAAATGCATTCTCCTACTACTAAATATGACAGTGTATTTAAGCACCATCCATGACTGCAGCAGACGACAAATTTTGGATTGTCCTTGATAAAAGGGGAAAATTAGCAATTATGCAATTAATCTGCCAACTAAAGTATCAAGACTTTTTTTTTCAAAAAGCAACTAACATTTAACTCTTTGTCTACTAGTGTCATCTGCTGATAACCTTTGCAAACAGTTTGGACCTAAATCAGACCCAATGAAATGTCAGGCCTGATCTGGATCCAAACTGTTCGATACTCTGATGGTATTCCTGAAAGAATTTTTTAAAAAGTTGATTTTGAAAAATCTGCTGCGAATGATAGGTGGTGCTTTTTTGGTTAACTTAAGACCCATGTACCACAGTAACCTTCTGGGGCCAGTTTTCAAAACTACAGTAACAGTTCTTAAATTTCTAACACTTTTACCCCACAGTTTTTAACTAAATTTTTGCTTATCAATTCTAGTTTATGTAGGCCATGCCAGAATAGCAAAAAGGGAAGGCCCTGGTCAGACAGACTGCTTGATCTTGGTCTGCACTGATGGCATAGGCCTCTAATTCAGGTAAATGATGTTTGAAGTTTAAAAACCAGCCTTTACCACAAATATCAACCTTTTAAAATTTGTATTTTATTGCATTTAATCTTGCTCCCTCAGATAAATCAGACAATGTGCTTTATATAACTAATAAGTAGTAGCACTCCAGTCTTATCAGGGTCCATTTTCTTTGCAATATATGCTATCTAAAGACATAAGCAGACAAAAGAGCAAATGAAGAAAATCATGACTCGTAGGAACAGGGTTAATTTTACCTGATTATGATTAAGGCCTATTAGTTTTAAGGCCAAATAAAAAAAAACCTGGTTTTAGGGTAACCCGACCCTCCCTCAATTTACTGGTGTAACCAAGATTTTTTTTCAGGTTTTCTGGAAAAAATATAATTTTATGCATTTTTTGCCTTTCAAAATCCATAAATTTATATTTTTTCCAGAAAAAAAAATATAAAAAAAATATGTGTGTCTACCCCAATTAAATTTTTCAGACCTGTTACCCGAAACACACTTATTTTTTTATTTGGGCTAAGAAAAGATATCAAACCATGGAACCTTTTAGTAGCTTTCCTATGTTGATAAAAAATATATTCACGATACAATCATTTTTAAAACAAGCGTGTTAATCTAATCTAAAATTGCTTTGAATAACTGGCCCCTATTTTCTTCTATGCCTATGAAAACCTTAATTCTACTAATATATTACAGGAGATTTCTCTCTAAAAACTGGCAGATTTGGAACCCCTACCCTACCATAACTATCAACCCAAATCTATGGAACAAGTACTTAATTGACTCTTTAGATGCTGGAAAATTTTACCAAAAAAAATTGTGTTTAGCTGATTTTTTTTTCAAAATTATCATTTTCAAAACATCCTTTCAGGAATACCTCAAAGCCCTACATTCTTAGACACTAAAAGTGGTACCACTGCCTGAGGGCTATTCCAGACAGATCAAAGGCTAATCTTTATAAGGTGATTAAACTTCCTTACAGGGGGCAATAAAGTGGTCCCTTGAAAGGTTTAGGTACTTTCTGATAAAATATTGATATTTATTTTAGTAAAAGAAATCGTGTTCTTTACAGGTAAGTCCTCTCTTGAGGTCCCTTTAATCCTGAGATACTGAAACGGTCCCTTATCAGTTAATCCTTTAATGATCTCTATTGGACAGGAATATAGGTCTTTATGTTGGGCCTGGTCTACAACCAAACTGTCATCAGCAGATGGCACTAGTAGGCAGAGTTAATATTTAAACCCTCATCCTACTGGAATGGATAGATACCTTATGATATTCTTGAAATATTTATTTTCGAAAAAGGTGATTTTTAAAAAATCAACAGACCACAAAAAAGCATGCAAAATTACTCAGCATGTAAAGAGTCAATACAATGAACGCAATTACTATTATTGAGTATGATGGAAACTTCAGTATTTCCAAAAAAATGGCATTATTCTCCCTATCTCCATGGGTTCAGATAAGCACAATTTTCGAGCATAAAATTGTGAATATTTTCTTATCCAGCAGATTAAACATATGTTTTGTGTGCTCAAAAGAACCATCAATCGAGACGGTTCTTTTGAGCACCCACTACATATGTTTTGGTTGAGAAACAAGAAAAATAATTTTTAATTACCCACTACATATGTTTGGGGTTGGAAGTAGGAACATGCCAACTATTGTTAGTCCAATCTTGTCTATTGCAACTTAACATACCATACATTAGCACTTGCAAGATTGAATATGACTATTGGGTCTGATACATGTACAGTATATAACAAATTTACAGCATGGTTAGAAATACAAAATGATGCCGGCTAAAATAAAAAAAACATTTCTAAAATCATCCGGCCAGCCTCCAAACTATTTTACCTTTAGTTGAGCCAAGTCATGAGAAAAACTGCTTATGTTGTATACAAACATCAAAGACACAGATCAGCCTGTGCATTCACATAGACTAGTCAGCATATTTATTATTATCTGTCTCATTAGTGCACAGTGCAGTCCCTTCCTATTACACCTCATTATAACACAGATTTGGAAAAACACATGCTGTCATATTGTGTCTCGCATTTTTTTTTACCATAAAATTTTACTAAGGATTTATAGGAAAATGACCATAAAATGACCATTTTCCTATAATTCCTTTGCAAAATTGTCACTTTATAACATGATCGGCTTGAAACACTGTCCATTTCTATGGACCCCACATCATAGCATTGTAAACTGACTGCACTGTAGTTATATTTGTAACATGTAAATTTTCAAATAGCTGAGTGAGACTAGTTTAAGCCTATTCTGATGCAAACCCAGAAGACGGGATATCTCAGAGCATTACTCAAACCTCTGAATTACAGTAAAACACGTCTTAAACGGCCACTCAAACATAGACAAAACAAAGATCTTAAAGACAAGTAGCTTAATGAAGGTCGAAAGTATTGCAGAATACTCTCTCGGAGCATTCTGCAATACTTTTGACCTGCATTAAGGGGTAATCGGTCTTGAAAAACAATTTTTGGTCTTATTTTGAGTGGCCGCTTAAGACAGGTTTTACTATATTGTGTAAAAGTTGGTTCAACAAAGCAAAAAACCAAATCTGATCGAACCCTAAATTGCAAAGGCAAATCTTTTCTAACACATGCAGTTATAACTTTAACAGCAACATCACTTGTAAACAGGCCTTATAGCATGAGTGCAAGTTAAGACACAGATCAGTGACATTGAGACTAAATTGAACTTCCATGTTGCTTTGATCCAAATCTCTTATTAAGCACTTATCATGGTAGATATTTCATGTACTAAACTTCTCCCAATTTTTTATCCAGTTTGCTTGTTTTGCTTTGAGGCTTTATGTCCCAGTCAACAATTTTCAGCTATGTCTGGTCTTCCTGGGTTGAACCAGTACTAAGCATTGGATAAAGTGTCTTCTTTCAAGGACACAACACAGAGACTCTGCATGGCAGTGAGTCTAGAACTAGCAACCTTTTGATCCCCAGTCTAACACTCTACCGACTGAGCCATTGCACTCAGCGTCAATTAGCTTGTATGATAACAGATTGTTTGTTTAATTTGATTCTTTACGTCCCATCAACAATCTTTCAGTTAAACAGGGACTGGTCTTCCTGGGTTGAACCAGTACTAAGCTAGAATAAATGTGTCTTGCTCAAGGACCACAACGCAGTGACGTCGGTGAGACTCAAATCCGCAGCCCCTCGGTCTCGAGTCAAGCACTCTACCACTGAGCCACTGCACCCCCAATATGATTACAGTTATTTGAGTGTTAACAAGCAGAGTGGAAGGAAACGTGGACCAAATCAAACCTTGCTATAAAGCCTGGTATCACAATTAAAATGGAGCTTCAAGCTGATCTGGGTCTTCACTGTCAGTATATGCTTAAAGGACTGTGTCTGCATGATACATACACCTTAATTTGCTGCCTACAGAGTTTGTACGCACCGTCTTTGTGAACTCTCCGCTCAGCACACATCATTCCCACTACACTATAAGTTAGTGTTACAGATTGATAGAACTAATTCACTAGAAGAATAGTACTATTAGTCATATTAGGGTGATTGGGTACACCAGCATACAAGGGAGACAACATATTACAGTTTCCTGTAACCTTTCTTACTTTCTTCTAAACTGAAGTTTCTCACTAAATGGGTCTAGCTTTAAGAAAATAATTTGCTCCCTCTAGAGGGAGCAAATTCTTTTCCTTAAGGCTGGACCCAGTGTGAAGGGAGGCAAATAATGCCAACTCACAAGTTGTCTCCCTTGAAGGTATATCCACTTCTCTTAAACTCTTTTCAGTACACTTTGGGATTGAGTCGTCTGACAGGAGACATTGAACGAGCTCTAGCTTTCATGGCCTTACGTTTCACACGCTCTCTCGACCTGCGAATATTTTGGGATTCCGCAGCTCCTATCGTATTTGTGTATTCTTCGTATCCACGCATGAATCCCTCCTCAACATCTTGAAGAGCATCTTCGAGGCTCATTGTTGTAAAAGCATGACTGTGATGAGCATTGATTAGCTTCTCTAGCCTTGAAATGATTTCATAATCAGGCACGGCCAGCGTGTTCATGTCTAACCCAAGCATCCGGGCAACCACCAGTCGGAAATCTATCAACTGTAAAAGATGTATTATACAAGTTACATGTCAGTTTGACGTTTTAAGCATTCGTAATATTTTGCAGCATAGGGTGTTGTTTGAAAATATAAGACTTGTCATTTTATGTGAAATGATGTCAGAAGATGGTTTAAATGAAATGTCAAGCTTTTTTTGACCAAAAAGGAAAGAATTAAGATATCACAAGTTTGTTGCCAAATTTGTCGTCAGTTGCATTGACCTCGCTGGACATCACTTTCTCAGGTTGATAAATCTTGATAATAGCCAAAAAAGAATGCATCAATTGTTTTGTATATGAGTTTTTAGGCTGTATTTTTGAACTAAAATTAGCTGTAAACAGGTAGACATGGCTTTCGTCAAGGCTGCCTGGAAGCTGAAAACAGTTTTGGGATTCCTTACATCAGATCTAAAATTAACTGTGGACAGGTAGATATTGCTTTTGTCAAGGCTGCCTGACAGCTAAAAATAGTTTTGGGATTCCTGACATTTTGTTCATCTAAACCTATGATTATATACAGAACAAGACAAATTCGACGAATTTATATCCCCCGACGAAGGGTTATTTGAGAGAAACATGTAAATCACAAAACATAAATCCCATTTATCTAACCCTTAGTTCCTCTTCAGTATCATTCAGATCATAACAAACACCTGTCAAGTATGCTTTATTGCTTAGTTTGATAAAAAATATACTTACATCTGCACAATTTCAATATCTGACCTTTAAACCCAACCCCAGAGGTCAATAGTGTGTGTAAATTCAAAGTGTTACCTTGCATTTAGGTCTACACTTCTTCCACTTTCATTTGATATGCAACATGACCACTTTTAGAAAAGAAAAAAGAAAATGACCTTTTGACCCCACCCCAGGGGTCGTTGGTGTGTGTAATGACAGCATATTTGCTTTCATGGTGCTCTGTGCTCAAGTCCCTTTAATTTGATATGCAACATGACTACCTTCAGAAAAAGATATAGTTTGACCTTTTGACCCCACCCCCTGGGTCGAGGGTGTGTCTGTGGGCAAAATATTTGCTACCATGTTGCTGCCAGCGTCGTCAGCTTTAATTTGATATGCAACATGACTACTTTCAGAAAAAGATATAGTTTGACCTTTTGACCCCATCCCCTGGGTTGAGGGTGTGTCTGTGGGCAAAATATTTGCTACCATGTTGCTGCCAGCGTCGTCAGCTTTAATTTGATATGCAACATGACCATATTCTGAAAAAGTTTAATTTTGACCTCGGCCCCACCCCCTAAGTCCACCCACCAGGCTCGGACCCCGGCCTTCAAACTAGAATCCCGTTTGATATGTTTCATATCTATTGCTGCTCTGCCTGTATGCAAAATTTCAGCAAAAAATATTAACAATTGCCTTAGTTATTGCACAATTTAAATATTTGACCTTTGACCCCTTAGGTGGGGTCAAAGGGGGTGGGGTAAAACTTTGACACTGCCATGCTTATCTACAGGCACCTGTCAATCATGGTCTAATAGTGAGAAGTTGTTAAATATAATAGCTTTGATGAAATGTGAAGATCATCACACAAAAAAGCTAATATAGGTTTTGCCTTATAATTGCCTATACTAAAACAAGGGCAATAACTCAAGTGTTAAGGGATCGATTTCGACCAAACTTATAGGATATTGAGAGTCCATGGTATTAATCATTTGTACCAAGAATGAATCAAATCTGACCAATAGGTGCTGAGATATGGTTCCGGACGGACGGACGGAATGGACGGACGGACGGAAGGACGCACGGACGACGCCAAAACTATATCCCTCCGACTTCGTCGGGGGATAACAAACAAATATAATATGTAATGATACATACTGCTTTCTCTCTGTTCTGGATTCCCATTAAGGCTGCTTTTGTTGTTCTAAGCTCACTGCTCAAAGCCTGTACGGCATTGTCGGCGACAACTTTGTCCTCTTGAGACGAGTGCTGTGTGCTGTCGACTGTTGATTTCAGATCGTGTATTTTACGAGCCTGTTTCTTGCGCAGCTGCTCCAATTCATTGACCTGACCCATCAGTTCCTCAATTTCTTTGCGTTGTTCCAATGTTCTTACCTGCAAAAGATCCAGTAAGACAGCCCCTATGAAAATGGTGTTGATCACATACAGTACCATGCACACTATTCTTTACTACGTGTAAAGAATAGCTTGTGTGGTACTGTAGGTGTAAAATATGTTCCTTACAATTTTATGCTGATCTTGAACTTAATTAAAATAGTTAAGTCATACTGAAAATAAAAAAAAACGAGTTTACAAGGATGAGTAATTTTCCAGCACTTTTCCAGGCAAATTTAATTTTCAATGCCTTTTAAACAAAATCATTTAAGTATATGCAGACAATCGATGTCCTGCTCAAATAAATTCTTTGCATTCTTGGCAATATTGCATGTTTTCGTCGTCTGCAGAATTTTCTTAAAATAAACTTTTTTTCAAAAAGATCTTTCAGGAATATACCACCAGTGACAAAACATTGGGTCTCATATGGATAGTAAGTAAGTATGATCATGAAATACCACAATCACAAACTGCAGACAAACCCGTAGCATCTTGAGAAAGAGCCACACAACAATTACGAGACACCAGAGACGAGTTCAAAAATGCGAGCGCTTGCTAGCGCTCGTTGTACTGATGTCAGGCTTTACACATAACGAATACAGATAGGTACCAGTCAACGAGCGCCCGGCGAGCTCTTGCATAATTGAACTCACCTCAGGAAGACAAACAAAGTAAAGCAACCAGCAAAGTTATCAGCAGACAACAAAAGTGGCCATTAGCATGGGAATTAAAGAGTTCAAATGAGGAAATTTACCCTGATTTCACTTGAGCCCAACAGCTGTGCTTTGAGGTTAGTTATCTCCTGTCTGGCATCTTCCAGTTTAATCTTGTATTTCTCTGTGATTTTCTCTAGCTTTCTGATCTTCAATGTCTCCCCGTCTCTTTCTCGTTCAATCGTTGACTTTCCCAACAATTTCTCTTCAAGTGACGTTATCTTTTTACGTAACAAGTCTATGTGTAGATCTTTGCTCTCAAGTTGTTCTTTGTGAGACTTCACCTTGCGTTGGAGATTGTAGACTTGTGTGCTGCGATCTGCGAGGGCATCTCTTTCTAATTTGACGAGTTGCTGAGCACGTGCAATAAGGGCATCGATTGTCATATCAAAGCCAAGATCCAATGAAATTCTGTCCATCCTCATGGCTTCACCTAGGTGTTGTAGGCACATCAAATACTGTAAAAAAAATCAGGGATTGTTTTAATGCACAGTCTCAGGATATATGTAATACCATGCATTTATCATATGAATATCAATGAATTAAAATTGGTAAACTACTAGTGGTACTTCTCGAGAAAATTTCCTAACTGAGCAGTGAATGCCCTGAAAAACACTGGGCAGTTAAGGGACTGGACAGTTATGCAAGCTCTACTGAGCCATAGCTGTGGCCTATATACAGAAAAACCTGTGTAAAACAGACACTCTTAAAAAGACCAAAAATTGGTTTTCAAGACCAATTATCGCTTAATGCAGGTCAAAAGTATACTTTCTACCTTCATTAAGCTACCATTTGTTATCAAGATCTTTGTTTTGTCTATTTTTGAGTTGCCGTTTTACACAGGTTTTACTGGACACAAAAAGTACCAAAATCTCATACAATGACTTATTCATTTCATACTTACTTCAGGCCTTTAGTTAAGAGTGAGTACCAAAAAATAATTTTCTTATTTCTCAACCAAAACATATGTTGTGGGTACTCAAAAGAACCGTCTCAATGAGACAGTTCTTTTGAGCACCCAAAACATATGTTAAAACCGATGGGTTAGATAATATTTTCAATTTTACGCTAAAAAATTGTGTTTATCTAAACCTATATATGCTTACTTTCTCTTTGTCAGATTTGAATCCATCCCTAAGTACATCACCGGCAACAACTTCACCTTCAATTGAACGCAACCTTTCTTTGTATTCATGAGCATCTGTCTCAGCCACTCTGGCTCTGTGTGCTGCATTCTTGTGTAGTTCATACTGAGCCTCAAGCTGCTCTGTCAATGTTCTCACCCGGTCTTCCAAAGCCTCTGTTTTCTGGAAATTAATACCATATTCAATGTTATGATTGTTCTAGGGGAACACAATTGTCAAATGTTATACCATATTCAATCAGGTCTCCAGATAAGGATGCGTAACCACAAATTATTTTTTTTATTTCCCAACCAAAACATATGTTGTGGGTACTCAAAAGAACCGTCTCAATGAGACAGTTCTTTTAAGCACCCAAAACAAATGTTTAAATTGATGGGTAAGAAAATAATTACAATTATACGCTCAAAAAAATCCTTATCTACACCTATGTTCAATGTAATTATTGTTCTAGGGGAACACAATTGCCAATGCTATACACAATATTTGATAATTTTGAACACTTATTGTAAGTCCAGACAAATAGTGCAGACTCTGGTCTCAGAGGAAAGAGCAGCCAAATTTTAGACGAGAAAAGAAAAGATAAAGTGCTCAAATAAACAAAAGACTTCTATAATTAGATCTATAGTGTTTTCCTCAGTATGCATTTTTGTGTGAAATTTAAGCCCTTATCCTGCTTAATTTTTTGTTCTGAAAATTCTGTATTTATTACCTCTGCTGCATATTGTTTGTTTGATTTGATTCTTTACGTCCCAGTCAACATTTTTTCAGTTAAGTCTGGATGGTTCTTCCTTGGTTGAAGTAGTACTATAAGCAAGGATTTCTGAGAGAAGCATGCATTTTGAACCCTGTTTTTGGTCCATATTGTTTGAAATATAATCTACCAAAATACACAAGCTGATGACAAAGCAGATGACATTTATCAGAAATGGCAGGAAAAGGTTTAAGACCCTTTAAGATGTTTTCAACTTTTATGGTACATAACATTGTTCCAAAACTGGAACATTTGTTTTTCTAATTTAATACCATTCAGAACTTAAATTATGGATACATCATGCAGATGATTCATAAAATCAAAAAGGTTGTCTGGAGAGTGAACAGTGAAGGCCCATTGTAGATGTTCTAAAATTTCAAAACCTTTTCAGTTACTGTTCTTGACAAAATTGAGTCCCTCTATTTTATAGCACTTGTTAGAATAATAAATAGTAAAGGTACCTATCTAAAGGTTCCTTCCTTCAGGGGCATGCAGGCCAATATGGGAATGCACTAGTTATTAAAGCCTTTAACCTTTTAAATCTAGAGCATTTACAAAGAAGCTCGACTAATGGCAATAAATATAGCATAAAAACTGTTCAATATGAAAGGGCAGTATGTTTCTTCTTAAAATACCATCACATGATATGGCCATAATTTGCATATGTTGAATTCTTAACATTCAAAGTACCATACATGTATATATATAAATTATTGGTACATTTCATTTATACTCTGTGTCACATTCTGTGGCAAACTTTAGGAAGCACTTTATGAGTAAACTTTCTCTAGACAGAAGTTCTTAAACTTACCCCTCTAAAGTCTCTATTCATCAATACAATATTTTCAATCTTGCGTCTAATATCGTCCTCTGAACCGTAGCTACCATCATAGTCACTGAGAAGATTGGCAAGCTGCTCTCTGAACATTGTCAGCTGGGTGCTGTGTGTGTGGACGCTGTGAACATTTGTGCGGATGTCTCTTTCAAGCTCCGAGATTCTACTGTCACGCATGCTCAGCTCTGACCTGATTGCATCCATGGCTCTCTGTGAACCCTGTAGTCTCTCCTTCAGAATCTCTATTTCTCTCTCCAGCTCATGTCTGGCAGACCTCTCAACATCTCTTTCCTGTTGGAATGATAATGAAATTGAATAAGGCCAAAGAAAAATGTATAGGTGGTTCCTATGTATTTCATATGCCAAAACATTTTATTTTGTAAGTTAACTGAAGAAGTTTATGAAAACACCTTTCTTTTCAGTACTTCTGATCATGATATATATCACCCTAATATTGGGTGTGTTTATGAAGCTAAATAAAAAATCAGTGTGTTTATGGTAACGGGTCTGAAAATTTTAGGTAGGGTAGGCACATATATTTTTTTCTAATTATTTTTGTTTCTGGAAAAAAAATACAATTTTATGCATTTTTAAAGGCAATTTTGCCTTTCAAAATGCATAAAATTATATTTTTTCGTGAAAACCTGAAAAAATTCTAGGTCTCACCAGTAAATTTAGGTAGGGTCGGGTTACCCTAAGCACAAGTATTTTTTTATTTGGCCTGGCCAGCCTGAACGCAATAAGGTTAAATTATGTAGTTCCTGATGAGAAAGCTCAAATAAGCCATCTTATCTGGAGCAACACTGTTTGCAAGATATTTGAGTTGATCAGCAGGAATGAGGGCTTTATTAACTATTTGTCTGATGGTGAAATCTGCTGATAACCCATGCAAATAACTTGGATCCAAATCAGGCTTGACAAAATGGTAGGCCTGATCTGGATCCAAACTATTCTAATCTCCAATTCTTATTCCTGAAAGAAATATTTGAAAAAAAATTTGAAAAAAAATCAGCAGAGGACAAAAATCATTAAAAAAATACCCAGCATGCGCAATATGAGTTATTGAAAGTAGAGTTGAAAAGTTAAGGGTAGGTAGGGAAGGCAGAACAAACTTACTTTGTGCCTGCTGAAGGAACAACATAAGTAACCCTTAAAGAATAGGTTTAGATAAACAAAATTTTTGAGTGAAAAATTTTGAATATTTTCTAATCTATCAGTTTTAACATATGTCTTGGGTGCTCAAAAGAACCATCTCATTGAGACGGTTCTTTTGAGTACCCACAATATATGTTTTGGTTGAGAAATAAGAAAATTAATTTTTTGGTACGCACTCTTGACTTCAGGAATGATGGACTTTTTTATCTATCCAGTTTCATATACTTTAAAATTTCGAAGGTCAATTAATATACATTTTAAGAATTAAAATTTTAAAATATCTGATCATGATTTTTTTTTTGGCATCAGTTGCTTTAGGGTTTTCAGTTAAAAAAAGTCACCAGCTGTATTGATGAGATCACACTTTTCTACCCAAGAACTTTATTTTAATTATTCTCTAATGTTCTTGAATTTGATGACTCTTAAATTAAAATTCCTCACAAAAATACACATTTGAGTAAAAATGTGTAAATTTAAAAAGGGGGCCTTCTACAGTATTGTCCACAATTTTAAGGTTCTTTCTGCCACATCAGGGGCAGATCCAAGATTTCTCGAAAAGGGGTTCAGACGTATAAAAAGGGGTTCAATTTGCTGATTCTACATATTTTCTTTAACCCTTAATGCGCCAATCGCAACAAAAGTTGTCTGCTTTTCTCGTCTGCTGAAATGTTTAAGAAGCCTCTATGGCAAACAGTGGGGACCAAGATTAGACTGCTCCTATAGGAGCAGTCTGTTCTGGGTCCACACTGGTTGCTTCTATACTTAATTCATCAGTAATGCTAGACAATTATTTGCAGCAGATAACTTCAGCAGACTACATTTTCAGATGCATTTTTTCTTGCGCTTTAAGGGTTAAATTATCCCCATGAAAATTAAATAATTTGGTCTCAAAGGGGGTTCAAGTAAACCCCCTCTGGATTGGTCACTGCCCATACTGACAAACAGAAAACTCTATTACATAATCTACTTTACTACACTACTGACAGAGCAAATGGAAAAGATAAAATTAATTTAATCAGATTACAAAAGTAGTGAACATTTTCATGTGAAGAAAAATTAAGCTCAAGAATTAAAAGCTATGGGTAGTTCATTAAACCTACCCTTGAGTGGCTACGTGCACGACAGTGCGGTGACAGGCTACGTTCCCTATATCGTGAAGGTGAGAGGCTGCGGTCCCTGGTGCGAGCTGGGGATTTCAGTGATGATCGAACATAGCTGCTTGGTGTTCGTTCCCTGCTCCTCTTTAATAATATATAAAACAATGTTTTAACCGCCTGTACTGCTGAATTAGCATGCTGTTTTCACATCAAATTTGCAATCAGTGTAAGTCAGTTAATTAATATAAAATTAGAATTTTCTAAAAAGTGATAAAAATTTAACAACAATCTAGCAAAGAAACAGAATACACTCTGATCAGCCAGCCAAATTCAGATCATACCAGGTCTACAATAATCACAATGAGATAAATAAAGCTTCAGGAGGACAAGGGTTAAACATAACCAAAAGATTCATTTATCATAAACTAAACAGGTGTCACATATACAATGATCGAGGGCTGATATGAAGTGACATGGAGTTTAGTATAGATGAGAAACAAAAACTGTGACTATCTGAGTGAAAAATATATACTAAACATGTCAATCAACCCTTTTAAGCCTAATAGAACACTTCCTATTGGTCTTATGGTATTGGAGTGGTCAGTATCATGCACATTAAGGGGTCAAATTTCAAGGTAAATTTGTTAGCAAAATGATAGGAAACAGTGCAGATCTTGATGAGATGTTTATTCGAAGGCATCTCTTCAGTGTCTTCACTGTTTGCTAATCTCCTATTTGTGGTACACTCTGGTTTGATGGTGATAATTGATGAAGCTGTCCAGCAGCTTGACATAAAGCAATGTTACACTATATCAAGTTATTTTCTACAATGACCCATAAAGAGGAGCAAGGAATCTAAAATATACTATCTTCGATTATAAGTGAAAAAGGTGCAGTGAGCTAATGGGTAACAAACATTACAGTCAATGTCCTGAAATGTTTCCTTTCTGTTCTCAACCAAATATTTATTGTCATGTCTTTGATTTGAATGCTTGTCAAAATGAAAATATTAAGGAAGGCCTGAACAGTCTGATCTCAGTCTGCACTGCCTGTCTGGGCATTTCTGTCAGGTAAAAAATGTTGAAAAAAATAGAGAACATTTATCGCACAGGACTCTGAGGAGGTGTGATTCATGATGTCGCACGTGCATGTGATGTGGCTTTTAATTGTTGTCTATATATGTAGTACAGTGTATGCACAAATTTTGTGTTTTGTACAAAAATGTATTAATATCAGAACTATATTAATTAACTACTGGGTGGCTATATTCACACAGTATGTGACAGTCTTAGGGCCTTATAGACCCACTGGGTCCTTCAGTTAATTTGGAGGATAAATCCAGATGTACCAACTGCAAGTAGTGTCTGTCAGAGTACAGATACATACCAACTGCAAGTAGTGTCTGCCAGAGTACAGATATGCCATCTCATCAGAATTTTTACTGATTACCAAGTTATCTATTCTTATTTATCCTAGGTTGGAGCATTGCTGCATCTTAATAGTGAAACTTTAGAAAAATATGCAATAATCCTCACTTGTTTCAGGCCTTTTTTTTGGAAATGAATTTCAAGATTTTGGTATCGACACACCTTTGTGTGAAAAAGATCAGTTCTGGATTAAGTTAACTCTTTGCCTTAATTAGTGTTGTCTGTTGATAGCCTTTGCATACAGTTTCAAACCAGATCAGGTCCGACAAAAGATCCGTCCTTATCTGGATCTAAACTGTTTGACACTCTAATGACATTCTGAGAGATTTTTTTTTATTAAAAAGTTGATCTGAAAATTGATCAAAACACAAACCTTTTGCCAGTGAGGAACCAAAACCTTAAAGAATATCACAATGGGTTCACACATGACTATCTAGGTTCACACACAACTATCTACAGGCTTTCCAGCAGCATCTTTGAAAAAACTAGGAAAAAACTAGGAAAAATATTTACAAAATACTAGGAAAAAACTAGGAAAATCTAGGAAGTTTGAGGCAAAATCTAGGAGCAGCTTTGGTTATCTTTTTTTTTTTCCCTACCAGATTACCACAGTAACAGTACACATTCATTCTACGAGACTATTAAGCTGACTAAGTTTTCTTCTGCAGTCAACAGAGCAGACTCATATATGAAATTAATGTTTTTTATAAAGGCGCAATAAAGGTCGTTTCACTGAAATTCTAATGAAAACAAAGAGCAAATTAACATTGAATTTTTCTAGCGTTTTTACAGGATCCTGGTCTTTTCCAACCCTTTATTTGACTGATGGAGGGTACAGCAAATCCTTAGCCAACAAATCACAAAGTAATGAAGTAGGCCCCCACTTGTGTGTGTGTTCACTCCTTGAGTTGTATACCTCACTTTTTCAACTAGTCTTGTGTTGAGCAGTGCTGGACTGTAAAATTACAACACACTTCTGAAAGGGGGGTTTCGGGAGTCCTCCCCCAGAAAATTTTGAAAACCAAGAAAGCAGGGAAGCCATCTCTGGTCATTTTGAATGGGCAATTCTACCTTCAGAAAATAAAAAATTTTGAAGGTCATTGCTCCCATTTATTGTATGCTCTTTTTAAATATAAGATTTAGACAGATATCTGCATATATTTGTATTAAACTTGGGTGTATAAGATTTGACTTGTTGACAATCTTATACAGTGACAGTAAATCAGGACATTATTCAGAAGTCAATAAACCCAATTGGTGCAATCCATTAATATTTAACAGCTCCGTTTTTGCAGAGTGTCCAGCCCAATGTTCGGGAGTTTTGCAGGTTCGATTCCCAGGTCCGGTACATTCTTTCACTATACTTTTCAGTTACTGGTGATCGGACAAGCACAGAGTACTCCTGCCTAAGAAAAGTATTGTTAGGATCAACTAGTCATTCCTACTTGACCTCAGATGTAAAGCAAGAAATCAACCAAAAAGCATTTACCTTTCCTCACTCTTTTTATGCTGCCTAATATGAAACCTCAGAAAAAAAACTGAGCATCAGACCAAAATAGAGTCTGTTTTACACTGGTCCAAGAGTTAGGTAGACACTTACACGGTCTAAGGATGGATACAGCATTCTAAAACAATGCAAGAGGTCACAAACATTACATGTCAACATATTTATATATATGGTTTATTTCTTATTTTCAAACTGATCTTGCAAAAATCAAAGGTTCCACTAGGGGGTTTGAGTCAGTTGTAGTCATCATAGAGTATAGTCCAACCTTCAGCTATAACCTGAGAAGACTAGACTATGCATCAGTGACACCAGACCACACAAAGAACACCTAAGACTGTAAGCTCAACACCCTAAAAGTCTTATCCTGAAACACAATTTCAAAACACTAATCCAAAAAAGTGCCAAAACATAAAAAACTAGGAATACTAGGAGGTTTTTGACAAAACTAGGAAAAACTAGGAGCACATTTAAAATACTAGGAAAAAGTAGGAAAACTAGGAAAAACTAGGAACGCTGGAAAGCCTGTATCTAGGTTCACACTTGACTATCTAGGTTTTCACACAGGCAAATTCAGGTCTACAGGTAAGATTTCTGAATTATTTTATAAATTTTATGAGCCAGTTCATGAGATTTCAGTACTTATCACATAGGTGACCAGTGATGGCACAGATGAGCCTCTGTATCAAAAGTCTTGCTAGAGCCTTCACTGCTTTCAAACACAAAACAAGGTGCTTTATCCCACAGAACTTTATCTTCAAAAAATGACATTGATGCATATGCGATAAGTACCATTTTAATCTTTGGCTGGCCCACCTAATGGTGCGTATACTCAAATGAAATGTCTCTGTGAGACAGTTTCTTTAGAATAATCCACAATATATATATCTTGGTTGAGTCTTATGAAAAAATATTAAAATTATATATGATATGCTGAAAATTTGATTCAACCCAAGTTATTAGTACTGAGGGCTACTTACTGATCTAAGAGCATCCATCTCCATGACGTTTCTTTCATAGTCTTTCTTTTCCCTGCCAACTTCAGAGACCAACCTCATTATTGTTTCTCTACTGGCTTTTGTTTCGAGTTCAGTGTTATTCATAGTTTCTGTGAGTGTGAGGATTTTACCTTTTAGCATTGCGTTTTCTTGTGACCATTCTGTGAGCTGCAACAGACAAATGACAGTGAATTTTAACTCTTTGCATGCTGGGTAATTTTTCATCCTTTTTTTTGTCGTCTTCTTACATTTTTTTTTCAAAATTAACTTTTTCAAGAAATTCTTTCAGGGACATTATCAAAGTCCAAACAGCTTGGGTCCAGATCAGGACCAACATTATGTTGGTCCTGATCTGGGTCCAAACTGTTTGCAAAGGTTATCAGCAGACCACAAAACTCTCTGCTAGTGAGCAAAGAGTTAATAAAAAGAAAAATATCTCAATTTTAGTTTGAAAAGTATTTTCATCGATTGCTATGAAAATAAGACATAATTGGATGCGTCTGAGAGAGTGGGAAAACAAATTAAATAATGCTCTCCATTCGGGCAGCTTGTATGAGGGTCTCAATAGGGTACCTCTGAAATCGGTAATCAGTAAAATTTAAGCCCAAAATCGGTAATCAGGAAAATTTTGGCCCAAAAATTGGTAATCAGTAAATTTAGGCCCACAAATTGGTAATCAGTATAAGTTATGCCTAAGTTGGTACTTAGTAGAATTTAGGCCAAAAAATCAGCATACAATAAAAAATTTGCCCAATTCTGTGAAATATATCTAAAAACTTTTCTTTTGGGTTCTCTTACCATTTAAGAAGGCCGACAGTAAAATGGAGTTTTTCATCAAATTTGCTAACCATTGAAATGAGCCATTTCACTCAGGATTACGCTATTTAGTATTTTTTACCGTACAAAATTTGCTAATCACTATATTTTTTCGCCAAAATTCGCTAATCACTAGCAATGCTCATTCCGCTATTTGGTAAAAAATATCATTAAAAAATCACTAAAATTTAAGGGCCATTATTCGCTAAAAGCCTAATCGTTAAATTTACGGCCATAATTCTCTAATCGGTAAACCCCATCGACACCCTCATGTATAATAATGTTGGTTTCTCACCCTGACTGTTATTTCTTCCACTGATGGAATCCCTGATCCTGAAAGTGTTTCAATATTGAGCATACTGCCGATCTGTGAGAGGAGTTCTTTGTGTTTCCTGTCAAGACTGTCTAATCTAGCAAGAGCTTCTTCTCTCTCCTCAAGATGCTTCCTGAAATATCAGGACTTTAGATATTAAAGAGTGCGTAACGACAATTTAATTTTCTTATTTCTCAACCAAAACATATCTTGTGGGTACTCAAAAGAACCGTCTCAATGAAACGGTTCTTTTGAGCACCCAAAACATATGTTAAAGCTGATGGGTAAGAAAATATTTACAATTATACGCTCAAAGTTTTTGTTTATCTAAAACTTTGTGAGCCAGTTCATGGGATTTTCAAGTACTAATCATATGGCATATGTGAGCAGTGATAGCTCAGAGCCTTCTCTACCCCTATATGCACACAAAGTATGAATGGAGATATTAAGCATCGGCCAAAAATTAGGCCCGTAGCCTAACCCCATCAACAATCTTACAGTTAAACAGGGATGGATCTTCCTGGGTTGAACCAGTTTTAAGCTAGGATAAATGTGTCTTGCTCAAGGACCACCTCGAAGTGACGCCGGTGAGGCTCGAACCCACGGCCCCTAGGTCTCGAGTCAAGCACTCTACCACTGAGCCACTGCGCTCCCAACCACTCAAAAATAGACGAATCAAAGATCTTAACGACAAATGGTAGCTAGCTTAATGCAGGTCAAAAGTATTGCACAATGCTCCAAGGAATGTAGGTCGAAAGTATTGCATTTAGCGAAAATTGGTCTTGAAACCCCATTTTTGGTCTTTTTTAGAGTGGCCATTTTATACAGGTTTTACTGTACTTTAATAGCATTTAAAATGCCTTGTTAACTATCAACATGTTGGAAATTTTTTTCCTACAATACTTCTCTTTATAGTTTCATTCCAATCAACTTGCAGGATAATCCAAATTAACATGTTTATTGAAAGTTGTGTGGAAAACAGTGTGGATCCTGATCAGCTGGCTTCTGAGAAGCCAGTTGATCTGATTCTACACTGTTTTCAAAACAGGCTATATCCAGATACAACACGGTAATGGTTAAATGATCCAGCTTAATTGCTTGTATGTTTGATTTGATTCTTTACGTCCCATCAACAATCTTTCAGTTATGCAGAGATGGGTCTTCCTGGGTTCAACCAGTACTAAGCTAGGCTTAATGTGTCTTGCTCAAGGATACAACGCAGTGACGCCAGTGAGGCTCAAACCCCCAGCCCCTCGGTCTGGAGTCAAGCACTAAACCACTGAGCCACTGCGCTCCCAATCAGCTTAATTGTGCGATTTCAGTAGCTTATATGATACATATGCACAGTCTCACTGGATCCAGCCTTGGCTGCTAGCTCAGACAAAACTAGACACTTAAATTAGTCTCACGAAAATTTTCAAAAAATTGGCCTTAAACATGTGCATTAAGTATAGTAACAACTTTCACATGGAACCCTAAAGGATATTTCTATATAATATACACTATCAAGAATCAATATTTTAGCACTTTTTACATGCAGAGTGGAAAACAGTGTGGATCCTGATCAGCTGGCTTCTCAGAAGCTAGCTGATCCGGATCTACACTGTTTTCAAAACAGGATATATCCGAGTTCAGCATGATAAGGGTTAAATTGGAGATATTGTGGTGTGTAGTTAGACCAAATAAAAAAATAGGTGTGTTTCGGGTAACTTTAGGTAACTAAAAATTTAGGTAGAGTAGGCACACACATTTTTTTTAAATATTTTTTTTTCTGGAAAAAAAATATTTTATGCATTTGGCTTTGAAAATGCATAAAACTATATTATTTCCAGAAAAATTAAAAAAGTTCTAGGTTTCGCCTTTAAATTTAGGTAGGTTCGGGCTACCCTAAACACATACATGTTTATTTTGGCCTTACTTACCTCTGTCTTGACTCTAGTTCAACAATTCTCTCCTGTGCTTCTTTGCTCTCCTTCTGCAGTGCAGTAACTGTGAACTCACTCCTGCTGGCTACAGACTCAAATGCACCGGCCCTACCCTCTAAGTCGGCTAGCTGATTTCGCAAGCTTTCAACAATATTCTGGAGTCTTACTTCGTTCTCTCTACTCGTTTCTGTCATCAGCTGCATCTCCTTGATTTTCACATCTCTCATCTCTATCTCATTCTCAAGTTCTTTATTCTGTGAAAATATAATTATACATATACGTAGGCATAGGTTTAGATAAACAAAATTTTTCAGTATAAAAGTGTCGAAATTTTCTTGCCCATCATTTTAAGCATATGTTTTGGGTGCTCAAAAGAACCGTCTCATTGAGACGGTTCTTTTGAGTACCCACAACATATGTTTTATTTGAGAAATAAGAAAATTATTTTTCTGGTACGCACACTTAACTAAAAGCCTGGTAGGTATTAATAAACAAAATTTTAACAGGGCTCCAGATAAGAGTGCGTATTGGAAAGCTATTTTCTTTATTTCTCATCAAAACATATGTTGTGGGTACTCAAAAGAACCGTCTCAATGAGACGGTTCTTTTGAGCACCCAAAACACATGTTCAATTGATTGGTAAGAAAAAAAATTACAAATTTACGCTAATTAAATTTCCTTATCTGGCCCTATGTTTTAAGCGTAAAATTATGAATATTTTCTTCTATCATGCAGTTTTAACGTATGTGTTTTGGGTGCTCATTAAGATGGTAACTGACATACATGTATCACAATAAATGAGAGATTTGTCCCCATTGTTGCATTGATTTTCAAGTCTAGTAAATTTAAAGAGGCAAACATGATTGTAACAAAATGTAGCAGCTGAACAAATATATGTTAAATTAAATTATGTTTTCATTTTCAGGAAAAAATCAAAGCACTGAAAATAAAGCTGAATACATCAAATGAATCCTCTTCCAGGATTGCAACCAGACCCCAAGGTTATAAAACTCTTTTCATGCTCTACTGACATGAGCATGAAATTAATTTTGGTCATAAATTCTAAAATGTTGACAATTGGTGACGTTTTAAAATTTATGTCATGAAAAGAAATACATGTAGAATATTGTTTGCTGTTCTGAGCACACACAAAAATCATGAGCACACACAAAAATCAGTCATTCAGGACTTAAGTTAAGAGTGCGTACCAAAACATTAATTTTCTTATTTCTCAACCCAAACATATGTTGTGAGTGCTCAAAAGAACCATCTCAATAAAACGGTTCTTTTGAGCACCCAAAACACATGTTAAACCTGATGGGTAAGAAAATATTTAGAATTTTACGCTCAAATTTTTTTTTTTTTTATCTAAACCTATGGTCATTTATGAAACTAACAAATTTCATGCTCACATCACTTGAGCATGAAAATGGGTTTTAAACCTCACGACCAGGTAGAGTCAAAAACAACCTGAACAGCTACAGAGACTAGCTTTGATGCAGCAAGTATAGCTATTATAATCACAGGTTTAGATAAACAAAAATTTTCAGCTTAAAATTGTAAGTATTTTCTTACCCATCAATTTTAACATATGTTTTGGGAACTCAAAGGAACCATCTCATTGAGATGGTTCTTTTGAGTACCCACAATGTATGTTTTGGCTGAGAAATAAGAAATTAAAATTTCCTCACACACTCTTAACTAAAGTCCTGTGTCATAATATTGACTAATGGCGCTCAGATCAAACTAGTATCTTAGGTGTAGGTGTTTGGCATAAACTATTTTTTCCGCATGACATTACAGCCATAATATTTTGTACATACCTTGACAAGGAGTTTCTCACATTTCACTTGAACAGCTGCCAGTTCACTTCGAGCTGCATCCAAACTTTGTCTGTCTCCCAGGTAGAGGCTCTCCAACTGAAAAAAAAAAACCTACAAACATTAACTTTTTTCCTTGCTAGTGCCGTCTACTGATAACCTTTGCAATCAGTTTGATCCCAGAACTGTTTGACGCGTATACTCTGATGGTATTCCTGAAAGATTTTTTCGAAAAAGCTGTTTTTGAAAAAAATCAGCAGAGGACAAAAAAAAAGCATGCAGTAGGACCCAGTAGGCAAAGAGTTAATGGGCTTGCCAATGAAATAATTATTTTTTTTGACATACATATAATTGTATATGCAAACCTCATACAGGGAACAAAATATTTCAATATTGCACTTGTCCTGCAGGACGAGTGACTTACAATTTTCACTTGTCCTGCAAACACATGCACTTGTCCTTTAAAAGTGTATGCAAGAAAAAACATAAGGGAGTAATATGTAATATGACTTCCTCGAGTAATTCTTTCCAAAGCACTCGTCCTACAGGATGAGTGCTTTTGGAAGAAATACTCGTCCTTTCTAGATTTCAATCGTAATTACAAGTGGACGAGTTGAATAACGTCCCCTGCCATAATATGGGGAACAAAGACAATATTGGGAACCGAAAACATTTTTTTTATATTTTTCAACATTTATCTTTTTTTGCATTGTGGTTTTGTGGCCCATATACCAAACAGGGGACAAAAATTCACTTGTCCGCTCGTAATTATGAGTGGAATCTAGAAAGGACGTGAAATTCTTCCCGAAGCACTCGTCCTGAAGGACGAGTGTACAGGACAAGTGCTTTCAAAAGAATTACTCGAGAATGTCATATTACACATTACTTATGTTCTTTATTGCATACACTTTTAAAGGACATGTGCATGTGTTTGCAGGACGAGTGAAAGTTGTTAGTCATTCGTCCTGCAGGACAAGTGCATGATATTTAAATATTTTTGTCCCCTGCCAAAGCTATTACGTGTAGATAATCCATGTTAGTGACCAACCATATCAATGACTTAACCCTTAATGTGCCAATCGTAACAAAAGTCGTCTGCTTTTCTTGTCTGCTGAAATGTTTAAGAAGCCTCTATGGCAAACAGTGCAGACCCAGATCAGACTGCTCATATAGGGGCACTCTGTTCTGGGTCCTAGCTGTTTGCTTATATACTTAATTCCTCAGTAATGTTAGGCAATTATTTGCAGCAGACGACTTCAGCAGATGACATTTTCAGGTGCATTTTATTTCTTGGCACTTTAATCCTATGTTGTGGGAATGTGGGTACTTAAAAGAAGGTTCTTTTGAGCACCCAAAACAAATGTTAATTAACCCTCAACCTGCTGCTTAAGTAATAATCTTGTTGGGCTGCTGTGGTTGAGAAAGTCAGAGAAATTTACACTGTGTGTCATTACCGTAAAGGTTTCTGTTTTATACATTACATGCCAGCTAGATGTACCAAGTTATGAAAGTTGAAAAACTTCGAAATGCACACTTTACAGAGAATTGAGATCTCTGAAAGTTTAAAATTGCTGGTCTTGCATTGTATTTCACAGGCTGGAGAACTAGCAGAAAAACAACAAATGCTGTTCACAGCGCTGGTAGACCATGTAGTCAGAAGCGACATTTGCTGTTCCAAGCAGGTTAAAACTGATGGATAAATAAATATTCGCAATTTATGGTTAAAATTTTTCGGGTAAATGGACCAATGAAACAATGCTTTTAACGAAGTGTCAAGAATTGTCTATATATACCTACCCGAACAGAATCTGCTTGACTTCTAACATTTACTTTGGGTATTGAATCCATGCTGAAAACAAAGAAAAAAGAGATAACATGATATGTATGAGCATGTGAATGACTGGATGGGACCAGGGTATAGCCAAGTGCCCAAGCTTTCTATATGCCATCAATGTCTTTTAATCACAGTGGGTGGATATCCAGGTTGTTCCGAGTCAATTTTTGTCATGCCCTGGTCCATATAGTAAATGGAATCATATATATCAACTATTACAGAGTCTGATGTGTGAGGTAGTAAAGGTTTTTTCAGCAATATGTTATGGAAATCAGCACAGAATTAGAGTAAGCTGTTGATGGTACCCTTTACATTGATATTTAAAGAAATTGTACAATAAAGATTTGGACCAACCCTCAGAGGCTCAGACTCTGTTGATTAATACACAATGCAGCATTTTCTTGTATAAATCAGATCTCGCGAGTTGAAAATTTCTTGAAAACTTTTTTTCTATTCAATATTTGAGACACACAGACAGATGTACAGACAGACAGATAGACAGGCTGAGAGGTGGCTATGATTTATTACCTAACCAACTGTTGAATAAGAGCATCTTTTTTCTGTAGCTCTTCTCGAAACACTTTCATCTGATCTTGCACCTGTAAATGTTAAAAATACAGACTGGCATTGATATTATATTACATTACTCCATAGTGTATTTTTAGATCATGACATCATTTTCTATTTTTAGAAAACATGGAAAAAATTCAAGAAAAAATTAAGTTAAGTTTTGAATACTTTTGCAAATATTATGGAAAATGGAGCATTTGCTCCAAAAGAGCAAATGCCCCATTTTCCATAACATTTTCCAATACAGATATTTCAAAGGCATCAAAAGGTATTATTATGGAATAAAGGGTTAACTATAGTGGATATACCAAAATCATTGCTTTAAGTTAACTTTATAATTCAATTCAGCCCTTTAATTGATATAAGTTAACATCATTTTGTTCCCAATAAAGCACATCTACTGATCTCACAGTAACTACAACATAAAACAACCCGGTAAAAATGTGTGTCCTATATTTACTGTCCTTTCAGTACAGAATGCAAAAATAATGCTATATTGAATTTGAGCAAACTATATACCAGTATGTATATGATTTAACATTACTGTATATCTATCTATATATCTTCTTATCTTTTGGCGAACATATTTGATCATTAATAGAATTTTCATAAAGTATATAACTTCACCTGCAGTCTTCCTCAAAATGACTGCACCACGTGGACTGACTCATCACTGTTTTAAATTTAGAACATTTCATGTTTCCTAACATCATATTGGTAACTCATACTATATACTCGTACCTTGTAAACTAGCCATCTTTGTCTATCAGATGCAAACAACATAGCAAACCAAAATTGCTCAGGACCAAAGTTGTTGTGAACCAAAATGGCATATCACTAGCATACCAATTCTGTATTTGATTGGCCTAGTATAGTTACAATTGTTTACTGTTTACTGTTTCTGTAGGGAAATGAGGAGCCCTGGTTGCTTTTGTTCCCCCCTCTGTAATCTTCTCAAAAACTCTGTGACTTCCAGTGTGATATTAAAAGTCAATATGAGTTTATTTTGATGCAAATTATTATCTACATGTGTTAGTAGATCTCAATGGTGTCGAAACGTTCATTCACAAGGTGTTTATCTAATAATGTCTTGAAACTGGTAACTGTTTTAGCAGTAACAATTTCTTCTGTTAAGTTGTTCCAATGATCTACCACTCTATAACAAAAGCTTTTCTGTCTCAATGATGTTAATGTTCCATGTTTAACCAATTTTTTGCTGTGACCTCTATTATTGTGTGTTCTCTTAGTATCCCAGTTTATATCATAATGTCCATTCAATATCTTGAACACTTGAATTAGATCACCTCTTTTTCTTCTGTATTTCAAAGTGGGCAAGTTTATCATTTTAAGTCTGTCAGTATAATTTATGTTTACTAATTCAGGGCAGGGACCAGTTTTGTTCCTCTCCGATGAATGTTTTCAATCGTTTGAATATGCTTCTTTGGACTTGGGTTCCACACAGAATCTCCATAATCAATTATAGGCCTTATGATTGATTTATATAATATTAAGAATGTGTTTCTATCCATATAAGAAAAGGTTCATTTAACTAGGCCCAATAGTCTCTTGGCTTTATTAACAATATTGTTTATATGAATATCAAATTTCATGTCATGTTGAGATGTTATTCTAAAGTCTTTCTCAGAAGTGACCATGGTTAGCTCATATATATGTTTTCATTCTTGTAATTGTCATGGATATGTGGACGAAAAAGGTCATGGGCCACGGGCATAGGCCTTTCTGGCTAGGGGGCTATTGTAAATGACCAGTAATAGAACAGAATACAAATTTACCTTTAAATGGAACTACTCAACTAGTTAGTGCATGTATCCCGCCTTTTTTTGAGATTAATGAGAAATCTGGAAGAGAGCAATTCTTGAACCTACCTCTTGCATTTGCCTTCTGCCACCAGCTGGGGAAGGTGGTCTAGGTTGAAATGCTGCACTCTCAGCAGCATGAACATAAGCTGGAGATCTTCTGCCTTCATCAAATGTCACCCTCCTTGCACTTGATGAGCTCTCAAGAAGACCTGATGAGGTCCTAATTGCTGGGAGAGATTCCCTATCAACCTCTTTAAAATATGTCGCCATGTTGGCAGATGTTATTCCTATTGAATTAACTGATCAATCTGCCTCCCCCTACCCACTTTCTTGTGTATTTGGTATCTGTGATAAACGATGACAGTTTCTGTTGTCAACCTAGCAACATGCAAACACCTGTTGGTCTCGCAAGTGCTCAGGAAAAAACGAGACTTCCGGTTGCAGGTCATTTCCGGCGAAACCAAGGTTAAAATTTCCTACCGCCGCGATGTTTTATAATTACAACTCATTCACGGGCCGTATTGGGCCATCCACACAGCAGGCGGCGTATTTTCCTCAGGTTCACCTTTTTCGCTTATTCGAATATGTGTTCGTTTTCATTTGAGCGAAAAATTAAATCTACGTGACAAGATTCTATGCAAAAAGAAAGTGGGTGGGGTATCTGATTTTGAGGACAAAATATCCTCGAAGTACCAGTTTCAGTGACCCTAAGGGCTCTATTCGCAAAATTATCAAACTGCTTGGGAACAGTTATTTTCAGTGTATAGCTCACTTTAGAACTATCTTTGGGCAATATGTTTGACATAGAATAGTGTTCAGAAAAAATAAAACAAAACAATTGACACCGTTTATCTTGACCTTCCCCATATTTCCTGACAGAAATTGGTTGGGACCTGGTTAAGTGACCCCCACATATTTTTTTAAAGATTAACACCAGTCAGTCAAAAGCATATGTTCCTTGTTAACTATCACAACCTTAAGACAAAACCATGTTAAAGCAGTTTCTGTCTTTCTTTATAATGAAATACAGTTCACATTTATGATACTGGTTATGGTAAATCTTGTATTAGTTCGTACACTCGAATAGTTCGTACACCATAAATTATTCATGACCCGTCAGCTCAAATGTCATGTATTAGTTCGTACAGTGGTCATTTTTACTATTTGTAATTTTTAATAGTTCGTACACAACATTTTTTCCGTTCATTTGGTCAATCAGTGTGTCTGTCTACGATGCTTTCGTTTTTCGTCGAGCGCGTCAGTTAACAAACATATCAGCGGAACAGGAGTGTTTCGCCTGTCAGTGCAATCGTCAGTGTCGCTTATGCGCGTGCATCCAGCATTGATGCATGCCAAACTTTTATTCAATGATAAACGCTAGGTTCAATGAACGTCGGACTGATGTAAATCGCGGAGATATTTTGTCCAGTCATGACAAAAATCAAATACATGTACACAACCACGCGCGCGTGCACACAGTGTCCTACGTGTCTGTGATCATTGAGCCTTCCTGGTCTTTCTGTGTCATAAATATGCCCAAGCGTCTTTTTTTTTTGAATCACTGGATCCGAGAATGATGAAACCATATCGGCTGGTGTTTATCACAAATGTTATTAGCGAAGGCTCAGGGGAGCCTGTGCTTTTGTGCAATCTCGTCGGGTAACTCAAAGTTTTGGAGTGGATGAAGAATCTAGACACCTACGTACTTCCACTAATTAGCCGTGCTTTAAATGTGCGTGCATCAATTTCATTTCTATGTTTCACCAAAACGCGCACGCAATAAGCGTAATAGAATAACTATATACATTGTATATCCGATGGAACTTTTTATCAAAGATGACACTGATGAGCCTAGCGCGGCGTCCTCATGAAATTGTATTATGGGTCTTACACATTAAATGATTCCTGTGGATCATCACACGTACGCACAGACGCACAAACCAAGATGGAAAGTGATTTATGCATGCATCTGCATCATGCTTTACATTGGGCTCTCTATGAAACGAGCCAGTTCATGAGATTATGGTACCTCTCGCACATGCAACCAGTGAAGGCTCAGACGAGCCTGCACATCCGCACAGTCTTGCCAGGGGCATAAATGCTCACATACAAGGAATGTAGATGAAGGTGCATGTCTAAAGTTAGGCTTATAGTCCCACTAACACCGCAACAATTGCTTGCTTTCCGATAAGAAAAAAATGGTTGAAAAAGCATCTCGTTTACCGTCCGTGTATATTTAAATTTGCAACTAAGCTCGCGAGAAACTTTTTTGTATGCAACAGGGTTTTACATCACGTTGAATGTTTGGGGGTCCTTGGGACTCAACTTTGAATATGATGGGGGTCCCATCATTGAAATTGGGGGTCCCATCTTTTTATATAAGCTTCGAATTTTGGAAGGTAGTACATCCTTCCGTGAAGGCTCAGTGTAACTGTGTTGTCCCCAGGTCAGTAATTTTGAGGGCCATGTTTGGCCCCCTTCCGATTTTTTTGGGGGGCCATTTGAAATTTTTGAGGGCCACATATTACCATCAGTGAAACACAATCCTATACGCTTTTTTTTACAAAAGCTGAACTTGTCCCTATAATATGCAGGACCAAGCTAGCCCTTAAATTTAGGGAGAAGTGACATCTCTCTCCAGTACAAATAGGGAGAAGTTTCAGAAAATAGGGAGAAGTGATAGATTGCTGCATCCAGAAGACAGAAAAAAAACAGTCTCTGGCCAGACTGTTCTCTAATTGAGATAAAAAAAAAACACACACACACAAAAAAAAAACAGTCACTGATCAGACTGCTACTTGCTTTCCATTCTGAGAATTTGGTTGGTAAATTTGAAATACACATGATCTTGCTGTCATTGTATTCTATCTATCTGTCTACAAGTCTCCACTTATCTGAAGTCTCTGGTATCTTTGATCTCTTTGCCGACTTGAGCCTTTCCAAGTGAAAATGTTACGTAATTTGGCATATACAAAAGAATGAAAACTGTCAAGATAATTGCCCTTCACGCTTGAGCGGTCGGCTAATTCACACTATGAAAAAATCAATACACAAAGTCAGTGATGGACACCGTTTTCCATGCTTTTTAGCAGAGCGGACCTGAGAGAAAGCATGGTATTTTACGACTTTTTTTCACGGCCGATGTTTGCATGGATGTTTTAACAGCTCGTTTTCGCAGCAGTCTAAAACAAGAGCACATGTCCTATTTATTTATAGATAGCCTGTAAATATGGGAAAACCCGAATCGTTACGAAATAACTTTGGAATTTGGGATTTTAATGAAAGGCACAACAAACACATCTGCGTCCCAGCGGACGCAGGTAAGGTGAATTGACGGGTCCTACCTAATGATCTATGCGTATAAGACGCAGGATATTGCGTCCTGTAAAACCCTGTGCAAACAACAAAGGCGCAGATCAGCCAGCGCACCTTCGCAGTTCTACCAATTATCTCTAGAAAGTACGATAGCTAAACCTGCTACATGCAAAAAAATAAAAAAATAAAATTCCTGTCAGACATGCGCGCACGGATCCAGACAATTCCAACGGGGGAGGAGGGGGAGAAGGGTCGAATTGCTTCTCGAGGGAGGTTCGTACCAGTTTTTCTTCTTGGAAACAAATGGCAACTTATGATTTTCATTGGGAGGTCCGGACCCCCTGCCCCCTCTGTCTCCGCCCATATCAGTGTTTCAAACAGTTTGAATTGACATTTTATTTTATTTTATTTTTTTGCTGGGCCTGGTCAATTCACAAAACGTCTGCTTATTATATCAGCTGACGCCAAGGGCAAAGACAGCATGATCCTTTTTAAGATCAAAGAGACCGCGCACATCAATTCAAGCCACGTGTTGTTTTAAAGTTTGGGGTCCCATGTGATGATGACCTTGACGCAAGAAAATGTACATTACACATTAAACAGTGGCCAGGCGTTACAGGGTTCATGTGTGGATCCAGGAATTTTTGTCAGGGGGGGGGGGGTCGAGGCCCGACGGCCAGAAAACAGTCTGGACAGTGTTTTTTTAGTCATCAACTTATTTTACAGTTTACAGAGTGGATCCAAATGGTTTTATTACAGAGGGGAGGAGGGGCTCCAACTTCTTCTAGGGGGTTGGGGTGTCCAAAGAAACCCATATAACTTGTGATTTTCCAGGGGGGGGAGGTCCGGACTCCCTAACCCCCTCTGGATCCGCACGTGGGGTCGCCTGACGACACTGTTTGCTTACAGACTCATGGTCTATCAAAATTTAAATAAAACTGAAAAATACCACCCAACAACTACTAAACGGAAAAAAGCTATCTCCTGCTGGTCGAGATAGCAAGTGCGGATCCAAAGGGGGGTCAGGGGGTCTGGACCCCCTGGAAAATCACAAGTTATATGGGTTTATATAAGGTATAAGCAATTGGACCCCCCTGGAAAAAGTTGGTCAGATTGACCCGGACCCCCCCCCCCCCCCCCCCCCCCCTGACGGAAAATCCTGGATCCGCGCCTGGAAAGCAAGGTGTACACGGGATAGCATGGTGTTCAAATAGCAGTGCAAAGACTAGCATGTGCATTCGACCCTGTTTCTGGCTGTAAAAGAGTCAGTCAGCCTCAAATCACGAAAGACAGATTTTCTCATGTAATGGCTTTTCCATGGTCAAGCGACCAAAGATGACAAAGTACGGGAATCTGGTTCAACATTGATTGCCATTATCATAATCTTAGAATGCTAACAGCCTAACACCGAGCTATATTGGGTCCGAGCTAACACGTAAGGGGGTGTGCGAACAAGCTGAGCATGTTATGTCGCCACAAGGAATACGACGTTTGATGAAGACTCGAACCAACCAACCTATGCAGAAATATAGGTGTTCATACAAAGCCTTTAAATGGAGTAAGCATTCGCAAAAACGTAAGTTGTGGGTCTTTTTACAATATGAAGGCAGAGAAATGTACTACTCTGATTCATGAGAGTCCTGCGTTCCAGTTGTTCATATTTCATATTTAGAAGTCGCCATTTTCATTTTCAGTTTTCATTCCAAATCAATGAGTTTACGCGTACGTCTAACCTGTAGGACTGAATGTACGTATGTATTGTCTTGTCTACTTCTATGCTGCATTTTCGAGGGTTCTAAGAAAATAAGAATCTACATCATGACCCAAAACGAAAGCTGCGATATACATTGCTCTGTTACGTTGTAGAGCTAGCAGAAGTTGTATTTTTGTTATGATTCCTCGGACCCAGTGGGTCCGAGTATGATTCCAATCAAGACAATCGTCATAGAAAAAGTCCAACGTGACATCTCTTCTGTAAAGCAGGCCTATGTAAAGTTGCCCTGTAACTGGGTGATATCGCCGGGTATATCGCACATTGCATGTGAGTCGGTTGAAACGGCAATCCGGACTTTTATTTATGTTGCATGTTTGGTTGTTTATTTTCAATCGTTCACCGTGCTATTAAGAATGTTAGTTTAATTGAAAATACTGATCAGACATTCAGCCTGTAATTAGGCTAAAAGGATAAACAGAAATTCCTCCCTCTTTGGCAATTTCCGCATGTTTTTGGTCCCGTTTTTCGATCTTCAGAATTTCATTATATTAGTTCGTACAGTCCCGTTTCTCAGAAAAATAATTTTTATTAGTTCGTACACAGCGAAAAATAATTATTTTTTACTGTACGAACTAATACAAGATTTACCGTATGTATCACAAACATACTGTAAAGCCTAAGGGGGTAGGGTTAAAAAACTGCACAAAAATAAGGGAAGAATCAAATTGATTTCATAGAATTATGCTTAATGATGCAAGAAGATGCTGAGTGTCTATTTATTAAATTGTTGAGACATTGGTAATCTTATTGCAAGTTTTTCAGAAGTAAAAAGTTGATAATCATTTTTACGATTAACTAAGATATCTATTTAAACGATATAAGAACACCACATATTTTAAACTGGTCTCTTTCACAAACAATCTAGCTGATCAGTTCTTTGTGCATGTGAAGTGATAGAAAACAAGATGAAAGTCATATCACAACAGAAAATACATTCAGATGTTGATTTTAACCAAAGTTGTAGGCCTGAATTGGAAAGGGTAAAAAAGTAATAAGAAAAATGCCAAAAAAATGGGGTTGCCATGGAACTTACAAGTCTGTCAAACTATGCCTGTTTGCACACTACTGATTTTCTGTCCCATGGGAAGTCAAACATCTATATATTACATCTAAACTATGTTCGGTTGTATGAAACATTGCATTTGGAAATAGCAGCTCATTTTCAAAAGGACACTGAAACAGGGCAGTCACTGAAACAGGTCATCCTACGATACATTAAAGGCATCTGATCTATATACATCTGACATGATAAAGTCACATTGATTACTACATTTCAGAAGAATTATTCGCCACAAGGCTAGAAACGGAACAGTATGAACTTGGGCACTGCCTCGATATCAAGGTCCTGTGCATTTTTCTATCTGACCAGATCAGGGTTGGTAAAAAATGATATTTGCCATACCATTGGCTTTTAGGAGCGCATGGCTCAGTGGTAGAGTGCCTGGCTCGAGACTGAGGAGCCACAGGTTTGAGCCTCTCCAGTGTCACTGCGTTGTGTCCTTGAGCAAGAACATTAATCCTAGCTAAGTACTGGTTCTTCAGGAAGAACAGATCATGCAAGACTCAGCTCATACTCACTAACAGTCACCTTGCTAATAGATTAGGCAACTCCCAGCAAATTGATGGGATACTACTTTACTTTTCAAAGGCCTTCGGCATGGTATCCCACCGCCGACTAGCAGCCAAGCTGCACCACTATGGTGTACGAGGAAAGACCCTATCATGGATATAGCTACATGGTTACAGAGCTTCTTAGCCGGCAGGACACAGCATGTCACCCTTGAAGGTCAAGCTTCCTCTACATCACCAGTGACTACATCAACGATTTACCGTCCAGAGTCAAAGCAACTCCACGCCTGTTCCTAGATGATTGCTTCCTGAGCCGCATCATCAACTCACCAGAGGATGCACAGGCACTTCAAGATGATCTAGATGCTCAGGCTCATGTCATTCAACCCTGATAAATGTGAAGTAATCCGGATCACCAAGAAGAAAAACCTGTTGATGCCAACTACACCATCCATGGCAAAGAACTCGGACACACCAAGAATGCAAAGTACCTGTGAGTCCTGTTCATCTACAATCTTTTTTTGGAATGCTCATGTGGACACAGTGACTAAGAAGGCCAATAATACGATTGCTTTTCTCCGAAGAAGTCTGTCTTCCTGTCCTCAATATATCAAAGAAACTTGCTACAAGACATTTTCAGGCCCCAAATGGAATATGCAGCAACTGTTTGGGACCCACACACAGACATCAACAAAGCTAAGCTGGAAGGAACTCAACGCCGTGCTGCTAGATTTGTCACCAATGACTACAACTATACTAGCAGCGTCACAGCAATGATGAGAGCCCTTGAATGGGAATGTCTTCCACAGCGCCGACAAGAGGCCAAAAATAGTAAGTGAGTATGATCAGGAAGTACCACAATCACAAACCGCAGACAACCCCATGGCACCGCGAGAAAGAGTCGCTCAACCATCATGAGACACCAGGAAAACAAATTAAGCAAAGCAACCAGCTCTTCCCCATCAAGATGATAGTTATGCTAGAATGGACATTAAGTAACGTACAACAAAACATGGAACAATTACAGACTCCCACAATGGGAGTAACGATAAACAAAAAGTCAACAAGAACAGAACGACCACCTTAGAACGGACAGCAGCATTAGCCACCGGGGGGTTTAAATGCATTTTACTGGTACCAAATCTTCGCCCTAGATTCTGCTGTTGTTGAAGTACAAGAAATGTTCAGCTCGCATGGAGGCGATCTAACTAATGCCATGTAGCCATTATGATGTACCACATAGTAAATTCATTGGTTGACATTCCTCCAGACAACACCTTCACCCGCAAGGCACAGCAGTAACTAGAGGTCACCAGTCCGGATTCATGGTCCCTTACAGCAGGACAGACACACACAGAACGGCATTCTTCCCTTCTGCTGTTCGTCTGTGGAACCAGCTTCCAGGAGCCTTGTCAACGCCTCTTCCCTTGATGTCTTCAAGACTGGGATAGCAGCAGCTCTCTCCTCGTAGACTGGGACTGAGATGCTTTTAACCTGTTTTTAAATATTGACCCTCCCTCACGTGTCCAAAGCTTTTATCACAGTGCAACGATGCCTATTATTTGGTTGCACACTTCATTTTAAATAATTGCTTTTTGGGGTATTGTCATAAAAGAAATCTGTCAAAATTGCCTCCGGTAATTAGTGAACATTGTAAAAAGATAAACACTGAGTAAAATATTGCAGCAGCAGATGTCTTCCTTCAAACTGAAAAATCTGTAACTTTCTTAGTTTTTGTCAGATTTTCAAAACTTTTTATCAAAATTTAGGGTTATTTTTCATTAGAAGATGTTATAAATAAATCATGAAGCTTGTCACATGTTTAAGTTCAGTAGGCCATTTTTGTAAACATTTCAAGGGTTTATTGCATAAACACAAAACATTGCCATCCATTCACATGTGTAAACATGGAAGCCCTTTGTATAAGCAAATAGTGCAGACCATGATGCGGCATTTCATCTACATGTAGGTCCTCACTGTTTGCTGAAGTAGGCCTACACATTTCTAGTGTTTCCCATAAAGAGGAAAAGCAGGGGAGAGCACCCTGCTGCCCTAAAGCTCCCCCTCCTGCCCTAAAGCTCCCCCCTCCTGCCCTTATTTTCATTTTAATATAAAAAATAGTCATATTTTATTTTTTACTGATTAAAATATCTTTTTGTTGTCCCAATGAATCCTATGCTCTACTAGAAGCTATTCTAACCTTTTAACAGACATAAATCCTTTATCTAACACACACTTGAAAGTCTGTTCTAACAAAAGTGCCCTTTTTTGGGTGAATTTCACACATCAAAAGTGCCCATTTTCTGGTCAGCACCCTGCCCTTTTTTCAGGCTGTGGGAAACACTAAATTTTCAGCCTGATCTAAAAATCCTTGCTGCATTCTTTCTTACACAATTAATTTGCTCCATTTATTGAATTCTATTACAGAAGCCTGATACATTACTCCATCATTTCATATCGTCAGATAAGATATATGTATATATTTGTACTTACATGTATTTTGAAAAACTACAAGGAAAGGCGGGTTCTATCATTTAATAGTTTGTAACCGTAATCATTACTAATTAATGCACCACCATTGTTGATTAATTAAAATTTAATTGATGAAACTTTGGAGATCACATAACAGAGTCAGACTATAAACTGACAGAGACACAGACCTAGGATGGTATTTTATATAGAGGATGAGTTAACTAGGGGACGCCTTGACCCAGATTCTATTTAAACAAGTGGTGTGATGTCATGTACAGTTTATGTCAGTCTTCTATTTAACTTACATTTTTTATGTCCAACGCAAAATACAGCGAACTGGAATATGTTATCAACAGGTTATAACACATGGTTTTGGTTACAACCCTCAGTGTCAACCATTGAAGGGTCTCGGGTTGATACTTCCGGAGATAGCCAAAACTCTGTGTGATAAACTAACAGAATAACATGAAAATTCAGTAAACAATATAAATGTAAAATTTTCCAAAGAAGTCTGTCTTTCTGAATGATTTGCAAATTTATGAAATGCTCAATGACAGCAATTTTTATTATGTATATAATTTGTAAGACAGAAGAAAAGGTGCAATATTTGCATACATGTTACTCAGGAATTGTGCTTGTAGGTGGTAAATTGCAGTATCAAAGCGCCAATATATCATGATAAGTAAGTAATGGCATTCATGATTGTATGTATTGCGATAGATATGGTTATGGGTGACAGCTGTCCCACAGTACTTTTCAAATGTCCCTTTTGATTACTTTCTCACAGGCTTAGATAAGCAAAAAATTTCAGCGTAAAATTGTAAATATTTTCTTACCCATCAATTTATATGTTTTGGATGCTCAAAAGAACCGTCTCATTGAGACGGTTCTTTTGAGTACCCACAACATATGTTTTGGTTTTGAAATAAGAAAAATTAAATTTTCGTTACAGGCTCTTAACTCAAGTCCTTCTCTCTCTTATCTAAAGGCATGGCATTTGCAATTACAATATCATTAGCTCATACTCATAGGCTAACATAATGTTACAGACATAAAAGATTCTATAGAACATAATGATTATCTTGTAACAATACTACAATGTACATTGCAGGGATTTCAACCAGAGGTACCCAAACTTAAACTTCCGAAGAAGATGTCAGCCGAGTCGCCAAGACCAATGGCCTCTGTTCCAATAAAACAGAAGGCCCCTCAGTCAGGACCAGATTTGGGACGTATACCCAGCAAATCAAAATATCAGAAGTTTCTCAAGAGGCAGCAGTGGTTTCAGGTATTTACTTTGCCTTAGCTCACCTCAGCATCAATTTTCAGGATTAAAGCAAATTTTGTCATCTTCTGATAACCTTTGCAAACAGATTGGACCCAGATCAGGCTCGACAGAGTGTTCAGGCCCGACATCATGTCTCGACATAACTTGAAAATTGTTGAGTGAGACTTAAGAATCAAACAAACCAACATTCTGTCAGGGCTGATCTGAATTCAAGCTGTTAGACACTGATGATATACCTGAAAGAATATTTGGGAAAAAGTAATGTAAGCATTTTTATTATGTCATTTTAAAGTATATTTCCATTTGATAGAGTTGCTCCTCTACAGTGCTTAGGTTAAAGCCTCAATGCCTATCATTTTTATGACTGAAAAATATTTGAAAAGCCCAAAACAAATATAACAGATCCAGATTAGAAAATATTAAATAGAGGATCATTACATGAGTGCTCATGTTTTATTGATTTTATTAAAAGAGTTGAGGAAAAGAGATAAAATGTGACACTTTCCGAGCATTTTATCTCTTTTTCGCAACAAGTTCAATGAATTCAATAATACAAGAGCAGGAATGTTAGATTCTATTTATCATATAAATCACACAGATCTGAAACAGTATAATATGGCGTTTTGGCATATATTTGTGTGTATTTGAGTGTTGTAGCTTTTTTTCACTATTGTTGATATACATGTACATGTAGGTTACTCATGATGTCGGAGAGAGTTTTATAACCCTAACAAAAAAAAACACATCACCAAAGTGAACCATTATCACACAGGGCAAAAACCCCATTAAATGACAATTTGATATTTAGTTTCATATATAGCTTATCATGCACTCCATAACAGTGATACTTGTAAGTACTTGAAACCTGTGTTCCTATCACATATGCTAAATGAACACATTTCCTAGTAAATGCAGGATAAATAGAGAATACTAGGTGAGTGTCTTTTGATATCAAGTTTACCAGGCAAGGCTTTGAGAACGCTTGTTGACATCGCAAGGCTTTCCATTCAAAAAGTGCAACATCATCATGACCTGTTATTGGCACATGCCGTGAGATAGACAACGTTTATCAGGCAAGGTGCAACAATGCAGTTAATATGAGAGGTAACTGATAAGTACTATTATCACATGAACTGGAATGTGGAATTCAAAATTATTTTTCTTATTTCTCAACGAAAACATATGTTGTGGGTCCTCAAAAGAACGGTCACAGTAAGGTGGTTCTTTTGAGCCGGAAAGCATATGGTAAGAACAATAAAGAAATCAATCACAATTTTACACTCTAAAATTTCCTTATCTGGACTGACACTGTTCAGTATAGGTGTTTATGATATTAGGTTAAATGTTCTAAAATTTCAAATCTGATCTCAAATAAAATGGAAAATCATAAAAAAAGTTCCATGCATGGATAAATCATGGAATTTGAAAAAAAACCCTGAATAATCATGGAAAAGTCATAGAATTTTGCAAAATAATTTGATGAAACCACCAGTAGCCAGAAAACTAGCTGTCAGACTCACAAAACTTGTGTGTCTGACAGCTAGTTTTCTGGCTACTGGTGGTTTCAAGTTTTGATTATTTCAAAATGCATGCATGGTCTACAAGCCTGCTTATTTAAATACATTACTGTTGCTGCATTCCATATTTATGCTCAGTGTGGTGAAGATGTTGCTAAAAGGGGAGGTTGGAGGCCATGCATTAAATACATGTAGTCATGGAAATTACATTGTTGATCAGGGAAAAATCATGGAATTGTGTTTCTGAATCTATGTGGGAGTCCTGTAATGTCAGAATAGCAAACAGGGAAGACCCTGATCCGACTGCTTCTGAAAGATGCAGGGAAACTAAGTACTGTAAAATAGAAATTTTAGAGCATCTACCATAATTTGGATGTTTCAGGCACATGAAGATGTGAATGTGTTTGTGGTCACTACAAGAGGAAAAATAATGACATACACTGTGTTGCCCCTTTGTTTAATATGTGGGGCTCTCGCCTTTTACGACCTCGCCAAGAATTAGGGAGGTGGAGGAGGTAAGATAAAACTGAACTTATTTATTTATGCCAAAGATAGAAACCATCACTGTAAAGTGGTAAGGTATCTTTAAATTCAGTGATTCTCCATTCTATGTCTGTCTATACATCAACATTTCTGTTCTTTCTGGAATTTTTCAAAACTTACCTGGGATGTAACTTTCGGCCAAATAAAAAAATAAGTGTGTTTTGGGTATCAGGTTTGAAAATTTAAGGTAGGGTAGGCACACATATTTTTTTTTAATTATTTTTTTTCTGGAAAAAAAATATACTTTTATGCATTTTGAAAGGCATTTCGCCTTTCAAAATGCATACAGTTATATATTTTCCAGAAAACATAAAAAAACAGGTTTCACCAGTAAATTTAGGTAGGGTCTGGTTACCTAAAACAGGTATTTTTTATTTTGACTTTAGTGGTCTAGTTGAGCACCTTTGATTGTGGTTCCACTTCATCAACAAATAAGGCTACAGGCAGCCATCTGTGATTTTACTGCAGCAAGCAAATATTTGTAGTGTCCTCAGTTCTAGGAAAAATTATGTATCTATATATTATCTGCTATATAATTTTAAGGTAGGAATTCCAAATTGGGTGTGTGGGTACATCTTGCGGTCCCGGAGTGTAACACTGTTTCCAGGTCACTGTGATCTTGACCTCTGGGTTTAGTTCTAGAAAAATTGTGTCCAGAGCAAATCTGTTATATTATTTGAGGTAGGAATTCCAATTATTGAGTGTATGGATACATCTTGGATTCCCAGAGTGTTTCATACTGTTTCCTGGTCACTGAGGTCTTGACCTCTGTCCTTAGTTGTAAGTTCTAGAAAAATTGTGTCCAGAGCAAATCTGCTATATTACAAATGTATTTGAGGTAGGTGTTTGGATACATCTTGGGTTCCGGGTCACTGTATCATTGACCTGGCCTTAGTTCAAGAAAAATTGTATTAGGAGCATAATGATTAATCTACTATATTATTTGAGGTAGGAGTTCCAAATTCTGTGTGTGGATACATCTTGGGGTCCCAGAGTGTTGTGTACGGTTTCCTTTTCACTAACCTAGAAAATCTTGTCCCGGGCATATCCACCCCATATTGGTGTGTCGACACATCTTGGGAACATAGTATGGTTTTTACTATTTCCAGGTCTCTCTGGTCTCAGTTCTAGAAAAATTATTTCCGGAGAATATCTCCAATATTAATAGGAATCCAAAGAAGTTGTTGCGTGGATACATCTTCGGGTTGTGGATACAAGATCAATGTGACCTTCACCTTTGGTTTTAGTTCTAGAAAAATGGTGTCCGGAGCTTATCTCTTATATTACAGTCATTGTTGAAATTGTTGTTGAGAAATATTGTGCACAAACAGAGAGACACCCAGACATATAAAATGGAGACTATATACTGGGTATTGTAAAAGAAGGGTAGATCCTTTCCCTGATTTTGTCTCGTTTTGTCTGTTTCTAAAAGTCAAATAAATCTAAATTTGCTTTACAAATTCCACTGTCAGTGATTTTCTTTGAAGCCATTTGTCAGTGAATTGTCACAGTCGGACGTATTTCTTGTTCATATTTAAAATCCCTTAATTAGATCCTTTTTATTTCCCCTACCAGAGTGAATGTGAACATTTTGCTTTTGGTGCAGATCCCATTACTTAGTGCAGACAAGAAGCTATGTGAATGTAGATGCAGAGACTGATCATCATATAGCTTCTCTGCATCTGCAATCACATAGCTCCTTGTCTGCACTATATCTTCTGCACAATTCAACAGATGAATGGATTTTGATCAAACTTGCAAAGAGGCAGCCATGGTATAGTAGATAAACCACTTGCCAGGTACCCAGGGGTCTCGAGTTCTTTCCCCTGCTCCTCTAGTCGATCTGATGAGGCTCAAAGCCTTGGCCCTATCTCAATATAAACTTAGCTGTTGGTGGAATGTTAAACATAAACTCACTATCTCACTCACAAAACTTGCATAGAGAGATTATTTGGAGAAAGAAAAGAGGTGAAAAATCTGAACGTCTCTATTTTTGACAAAAAAAAATCTGCACCCTCTCTTGTCGAACTGTGAGATGGATTTTGGCCAAATTTCCTGTACCATTGGGCATTCGGACACAATTAGTCATTGATTAAATTTATGTCCTAATTTTTAAGGTCGCCAACCTTTAAAGACTGTAAATCTATCTCCTGAAATTATTGATGGATTTTGATCAAATTTGCACAAACAGCAATTGTACCTTGAAAAGAAACTACTAACCCTTATTGCACCAATCACAACAAAAGTCATCTGCTTTTCTCGTCTGCTGAAATGTTTAAGAAGCCTCTATGGCAAACAGTATGGACCCAGATCAGACTGCTCGTATGAGCAGTCTGTTCTTGGTCCACGCTGTTTGCTTCTTTACTTAATTTGTCAGTAATGTTAGGCAATTATTTGCAGCAGACGACTTCAGCAGACGACATTTTCAAATGCATTTTTCTTGGTGCTTTAAGGGCTAACGGGCCCCGCAGTGACAGAGTTGAATAGTATGCAAGATATTGGACCCTGGCAAGTTGTTATGGTTGAAAGTTTTCAGAATTGTTTCTGAATTCATGTATTTGGGACTGATTTTCCGTAGAAGGTCAGCCTCAAAATGCTGAATTAGGCTGATTATAATAGCTTCACTGTTATATCTTCAGTTTATCTGAAGGGGATTGACCATTTAAAACTGAAATTGTTAATATACTGTAGGCATGCTGCAAGTTTTAAAATTAGAATTTCTAAAGTGCAGGATTTTGGAAATTTTGAACTTTTACCCATGAGTTGTATTCTATCTCACAGGTTTAGATAAACAAATTTTTTTAGCTTAAAAATGTTAATACCCAGTAATTTCTTACCCATTCGTTTTAACATATGTTTTTGGGGCTCAAAAGAACCATCTCATTTAGACAGTTCTTTTGAGAACCAACAACATATGAGCCGCGACATGAGATTTCCAACAATGTTGTATGTATGTGCGACCAGCAAAAGCGCATACGTGCAGTCTAATCAGAGCCATTGCTTATCGCTTGAATATTCTATGACTGTTGAGCTATTGACTGAACATCATTTGGAGTTTCTAAGCTTAAAAGGAGGCTGCACAAGCTCGTCTGAGTCTAGACTTGTCAAAATGCCACATTGTTGGAAATCACACGTCACGGCTCTCAATTTATGTTTTGGTTGAAAAATAAGAAATTTAATTTTTGTAACACAGTCTTTTAAACTAAGTGCCTGTATCTTTTTCAGACGTGGGGCAGATGCAAAGATGAAGACATACAAGTACAGCAGTGGTTTTATTTTATACAACACCGTGTGTGGCTAAAAAAAACTTGGACCTCTTAATTAACAAACAAATCATATACGTTTGACAACCTGTCATAATACATTTTAATATACAAGGAAAATAGATAAATATTGTATTGTGTTGTTATTTAGCCCCGTGAGGCCAGCCTTAAAAATATTTTTGTTTCCCCTTACCTGACCCTGTTTTACCGGTATGGGTCAGTTGGTCGATAACTTATTTTTTTTTAACAAAAAATCTCAAATTGGATACGCATTAAACTTAATTGTATACAGTAAAACCTGTCTTAAGAGGCCACTCAAAAAAAGACATCGCATAATGCAGGTCAAAAGTATTGCAGAATGCTCCTAGGGAGCATTCTGCAATACTTTCGACCTGCATTTAGCGCCCATCTGTCTTAACGACCTTTTGGTATCTTTGAGTGGCCATTTTAGGCAGGTTTTACTGTATAGTCCTACTATAGGCAATAAAATTAGATACACAAACAATTTGCTAAGATAACACTGTTTACATAGGACACTTCTCTCAGGTTGCAATGAAATTAAAAAAAAATATTCTGACTGAAAGTTGAAATTATTTTTTTTGAGAAGGGCCTTTTTTCAGGGTCGGTCAGGTAAGGGGAAACAAATAAAATTTTAATTTAGGCCTGAGCCATAGTGTCGAGGTGAGCAACAGTGATTAGTCAATGTTAGATTGTTGTTTGTCATCAATATCTTGCTTTCCATAGACTCCATGTTTGAAATTGGTCAAACTTGACAACAATGATGCTTATATGGCCCTCTATGAAAAATCAACTTCAAAAATTTGAATTTCTTATAGATGTTTACTGGTCTGATTTGGGGGTAATCTTGTTTTCACATGTTAGTTTAATCTTGCTGTCCACTACCTTTGTTGACAAAGTAAGAATAGTCACGTTTTCTGACGATGTTTTTCATTGCCAGAGAATCAACCATGACTGGGTTTCATTTTCTTGTGCTGAATAAAATTTGATTGGGTAATATAAAAAGGCACCAGTCTGACTCGAGATTTAAATGAGACTGTGACATGCACATTCAATTCCCGCGAGATTTTCCCAAGCACCACTCTAAAAACATGTTTAATTGCTCCTTATTGGAAATTTGTAAGAATTGCAGTTTATTTTTGGTAGATGACTATTTTGACCCTCTGTCTGCAATTATTTGCGTCAAGCTTTCCAAGTTGCAATAGTACTGAGGGGTATACAGTATCTTAGACTGATAGTGTATGCATTTGACAGTGATAATGAAAAGGATGAGAAAAAGTCCCGCTTGGTCCACTAGCAAGTACCCTACCCTTTATTGTTGCTGGATCCTAAACCTCAGGCTAATGCGTGACCAATTATAGTAGGGAGTTGTCAAATAACTTTTCCACAAATATCTTGGATTGGTCACGTAACTGTTAAATATCCTATTTACGAAACGTTTTGTTTACATAAGGGTAACGTTTGATTTTAACGTTTAGAAACCCTATTTTTGCAATCAAATTTTGGGTTCCTAAACGTTTTTGACAAACATTACAAATAACGTTGTCCCAAACGTTGAGGAAACGTTTTGTTTACGTTAGGAGAACGTTTGATTTTAACGTTTAGGAACCCTATTGTTACAATCAAATTTTGGGTTCCTGAACGCTTTGGACAAACGTTTCGAAAAAAAAAACTTTCGGAAGCCTTCAACCTTCATGTAGTTTTTCATTTTCCTAAAATTGTGATTCTGATGTTTGTTGTGTATCAAACTGCAATTCCTAACTACAGCACCTGATCTGCTAGTAACTGCAAGTATTCATCATTCACTGAGTTTAAAGTTTAGAGACCATTTTTTGTGATAAAATTTTAGGTTCCTAAATGTTTCTGACAAATGTTACAAAATAACGTTGTCCAAACGTTGAGGAAACGTTTTGTTTACGTTAGAGGAACGTTTGATTTTGACGTTTAGGAACCCATTCTAGGACAACTGAGGCAAGAGGTTAATGTCAAAGTGACCCCAAAAATGGTACACAACACTTTGCACCCTAAGATGCATCCACATATCGATTTTTGAATTCGCACCGTTAACAGTAAAGGAGGTATGCTCCAGACACGATGTGAAGACTCACACATCACACACTTTGAATGGGCAGTGTGATTATCCTTTGGGCTCATAAAAACTGTCTGTCATGTCCGTCATAAGGCAATGCCTTAATAAAGTCTACGCCCAACATTATACTAACAGTACTTCCATTTTCGATAGTTGATCATAGTTATCTTTACTTGCGGTTTTAATATTGGTTAATTAAACCCCCCCCCCCCTGTCTCGTTCACCAGCGCATCAGCGCTGGTGATATACGTTAGTAACATCCATTGGGCGCGTGTTCGATTCGGGCCTGTTCCATTAGCAAGTTGCGGAAATGGATCAGGTGTTAACTCCCCAACAGCAGTGTCTTTTACAGTTTTTTCTCAGACTCCCCATCGACCAAGTTACTTCCAAAATTCCATCATTGCGTGAGCGATGTTGATATACTTTGGATACTGGAATGCTTCTGAAAGCGAAAAGGCCTATTAGAGACCTTACCACTGAGCGAGAATCCCTATCAAACATGGGCCCTTCAGATATTCTAGATTAAATATAACGAAATATCTAGATGTAGATGGGCCAGTTTCAATAAGCCCCCTAGGCATTATGTGCATTGACTTTGATTGAGGAATACGGTTGAATGACTTAATACATACTGCTGGGGAGGGGGTTAGCTCTACAATTATTCAGTGTGTTCATGAGCAGAGTCTTACTGGAATATGCATATTTCCTGTCTTTTATTTGCTTCCAATGGATCACCTATGTACAAATCGTTAACTACAGCAAAAAATACTCAGAGCTTGAAGCCCATGAAACACTGAAAAGAGTGGCTTCAGCGAATGCAATAATAAATACTATATGTGTATTTACGAGACGAGAGCGCCGCAAGCAAAAAAAAAAATGATAAAGTTAACAAACACACTCCAGTCTTAGATATTGCCAAGAATAAATCGGCTCTTATCTCTGGCATTGCAGAAACTCGACCCAGAAAAAAGTGCAATTTGATCTGAGTTCGAATAATGCAATGTGAAATGGTGTTTTGAGGGTAGTGCCCTTCGAGATCCATTTTCTCACTTGTTACTCATCTGATCACGATAAAATTTCTATGGCTAAAGCAAATAAAGATGCGCTTCACGCTGGTGGTCATAGATAAAGAATAGCATATGTCTTTTACAAGCAATTTTATAAGTGGTGCGCAATTAAAGTGGCACACTGTACATATACAAAAGCTTGTGCCCTCCATGACAGAGATATTTTGATAATTTTTGGTTGGATATATATCTGTCACAAGTTGGTTTGTGGCATGCAAGAATGCATTTGGAACTCGTCTAATTCTGTGGAATCAGAACTCAGATGTACAATATGGGGTCAGATGATGAAAACGTCATAGAAACAATGCCAATATAATAACAGCTAAATGGATGGCTAAAACCTGTCATGATAAATGTTGTCAAAATGAAGATGCTATAGCTGTAATGGAAAAATGTAAACTTTATTTACCATAACCTGTTGATAAACCTCTTTGCATTTATACTAGAAAAATGTATTTTAATTAGACTGATCTCACATGTTATCAGTCTTTTTGGTACGCCAATTTCCAGGTAAAATCTCAGCTTTTTCATGCATGAATTAATTCTATGCCTTACATACATTGGAGGTCTTATATGAATTGGGCAGAGGAGTTTCGAATGGCACTTTCTGTTTGTGTTATCTCCCTTAAATAGACTTCAATGGAAAAGTCTGTGCACTCAGTAATAACTGCCCCCCCCCCCCTTCGGGATATTTTGATGATATTTGGTAAGCTAATATAGCGTGTTTGGTGCAAGAATGGTTGGTCTTGATTGTTTCCTGTTTACAGTTACCTCCCTTAAAGGCAGGAGTGGACTATAAAAGACAAAATAAGCTTCAGTTTTGTCACTTTCTCAAATGTCATCAAGCTGATAACATCTTAACTTATTTCTAAATGATTAGCTTCTAGCAAATACCTGGATTATAGCTGACAGGACAGATCAGTGATCATGTTGCTTATCGGCCTAATCTGGTCATTGGTCTAATCTAATCTGGCAGTAGCTAAGCTCCACCCACTTACTGTCTCATATTGAAGCCACTCCCCTGCTGGGGGTCCAGGATTCTTGTCTTTAAACTGAGAGAAATATCGGGTGCTCAATACATTTCATACCCTTTATTATACCCCCAACATTCATGAGAGGGGTGCTTGTTCATACTTCCGTTACGTTCGTGGAATTAACAACAATGTTTTTGATTAATGTATATCTCATTGACCAATATCAGAAAGCATTTATATTTGGAACATAGTTACCCTGGAATGATGGCATTCACGTCATGACACCAGACCCCAGGGTCCATGTCCCTGGGTGGGGCTGGGGGTCAAAATCTAAGACAACTTTAAAAAGTACAGCAGACATGTTGGTTACAATTGCGCTGGACTAGCATATGCATGCATGTCTGTTAGACCCACCAGCAGGCAGCAGATATGTTTGAAACAGTTGCAATTGGTCATCAAACACATCTGTAGTTGTTGGTCTACACTAGTAGGTATGTCTTGTTTCACTTGCCTGAAACCAGCAGTTTTATCGTCTACGCTTGTATCCGACCACGGGGCTAGTCAGACCACCAGGCATGCATGGCATGATGTTACAGTTACACTTTCAGGGTTCATACGCATCAGGGAAATGTCAGGGAAATTTAAAATTTTTCAAGGTCAGGGAATTGTCAGGGAATTTTATGTTGTGTCAGTGAAAAGTGGATATTTGCTAAAATGTCAGGGAAATGTCAGGGAATTTTATAATTTCCAGTTTGTATCAAATGATGAGAAATAGAAAATTGCTAGGGCAGTTTTCTTAACATTTTTGATACAAGCTTAATAATTTTGATAGTTTCTAAATTGCTTTAAACATAAGAAGATGGAAGGATTTGGCGCCCCTTGCATCCTCAGCTGCCTTTTTAGCTAACCAGAGCCAAAGGCTCAAGTCAGTGAGTATTATTAGTATGACAATTGTCTGGCATCACTCATCATCCATTCGCAATTTGAAAGAAGTATATCACTATTATGTCAGTTAGCCAGATGTGATGAAATTTCATGTAAAGATTCATCAGGTAGGGTCTCATAGACTTATAACTTGGGAAAATCTTCTTCTGAAACCATTAGGCCCACAGCTTAAAGTAGTCCCCTACATAAATCCTGCCAATCAAGCCCCTCGGGTCAAAAATAGCCGCACCCAATGATCAATGTAGCTACATGTATTATGGAAAAAAAGCTTCTGAAACCATATAGTATATGGCAATGTCTAATGCTCCGGGTGCTCCCCTCGGGTGCAGACTGGCCAAGCCCCTGGTGATCAACAGCTCTCATAGACAAAAACTTTAAAAAATCTTTTCTAAGAGGCCAATAGTTTATACATTTAGTATATAGCAATGTCTTGTGGTCCCCTGCATAAATCGTGCCAACTGTGCCCTTGGGTCCAACTTGGCCAGGCCTGTCAGAGACCCTTAGCAGAGGGTCTGTCAATAGCTTCCTTATACTGGGGAAAAACATAAAAAAATCTTCTGAAACCATGAAGCCAATAGCTTTTATATTTAGTATGTACATGTAGCAATGCATAGTGGTTCACTACATAAATCCAACCCATTGAAGTCTATGACCCTGGGGCTCAAATTGGCCACCGCAACACCTGTGGGTGATTTGCTCCCATAGACTCATAAAAATTGATAAAAAATCTTCTGAAACCATGAAGTCAACTCCGGTGAGCAGTTTAGGCTCATTAAGCTTGTCAGCTCACCTAAGCATGTTGTACTCAAAGTCACTCAATGTTTGTCATGAGTCATCCATTATCAAGACTTTGCTATATTCAGGGTTTTAGTAGAATTTTATCATGACAAATAGTAAGTAAGAAGGCAAAGATCAGGAATCGATACAATCAAGTACCACACCTGATCCAGGACACCACATGGGAAAGTGACAAGAACACAAAAAAAATCACACACTGTTACAAAAGAGCCAAAAGGCTAGCCCTTTCTCAGCAGGTAACCACAAGGCTGCAATGAACAGACAAGAAAGCATGACAAACACAAAACAAATAACAAAAAAGATTCACAAAAGAAGCACCGCCTTGGAACGGTCAGTAAAAAATATTTTTACTTTAGGGCTTAAACTAGTTTTAGGGTAGCAAACTCACCCTTATTTCAGATGTGGATCAAGACAAATAGATGTTTGGTTCACATGAAAGATCCCTAAAACCTTTTCTTTTGTAGCTTTTACAATGAAATATTCCACATCAGATTAAAAATGCTTTGCTTTCCTTTATATCTGCATATACTGGTTGCATTATAAGTGGCTGTAGGGGAGGTTTAGAGGTCAACAGTCAATTTTTGAAAGAGGACAGCAGTTTTAACAAAGTAGTTTGACAATCTTGTAAATTTCTATTTTGAAAACATAGCTATTTACTAATCTATAGACATGCTTTTAATGTTGAATAAATCTTTACAAAATTTAATTTTTTCACTCTAAATTGAAAACAGAGCTATTCAATGTAGCTATACACATAGGTTTGAATAAAATCAAGTTTCTCCAAAGAGTACAGTTATGTCAGGGAAATTTGGAGTGGCGTCAGTGAAAAGTCAGGGAAATGTCAGGGAATTTTGTTTTGTCCTGTCTGTATGAACCCTGACTTTGCCACCAATCATTTATTTTTAAGTTACATACTATTAGCACGCGTGTCTCATACAGTCTCATCTTATCAGCATCTATGCCTTATATTTGCAACTGACCAGCATGTATATTTATTACAGTTGATCTGTACCGGCAGTCATGTTTATTACAGTCGTACCAGATCACCAGCCATGTCTGCAACAGTTGCAACCGAACAGTAGCCATGTCTTTAACACGTGCACCTAACCAACAGGCATCTCTGTTAAACTCGCACATACAAGCATGCATATCTAATACACTTGCACCGGACCAGCCTTCATGTTAGTTATAACACTATCTGGCAGTCATTGATGTCTCATGCACTTGCACGAGACCAGCAGTAATGTTTGTTACAATAGACCAGTCTTTAACATTTTCACCCAACCATCAGCAATGCCTTTAATGGCTGCACTAAAACAACATGCATGTGTGTTGTATTTGCAATATGCCCAACAGACAAGATAGTCAAGAGCATCTGCAGCATACAGAGTGGGGAATCACATGTTTTTTCCATATTCATAAATGCACAGACCAAAAGTAAATAGCATTTTCTCACCCTTTTGGCTATTTTCTCTATCGATCAATATACATGCTCTATTTTTTTCGACATATTGATTAAAAAAAGGTTTGTACTTTGAACAAACACTCTGTCGATTTCGTTCGTACAGTATACCCTGGTATTTGCTACTTTAAGTTTTTTGACAGCGTGTTTGCCCAAAGGAGGAACTTTAATGAGAAAGCGGATGGAAAGTGGTACATGTATCGATGGATACGAATACCAGAACAAAGGAAAAAGTGCATTACCGTAACAAAAAAATAAAGAGTCCGCCATTCTATCCGTGCAGTGTTTCAAAGTAAAACCTGTGACCTTGTTCCCAACCCTGTTACTGCTGCCATCTTGGACTTAATCTTGAACATTTACAACGATAAAAACAACATGTCAGTCTAATTCTCAAAAAACAACCACGGATTTTGCTTTAAAATGGCTGGCCTGTTGGATAATTTCAACCTTCTGAATTAAAACAGTGTTCGATTTTAATCGTTTGCATAATTTAGCCTTAAACACCCATGAATAGTCTTAATTAAAATACTTTAACAAGTATAGGTCGTAGGAGTCTAACTGACAGTCATCATAGACGCCATCTTTGATATATCAAAATGCTCAATGATGCCAGAGTGGCATCGGCTGGTTTCATAAAGTACAATGCCTAAACCACAAGAATCAACAAAGAAAAAAAACCTTTAAAACAAAAGTTCCAGGTCCTTCTGGTTTTCTACCAGACAAGAAAAGGAGATAGGACAATACTTGCAGATTTTATTATGCCTATCGGCATGTGCCCCTGCATATGCTACAAAAATACTATTGATTTTGCATTCAATGAAACGCATACAAGTACATAAGGGTTCGAGTTTGGTCCAAAGTCATATTAACCAATAACGTTTCAGTAGTAGCAAGGTACTAGCGAATGTGAGACTAGCAGGCTCTATTTTAACCCTTTGTATTCAGAAACCCCTATTACGAGTATTTTTGCAAACAGTGAAGACCCAGATGAAGTGTTGTTTGTTTGTTTTGTTGCTTTACGTCCCCCAAGTCAACAACTATGGTCATGGCGGGACGGTCAATTCAATTAACCACTGTGTAAACAGTGCAGGATAGAGATATGAAAGTTTGTTAAGTTTAAATACTCGTTTTGAAAAGTGACCCCATTTTAGGCTTTTAGGGAAATCCTCAGCTTATCATTTTAAGTTTCAGACTGACAAACAGAAATGGCACATTCAGCAAACTAGTAAACATTTGTCCTGGCCATTTTTTTGTCAGTTGATTGACGCGTATTTATTAACTCTTTCTGTAACGCTTATTCAGAACTGATTACGTCAGTTAGAATACTTGGACATCTACAGTTTTGCCAATCAATCAAAAGCAATTTAATTAAGTGGACTGAAGAGTATATGAGCAAGTGTCCAGCATAAAGTTCAAGTTGGCATGTGCGTTAATCAGTCTGCGCATTCCCATCTTAGTTTTCCACCTAAAAATGTTGGGCACTTGACTACCCATAGAGTGCCTATCAAAGACTCTGGTCAGACTGCGCGGATGTGCAGGCTGATCTGAGTCTTCGATGGGCGCACATGCCAACTTGCTATTTTCACTTGACACCGACTCAACTATAAAGTGAATACGAGGGCCATATAAAAAGAAACTTGTCTTATCTTGTGTGTAACCAGGCGCATGAACCTTTTTGTTTTATTCCAAATTCGATATTTCTTATTTATTGTAGAACTTATTTAAGTGTTCACCTTATCATGCAACTTTAGACATCCAAACTGTTTGGCTCTTTTAGCACAGGTCGTCAAAACTATATAGCATAGTACGTTTTTTTTTTCATTACATTTTTTACTCCCAACCATAACGTGGCTTAAATATTTTTGTTGGTCTAATGAAGACTCCTCCCCCCCCCCCCCCCCCCCCCCCCCCCAAAAAAAAAAAATGCTTTCGGAGTTTCATATATTCGTGTCCACTGTTTGTTAAATATTTTTGTATGACCCTCTTATAACCATGAAAGCTTTCAATATCCAGTTTGATAGAATAGAAAAAAATTGGACATAATGATGCATTAACCCTAATGTTGAATGGCAGCTTGATATACTTCCATCAGAATTAAATAGGCAATGAACCTGATCAGATTGAATATGGATTTCGGTCGTCTCTCTCCCTTTTTCGTCTACTGATAGCTGAGGCCCATATCCCTTTAATTATTTAGAAAAAATATTCCATATCCCTAAAAGAGATATGGCAAATATCCTCAAAATTCAGAAAGCATTGTATCCCCATATCCCTAAAATTGATCCAAGTATTCCGTATCCCTTTAAATATTTACAAAAATATCCCGTATCCCTTTCAGTTTTTGGCCAATATCCCTGTATGCCTAAAAACCCTTCCAGGGCCTCATAGCTTTTGCAAACAGTTTGGACACAGATCAAGACCGATAGAACGTCGATCCTGATCTGGATCCAAACCGTTTGACACTCAGATAGTCACAGTTCCTGAACGATTTGTTGTTGTTTTAAAAAGAAGTTAATTTTGGTATTACAAGCAATATAGACATATTTCAAGTATTTTGACCTTGAGCTTTTAATCAAAGGTCATATCAGCAGCTCAAAACAATTTATGAAATCTACATACCAAAGGCAATCAGAATGTAAAATATGGACCCCTTACATCAAAACATGTAAGAGATATTTGCGTTTAGAAACCATATACGATCAGCGTTTATGTATTTTCACCTTAACCTTTGACTAGTAATCCAAAACAAGTCTCGTGATCTACGATAAACGCATATTCGACCTTGACCTTTGACTACAATGCCATATTGGCAATCCATAAAGCATTCGCTTTCATCTACACATCATAAAAATAATTGTGCAAAATCTGAACCACCTTCATAAAAAAAACAAAAACAGAGTTGAGCCCAGGGGTTGGGGGCGGGGGTTACTCTGATCTTTTCATACGTAGGCTCGGGTTATCTTTGGGGTTCAAAATTGAGAATTTCAATATTTTTGGGGGTTTTCAGAAAAATGAATATTTTTTGGGTATGAAGATTTTGTTGATAGTGTTTTTGGTCGTCACAAACTTGTACTAAATTTAGGGGTCATTTCTATGCATTTTAGAGTGGTCTAGAGCCTTTTCTTAAGGTCAAGGTACAGAATGGGGGATACTTTTTTGGGTTTCTAAAATTTCAAATATTTTTGGGGGTGCTTAAAATTCCTGATTTTTTTTTGGGGGGGGGGGGGGGGGGTGATTGGTCGATGCTGGGCCCGAGCCTACGTATGAAGAAAAACTGAGAGTATCCCCCCCCCCCCCTGGGGAGTTGAGACTCCCAGGTTTTTTCAAGGGATCAAAAGCCAATTTTTGAGAGCAACAAAGACAATATTGAGGAACAGGGAACATAAGAAAACAGATTTTCGATTTTTTGAGGAACATGGGAACAAGCCAATTTATTTCAGAGGAAAGCGGGAACATGTATACGCCCTGCGAGGGCCTCAGAGATCGTGTTACGAGCCATCAACCAGGCTTTAAGCATATATTACATTGACCTTTGTCTCCAATCTATACAACCATATGATAAGCCAATGTGCTAAATATACTGTTCACTAAAAGTAGGGGATATTCAAATATTAAAAATATAGCGCTTTACCGAACCAATGTAATATACCTGGACCAGCTAATATTAATTAGCCAAATCATCTCACAGACTTTATGAATAAAAATTTCTGGTCACGTGTTTCTCAGACAACCATACTTAGAACAGTGGTAGACCCCCAATTTTCACACGTGAATATCATGGTGACCGATTATGCAATGGCTATGTTTTTTTAAAAGGAAATATCCGTTATTCTTTATTTTTATATTAAGCCTTTGTTTTGATCTCTTTGTCCCCAATTTCAGGAAATGTCAATTTTCAGTGGATCGTGGCTCTTTTTAAAGATTTTGTCACCACACTATCGCATAGAAATAGTAATTATGGTACGCGAAAAACATCTTTAAAAAGCTAAGACTTTCAAAATGCATCTCGAAAGCATGTCAAAAATTTTCTTTGGCACGCCCTAAATGTCACATAGCTCACTTTTCAGCCCTCAAATTATGCAGGAAAACAGGCTTACATTTTGCTCTTTAGACAAAATGATTTGCGCGAAAAATTAGGGGTTTAATTTCCAGATTTTTTGTGTGTCCCAATAGCCCCTACTTTTTGCGGCCCTCCATCAACATAAGGCAATTCAAAGACTAGCATACCCACGCTTTGTAAAATTGGGGTTATGCCGGATGTGGGTTGTCCGTTATTCTGTCCGTCCGTCTGGGCAGCCACCGGGTACGTAATGGGGTTATGCACTCTGTACAGACGTGTTTAGTGAGGTTATTGTTAGGGTAGCTTGGTGTTATATGGGGATTAAAGGGGCCTTGTGAGTTTAGCTTTCTGGGGTTAACCACATAAATGTGTAATGGAAAATTAACATTAATTTCAGAGGAAACTTTGCTTGAGAACATATCGATAACATTAAAATTACTAAATTTGTATATATATTGATGTTGGCAAGATCTAGATTGGGATTGTTGCACATTGTCGATATTGGCTTATATACTGAGAGCTTCTTGGTAATGCTGCATACCATATATCAAGACAGAAGATACCAGGCCTTGTGATTTCAAAGGAGACTTTTGTTCATTTTTCACATCGGAAATCTAGTTTAGCTTATTAGACACCATAGTTTTAACCATTTGAACAATTAGACAAATTCGAACCAGAGGTTTGGATGGAGCTATTATTGGTGATGGACGACGTACATTAACAATGACAAATGCTCCTTTGACTCCGGTGAGCTAAAACGTTATTCTACAAGCAAATTATCTCCCTTCAGTAAAGAAGATTATTAACAATCCCTTACAATTATTATGAAATCAAATAAAAAGCTATACCAAAGCTCAAAATGTGCTACCATGGCAACCAAACCATAGGACCAAACATGATTACATAAAACAATAATATCAACGACAGCATTACCATGAGTATAATAGATACATGTAAGACAAGCTGACTATAATGCTTTCCATGCGCGTATCCAGAAGGGGACAGGGGGTCCGAACCCCCCTGAAAAATCACAAAAATATAAATGGCGTTTTGCTGGCAGGCCGATGATAGCCCGCTTTAACTGCTATTTGGCATTGGTGAGAACTATTTTTAGTGCTATTCAAAAAAAAAAAAAAAAAAAAAAAAAAAAAAAAACGTTATCAGAATAGGACCACCCTCTGGCAAAACTTTCTGGATCAAGATGATAGAATGTCTAATTCGTGCGACCTTTAGGCAAAATGATATTACGTTACCATAGTAACCGAAAGGGGCAAAACCACAAAACTAACAGTCTTTATAAGGCTGCAAAACAGTAAAGTGTTAAAGAGTTTGTAAGGTGAATGGCAGAGATTTTTTTCAAAAGTACGGGGTAAATTTAATTGATTTGATGCATATTAATACTTGGTTGCCAAGGCAGTTGCTTGGTTTCCAAGGCAGAGATACAAACCATCACAAAGGTAGCACTGTTGCAACACGTTTTGACAAAACTGTATACAATACTTGTACAAACAGTATTTATCACGTTTATGAAGCCAAAACAATGTGTTACGTCATAGTACAGTTCTCGATGACGCAAAAAGTGCGACATTGAATGAAAAAGTATGTGAGTATGACCAGGAAATGCTATGGCCAACCCACTGCATCGTGAGGAAGAGACACAGAAAAAGACAGCCAAAACACAATTTAAGTAAAGCAATCAGCTCTATCTTCCTCGGCAAGATAATGGGCACAAAGAAGCACACAGCAAAACAATGACACAGCACAACAACACAAACAAAAATAACAAAACCAACAAGAGAATCCCTGCCTTAGAAAGGACAGCAGCCTATAGTCTCATCTGATACTCCATGTATTGTATTTGAATTCAACTGACCTTGTGGTTGATGAGGCAAAACGTTTTAAATTTATTGATGGCAGTCTTGTATAAGTGACCTTGGTCAAAATGCCAAAGGCAAAACTAAATCTAAGGAACTTATCCATTAGGTTAAACATATCAAATGAGAATAATGACTTTGGCTTCAGCAGTTTTAAAAAATATATTTTTCAAAAAAAAATCCCGTTTAAATGCACGAAGAAGCAAACGTACCCCTTTGACCTTGGCGTTAAGAAGGCCAAAGCCAACCTAGGATCATCTTTTCAACAAATTATTTGGTAGGCCCAACATCTCCAATGCTACATACCAAGTACCAAGGTCATTGGCCTTCTTGTTCTGGAAAGGAAGATTTTAAGGGGTTTAAACCATATATCAGCGTGACGCCCATTTTGGTCATATGACCAAAGCAGTTTGTATAAAGTTATAAACTTGTCATAAGGAGTTTTCATATGAAATTTGAGTTCAATTTGCCTGCTTTGATATATTGATGGGACTCTAATGTGAGTAAGCTTGGCTGACAGGTCAAAGGTCAAAGCTATTTTATAGCCATTATCTCATTAGGTTGAACATAACAAGTGAGAATAATGAATTTGGTTCCAACAATTTTCAAATACATTTTTCAATTATTTTCCCATTTAAATGCATTTGGAAGCAAATTTGACATTGGCGTTAAATAGGTCAAGGTCAACCTAGGATCATCATTTGACCAAAATAGTGAGTATGATCAGGAAATACCACAAACACAAACCGCAGACACATCCGTGGCATCGTGATAAGCCACACAACAATCACGAGACACCAGGAAGACAAACAAAGCAAAGCAACCAGCTCTCTCTTCCCCATCGAGATGACTGCAAAACTAGAATGGACACAAAGTAACGCACAACAAAACAAAGAACAATTACAGAATCCAACAATGGAAGTAACAATCAACAACAAATCAACAAAAATAGAACCACCGCCTTAGACAGCAGCCAAAGCAACTGGGGTTTAAATGCATTTTACTGGTACCAAATCTTCGCCCTAGAGTCTGCTGTTGTTGAAGCACAAAAATGTTAAGCTCGCATGGAGGATTCCTAACTATTGCAAACCTGGTAGATTCCACATCCCCAATACTACATACCGAATCCTAAGGTCACCAGCTTTCTGGTTCTACAGGGTTTTAATATAAACGCGCGTAACGGTTGTCTTAGTCATGTGATCAGAACAATTTTTATAAAGTTTGGCTGACTCATCCTAAGGAGTGTTCATATGAAATTTAGAGTCCAATTGGTCTAGTGATTTCTGAGAAAACTATGTTTTAACATATTGATTTGACTCCAATATGAGCGACCTTGACAGAAAGGTAAAATGTCAACAATGCATTAGGAAACAAATTTGACCTTGACTTAAAGTAGGTCAAGGTCAACCCAGGATCATCATTTATATAAACTTTCTAGAACTTGAGTCTCAGATGCTACATGCCAAGTTTCCAGATAATAGGACTTCTGGTTCAGGAGAAGATTTTTTAAAGGTTTTTACCAGATATGGGCGTGGCGACACTCTTAGAACATTTATATAACTTTTGTTCCCCCTCCTAAAGAGGCTTCACATGAAATTTGACTTTGATTGGCCAAGCTGTTCTAGAGGAGAAGATATTTAAAATTGTTGACGACGACGACGAGCAGGGATATACTATAAGCTCACATTGTGCGCGAGCTAAAAAGTGTTTTGCTCGCATGAAGGCTTCCTAACTTATGTAATACATGATAACAATCAAATAAAATTAACATACACAGCTGAAAACTCTAGTTGTTCCAGCCAAAGACAAGCAAGCATCAACCCACCGATGAAAGCTTTAGGCCAGAGTCGTCATTGAGTCTGATGACATTTCTCGGACTACCCTCTTTGAGAATGTATAATTTTCACATGCATGCAATTAGTGGATTCAAATAGCAGCAATGAGGAGTTGAAATGCCTGATATTGCTTTTAAGACGTATTATCAGGACTGGAAATATTAAGTGTTTTTTTTTTCAAATTACGACGACCTTGTGTATCTGCTTACAAATTTTACCCTTTATGCACTATTAAAATCTTTCTTCTGGTTTGATACAATGCACTTGGAATGTCCCATTGTATATATCAAGTGATCACAGGTTAGAAATTCCAAATAAAATGTCTCTTCTTGCTCTGAAAATCTTCCTTGTCCTAGCAAACAGTGTAAGCCCTGATGAAATGCCGCATTATGCGGCATTTCATTTGGGTCTTCACTGTTTGCAAAAGACACATATATGAGTCACTAGTATAGAAAAAAATAATTATCTCATTTTGATTATGTCATTCTGTAGACATCTAACAATTTCTTAATCGTGACAGAATCCATAGCTTTCCTTCTCGACTTGCTGTCAGTCAATACGTTATCACCTCCACTAATAATGCTTCGACATTTCTCCTCTGTTTTATCAGTAGCATCTGTCTTGCCAGGCTTCGGTTGTATGGTGTGATGTTATTTATTATTACTTTCATATGATAAGAAGCTATCATGAGTGTGGGGGTAGAACAGAATAATCCGTCCCGAGGATTGCCGTGTGATATTAAAAGCTTAGTCATTAAATATTTGTCTGGCACTTTTTCCTGCGTCGCAGGTCGATTGAAATTTGCCTTATATGCATAATTTAGAGCATCTGCAAATAAATTCATATGCTTGCATGAAGGAATTGAAGAGATAAAATATAAAGATATTGTAAAGGCTGGAGAATCAATAAATTATAAAACTGCCATGTGAAATATTAGATTAAAGTGTACGCTTCAATGGACTACAATGAACATGAAACGCTCAGAGATTATCAGTCGCAACGTGAACAAATGAAACGTGCGTCGAACATGCGACGATATAGACACCAGTCTCACTACCAAATAACTCTTAGCCAACTAGTGTCGTCTGCTGAAAGTCTTTGCAAACAGTTTGGAACTTTTGTCGGGCCTGATCTGGATCCAAACTGTTTGACACTCTGATGCTATTCCTGAAAGAATATTTAAAAAAAGTTTATTTGAAAAAAAATATCAGCAGACGACAATAAAGCATACACAATTGCCCAGTAGGCAAATAAGTAACTATTTAAGTGCTGGATTTCTAAATGCAGATGATCCTAGTTAACAATAAATTGAGAAAGCAAACAAACAGTCCAAGAAAAATCTACTGCAGCATTTTTCTCATTATTCTAATTCATCTATCTATCTATCTATCTATCTATCTATCTATCTATCTATCTATCTATCTATCTATCTATCTATCTACCTATCTATCTATCTATCTATCTATCTATCTATCTATCTATCTATCTATCTATCTATTGTATGTAGATTTTAATTATTAAGTTTGAAACTCCAAAAATGCTATAAAAAATGGTGTTCAAATGTACATTTGTCAATGCTCATTTTTTTCAAAAAATTGATTGAGCATATAACAAACATATCACCATAAAGACGTTTAGTAACATGAATGACACCACTATTTTTCTTGAGTATTTTTTCAAACATGCATTGCACTTAGACTGTTCTGACGAAAACCGACATATTCAAATTTGGCTATTTGAAAGATATATGAATAGTCAAACACAATAGTAGAGCAAGGGTTAAAAAAATTCCCCCACAAAGTTATTAAGGTGCTTCTTTTGTGGATCATTTATGTTATTTCTGTCTTGTTTTTGTATGCTTTCGTGCGCGTCTGTTTATTGATGCCTTGTGGTCACCTGCTGGGAAAGGGCTGGCCTTTTGGCTCTTGTTTGTGATGTCTAATTGTGAAGTTGTCAGTTTCCTATTGGTATCCTGGGTCATGTGTGGTGCTTGGTTTTATCGATTCCTGATCTTTGTCCTTTCTTACTTTAATATGTACTCTGTTTAGCAGGATGGTTACTTGTATATTAGTTTAGTACATATAGTTAAAGCAGTATCATGCCAGATATTGCACTCAATTTAAGTATTGAAATCATACGTAAGGCAACATGTTAAATGCGTTACCCTCATCTTTTTAAATCTAAAATTATATTTAATTAAGTCTGTTTAGGTAGTGGTCGAAATGTTAAAATGAAATGCAGTCTGTAAGACCATGTTATTGTATACATATATTGATGTTTGTAAAAAATGTTTGGGTCTATTATAATGTCATTTACGTTTTTTGTTTAACAATACCAAATAAAATCAATAATATTTTGTTAAAATGTTTTAGTTGATAACATTTTCAACAGGTAGTTAAATCCAGATACCATGTATTAAGCTGTTAAATTCGATGACCATGGATAAATCGCTGTGTAACGTTATGGACCACCCTTTTAACTTTGAAATCAAGCATGCAAGTATTTCTGTAAGATTTCCAACACATTATGATCATTGTTTTGATATTACCCTCTAAAGATAAATACTAAACAACATTTCCAGTGTAAAATATCATTTTGGGGTTTCGCTTTCCAATAGGTCACGTATATAACAAAGTTACAAAGTTAAAGTCAAAGAAATATTGCTTCATTTCTTAAAATAAACATCACTGGGTAGTTTATTTCATTTACTAATGAAGTTGTGCTTGATAGGTATCAAGTTATCATTTAAAAAACTGCAATATAACTGTTTAAGAGAGTACGTGTATATGTGTGTTCATTTTCTTTCTGTGAAATGGTACATTTCCTAGCTTAATGCAAGAATAGTTGATTGCCATTGTATATTGTTTGAATGAATTATAAAGACAAAATCAGGTCCTCTCCATGATTAAACTGGTGATATAAATAGGCGAGATAGTTCATTCTTTTAAATGTGTACAAATGTATACAAATTTTGAAAGTTTTAACCAGATTCATTCATTGAAGGGACATAATCAAACTATTTCCATGCGAATGAAACAACTACGCATAACTTACAATAGTGTCGTCATGGCTGATTTCTTGTGGTGAAACTGTCCTGTTCCACTTTCAATAATTGGCCCACCGTCGCGAGAAAAGTTTGCGAACAGGCCATGCTCAAACCAGCCTGCTCAGCTACAGAGACTATGTAGAATCTTGAAATTTTGCATGTGGCGAGTTAAGTCATTGTACTTTCCAGTCAGCGAATGACAAAGATGTTGATCAGACTGCGCGAATGCACAGGCTGGTCTGCGCCTTTGTTGTTCGCATGCAACAGTCAGGGGTCCATTTGATCAGCATTACGATAGCGTGTGTATAAAACTGCGACATTATCAAATTTTCATAAATTTTGAACAAGAAAGATAAGAAATGGAATCTTGATCTTAAGGATTCTCATCATAAGAATATTTGTTTTTGAACAAATGATAAAATCGAAACCAATGTTACATTGATTGATATGACGAGAAATCGTGCATGGATCAATCTCAGAGGTTCTAAAATGTGTGCCATCTGAATTAAGCACATCCGAAAACCACAGTTTTGTAACCCTATTGAAAGCATCAACTACAAATTGAAGCAGATATAATTTACAACAAATCAAATGGGACTCGATGATTCCTGTGAATTGTATGTTTTAAGACGAAGTCTTATCATTTCGTTGTTTGATCTCTGTATGGAAGAAAGTACATGCCACGAAATGGTTATTCGTCTATCGCAGAGATTTAGTAGTATGTTATGTGTATCACTTTTTCATTAGTTTTAAACATGATTTTCATGTTAACGCTGAAATAATGCTAGTTAAAACGCGAGAAATGTAAAGAAATATCTGCGTCGATGGTTTTAAAAATTAATGTATGGCACGATACCTCTTCTGAAGGTAAGAATTGTTGATATTTGTAGGTTACGATCAACTAAACTAATATTTGTAGGTTATGGTCAACTAAATTCTTCTACTGTTCTAGACTTTTGCACCAGGCATGTATGACACTAGCTATTTAAATATGCAGCATTTGGGCGCAGGGCATATTTTGTTTTGTTCTGACTCGAGTTTTCGCGAGATTCCAGCAATCCTGTACCTTAGAAGCATCACTACAGAATTTTTGGAATAGCATAGGTTCCTTAAGCCAAACGCTTTACTGAGTTCAGCTGACCGAAGACGTAAAACATCACCCATTTTTTCTTCTCAAATTCTTTAAAAACTCTCACGTTACTCAGATCAAATATGTCTTCTGTCACTTCTTCGCATATATTTTTAAAGATATTTCTTGCAACCCTTTACCTCATAGAGACGCCTTTTAACTCTTTTGCAAACAGAGCAGACCAAGATCAGGCAGCTCTTGTAAAAGCTGCCTGATCAGGTCTACTTTGTTTGCTTATGGAAACACGATATATCTGATCCTACACTAGTTGACGTGATAAGTAATTTCTTTGTTCTATTTATCAACGTGAAAGTTTATATATGAGCCACGATCTTAATGACGAAGTCGTCAAATTTAGTTAATTACACACACTTAATCTACGAAGTGTTAAGAAGTTATCCTGCAAATTTTATGAAGTTACCTCCATTATTCATGGAAATGTGGTATATTGAAACTATACACTGTCTAAACTTTAACACGCAACGTTGGAAACGTCATGACGTTACTAATGACGTCAAAGGTGACTTCCTGATTTGCGGGTTAATCGGGTGCATGAAAAAACATGCTAGTTCTTTCTAACATACTTTTTTTTATTATCCTTAGCATGTGTGCAATGAAATTTGCAGAAAAGTTGACACTGATTCATTTGTGCCTGAAGTTTGCATGATCTGAAAACGACTCACCATACTTTAAAAATTCTGACAGTTGCTTAGGTAAAGTTGTTGCCATGGTAACATATGGCATAATACCGAAGAAGTTGAATCAGAAATAATTGCGAGTTGTATTCTACTATCCACCTGAATAGGTTTTGAGGCAATATAGAAACATGTCAAGTTTCTTAATTTTTGGTGTTTTTTAAATCATTTTTACATAAAAAGTCCTAAATGTCATTAAGGCAGGTTTTCACAGATCGCGGCTCATATATAATTAATCATTGTGGATGGAGCCTAGCATGAATATTCCTGAAGGAAACAGTGGTACCACTCGCTAATGCCTTTATATCCTTAGTTTGTCACTGTGTATATGAAGGCTCAGTTCAACATCTAGATCTCTAAAATAGTAAGTGAGTATGATCAGGAAATACCACAATCACAAACTGCAGACAACCCCGTGAGGAAGAGCCGCTCAACCATCACGAGACATCAGAAAGACAAATTAAGCAAAGCAATCAGCTCTCTCAGCAGAATCTAGGGCGAAGATTTGGTACCAGTAAAATGCATTTAAGTCCCCCCCCCCGGTGGCTTAGGCTGCTGTCCGTTCTAAGGCAGTGGTTCTGTTGTTGTTGACTTTTTGTTTATTGCACTCCCATTGTGGGAGTCTGTAATTGTTCTATGTTTTGTTGTCCGATACTCTATGTCCATTCTAGTATTGCAATCATCTGAATGGGGAAGAGAGAGCTGATTACTTTGCTTAATTTGTCTTCCTGGTGTCTCGTGATGGTTGAGCGGCTCTTCCTCGCGGTGCCACGGGGTAGTCTGCAGTTTGTGATTGTGGTATTTCCTGATCATACTCACTTACTATTTTTAAGGTAGCACCAACACTTTGCATTTTCCTATACAACGCAATGGAAACTACTGGCGTCCGTCAAGAAATGGGTTATAATGCATTCAAGTGGTATGGATACCGTTTTCCATAGTGGTGATGCATGCGACTCTATTCCATAATATTGAGTGCTGAAGTACCCGCAGTTCTTCGTTCAGAATGAACTAAATATTGTCCTATGTTAAGTGTATGGGACTTGCTGGTAACTTTTAATTGACGCTGAGTATATACCCGACAAAAAAGAAACGCATACAGTAAAACTTATCAATTTTTCTGAAAGCCGTAAGTGTAAAACACATTTTGTTTGCATTATTTTGTAGGCATTTTATGAGCGATTTTAACGGAAGTTTCATTCAAGATTTTTTTCTCCGAAAGATTAATATAAACCCCAATAAAACCGTTTTCGAACCAGATGGGGGTCAATTTGCAAAATCACAAAAAATAGTGCCTGCACTCAGCATAAAACGAAGCGACGAGAAAACGATAAATTTACCAAAAGCTAGTATAATTTTAATGATTTGCTTTTTTTTTAAATCTCATATTGAATCATACACGTGTAATGTCCCTGTTGTGTACTATCAAAACACAGTTGATTACATACTGGAGAGAAACCCTATGCCAACAGACTAAAAGGACTGTATTCACTTCTAATTGTCAAAATTGGTGCTGAAATGCAATCATACTTATCTAAGAATGTCTTATAATCATACATAACTAGAGGTATTAGTGGCCTTTGTGAACTGTTAAAGATGTACAGGTTGGAAAAAATGCTTCTCACGTTGCACTGTTTAACTTCATACCAATATGGAGACCTGTCCTTCATCGTAAAGCTGCATTTTATTACGAAAAGATAAACATCGCTTACCGTGTTTCTCGCCAAAAATTGCGCTTTTTCTGCAATAAAATCACAACATTTAAAATTTCCTACATGCCATGCATGCTCGTCGCTATGCATATCTATACCAATGCCGAGTGGAAAAACGAATACAGCTTACACATACTTTCAAAAATGAGCTAACAACCATAATTTAAAAGATAAACGTCATGAAATACATGATAATTTATTTTTCTTAATTTCTGTTAAATGTGTATTGACACGCGGGTGGTGTACGAAACAAACAAACAAAACCTGCGCAAACTGCAAATTTTACATTTCACACTGTTGTACACCTTTAATGGAATTTAGAAATAATGGCGGAAATTTGATGCCCCCAAAAATGCAGATTACAGTTTTGCATGCATGGTATTGTCGTGACTTTTGCGCACTATGTGCTTGTTGTATTTCATTAATGAAGCATGTTTACTCTAATGGCATCTTTCTACAGCCATTGCGAAACAAACCTAACAAAATGACTTTAGTGCCTAGTTTCCTCGGCCTACTAGTGTCGTCTGCTTATAACATTTGCAAACAGTTTGGACCCAGATCAGGCCCGACATTTTAAAATGTCGGGCCTGATCCGGATCCAAAATGTTTGACACGCTGAAGGTATTCCCGAAAGATTTTTCCGAAATAGTTAAGTTTGAAAAAAAAATCATCAGACGACAAAAAAGAGTAGACATAGAGTTAATCATACCATGCAAAGTTATATTTGACTAGCCACGCTCAGGTCAGGTTCGTCACTGTGGTGCGCAAAAGTTAAACATACATGTATATGGCAACGCCATGCAAACAGATACGTGTCTAAGTGTAACAAAAATGCCACAAAATTAACGCGCAGCACGTTTCAACAGGCTCCATTCAGATTAAGGTATAATTTCTAATGGTCGGGTTGGTATAATTTCTAATTTCTCCAGACTTCTGTAGTTTTGTATAAATTGACTCATGAATTTTAGATGTTCTAATGATGTAAGGCAATACAGCATGTCCTGCTTAAATGATTTATACGATATAAAATGTACGATTTATGCACAGGCCATTAACAGACATGGTCCTATGGCGGCTGTAAAATGACAGAGATTTTTTAATATCCACCGCAATCACGTGACTAATCAGACTTTAGAGACGCATTGAAACATTGATAACCTCAATGGGTGGGATGCCCAGCAATTTAGGGAGATCATGTGATCCCTTCATTCATTGTTTGTGGAAATTTTGTGTTTGGTCCTTGTATTGTAATGCAACCAGTTCTTTATATTTTCTTTCTACTGTCCTGCCAGCCAAGAGTGACAGTGACGTCATGTTTTGTTTACAAAGTTATCAGGGGCTTATAATCGATAGGTCATTTGCATATTAATCCTATCCTGGATAGGATTAATACGCAAGTGGTTTATCGGTTCGCGTTAGCTCAAGAAGAGGGTACATGTTAATATTTGACTTAACAAAACAAAATATTACGTCACTGTCACTCTTGGTTGGCAAGACAGTAGTTTGCAATCATCTCTCTAAGGAAGAGAGAGTTTGTTGCTTTAATTTAATTGTGTTGTTGCAGTCTTGTGGCCGTAAGTATTCTCTCCCTCGTGTGGTGCCCATGCGCAGATTCAGAAGGTTTATTCAGAGTGGGTCCAACTTTGACAACTTGTTTTAGTTGATATGGGGAAAGAGGATCCAAAAATCACTATTAGCAGTTCATCACTGGCCCACCAGTAAAACGCCATTTAAATGACGTTTCGCTGGCGTGCCGATGATGGCCCACCATCGAATTCTGGTTTTGTAGCTTTGTGATTTTTAGGGGATCCGAACCAGTATTGCTAAGAAACCCTTGACTTTTCAAGGGGGTCCGGACCCCCTGCCCCCCCCCCCATCTGGATCTGTGCATTGTGCCTAAGGTTGGTCTGTAGCCAGTACCAGTACATGCGGTATTATGGTCATATTCACAAATTTGCTCTCTGAAAAAAAGTGAGATGATTTATCCATTGAATTTTTATGAACAGCAGAAAAACCATAGTTATAAAATGCGGCCATACATTTCATTTTTATACGTCCTATGAGACCAATAAATGTGATATTGCTTCGTTCATGGAGTAGAAAGAAAGCCATAACATTGAAATGGTATTGTACGATAGTTTATACGCAACCGAAGTCAGATAAGACATGCGCGGATCCAGAGTGGGGGGGGGGGGGGGGGCGGAACCCTTGTCCCAACCCCTGAAAAATCACAAAAATATAGGGCTTATTAGCAATACTGGTCCGGATCCCAAGAAAAATCACAAAACTACCAAGCCAGATTCAATGTGGAGTCATCATGGGCACGCCAGCGAAACGACATTTAAGTTGCGTTTCGCTGGCGGGCCAAATGGCCCGCTTTTAGTTGGTAACTGGATCCTCCCTTCCTCACCAGCTAAAAAAAGTTGTCAAAGTTGAACCCCCTCTGACAAAACTTTCTGGATCCGCGCATATAAGATATTCAGATATGTCGGCACAATTTTAATTGTTTTCCTTATTGTATGCGGATTCGGATATATGTATTTGGTCCAATCTGTCTGTCCGTCCAGTTGGTTTTGCTCGTAGCTCCAACTCAATTTTTGACCAAATGTTTTTATATTTGGTCCAATGTGTTTTTATATTTGATTGCATATACATGTACGTGTATATTACAACGAACTATTCAGATTATCAATGTGACCTTGGAGCCAAAGGTCTAGGTCACATAAAGCGAACACTTCCTTCATTTTTTTTGACCTAGTGTGTTCGTGTTTGGCACAATTATTTAATACATATGGTGTGTAGATAACAACGAATATTTCACTTTACCGATATGACCTTTGAGTGAAAGGTCAAGGGCACATATACTTAATACTTGTCCTCTTTCGAAGGTCTTGGAATATGGATCTGACCATGGAGTCGAATACCAAGTCATATATTCTTTAAAATTTGTCTTACTGCTCGTTACGCGAACTCATCTATCATCTTTTGATGGAATTTATTCATAAATAGCACACAATTGCGGATGAAGACAAGATTGTTAATTGACTTCACCAATATGACCATTGAGTCAAAGGTCAATGTCACATGTACTTTAAACCTATCTACTGCTTGAAATGCGAACTCCTCTTTCATATTTTGAGCGAGGGTGCTCATATATGGCACAGTGATTGCCTTTGGCGTGTAGATTTAACAAAAGTTCCAGGTCAGTGCTACAATGTATGAACTTGGAGTCTGAGGTCAAGGTCAATTATTTTTAAAATCTGTCCTTCGGATTGTAACACGATTTCCTCTTTTATTTTTTATAGAGGGTGTTCATATTTAGAACAATGTTTGTTTAATGTGTGTAGATTACAACGAAGGTTTCAGATCACTCACTTGGCCCAGGAGTCAAACGTCCACTTCGTTCCTTACGCACGTCTTCGCAAGCCAAGGGTACATAGCCTACTGCGTTCCTTACGCACGTGCGTAAGTGGACTAAGTACCCTTGGCTTGCGAAGATGAACGTCAGGGAGCATATACTTTTTATCTGTCTGTGGCTCGTAACGCGAGGTCTTTCATTTTTGACCGAGGGCGTTCATATTTGGCACACTGATTGCTTATGGTGTGTAGAATACAACGAAGGTTTCACCCAGGAGTCAAACGTCAGGTAATTCAACATACCCTTATTTATCAGATGAGCCACGACATATGATTTCCAACAATGTGTCATTTTGACAAGTGTAGACTCAGATAAGCTTGGTACAACGATTGTCTATGATATGTAGAATACAACGAAGTTCCAAATTACTGTTATGACCTTGCAGTCAAAGTTCAAGGTCTAACAATAATATTATTGAGGGTGTTCAAATTTGGTTTTGGACTGCTAATATGACCTTTGATTCGAATTTCAAGTTCAAATACTTAACATTTCTCTAAAATAAATGTCATACTGACTGTGCGGTTTGCGATGGATCCCATACATTGACCCAGTTCTTGTTGGTTTAATTATACTATTTGCAATAAAGAATAAACGTCTTTTTTCCCTTGGTATGGACATTGTTTGTCTAAAAGCTAAGCTCAAGCAGCTCTTCCATTACAGGGTTAATGATCTCCGCTTAATTGTTTCATTTAATTACAACGTTTATATCAGTATTAACAGATCAGTAGAGTTCCATTATCTAAATCGATTGATCTCTTTGTTTGCGAAAACATCATATTATTACTTAGACTCACTACAGTTGGCTGTCTATTCAAACAAAAGAACACTTATTTTTTACTTTTGATAGCAAAATTGAGTAGAAGCTGGTATCCATGCTAATTATTTTCCTATATGTGTAGTAAACCGATATGGGGTGAATGCCATGTCTGAAAATGTCCCTGGTCGTCAGAATTAGGTCAACTTGGTGCAAAGTAACAAGAATAAAGACTGACACATTTTATGTCATCACTTGACCATATGATATCCATTAAGTTAACTGACAACATCCAGGATGTACTTAAGATACATGTAGTATTTAATACATAATCTAAACAAGAACTGGGCGTATGTCTGAGCATGGTTAAAGTTCATTTCAGTGCAAATTTTACAAAATAAATGTATGTAATGTTAATGCTGCACTTTTGTCAGTATCATACCAATCCAAAATTTAAAAAATATTTAGAAACAAGGATGCATTAATTTGTAATTGCAGCTGGCGTACCAAGTCCATTAAGCTCGCCGAGTTTCAGGAAAATACAGGAACAAATATTCAAGCTATAAGACAGAATGTGTTTAGGCATACAAGCGTTAATTATGGTTAATAGTGTCAGTAGTGACCTTAAGTGACCTTAAATTCTGATCTTGCCTGTAGTGACAACATTGTTTTGTATGGGAAAACTGCAGTTAAATGAGGCCTAAATGAAATATACGTGTGGTTCCTGTTGCATACCAACAACATTTAGGGTAGGTAGGCAGGGAAATTATCAAATTTTGTTATAACATTTAACAAAGAAAATAGCGACAAAATCTGAAAAAGTGCCTATTTTAGGTATTTTTTCTCCAAAGACCATTTTAATGTTAAGGGTAGGGTTAAAAAAAATTAGGGTAGGTAGGCAACAGGAACCACACATATATTTCATTTAAGCCTGAGTAAAAGCTCAATAACTCGAAAACGAATTTTCTAAATTATGTGAGAGCTGTTCTAAAATATTACCAAAACTGTAGCTGTAGATCACATGTTGCTTCTGCTTCATTTGTATATTCCAAACATGAGTTATTGCCCCTTAATATCAATATTTACATAGAAAATGGTTTGAAAATCCATTTTTCTCCAATATCTTGTCTATTAAGGATCCGATTTCAGTTAAAGCATATGCACGATATTTCTTTTGATGTTTCTTGATATTTTGTTAACTTATGCATAACAGTTTACATTAATACCCTTGCTTTTGTATTTTGAGGTGAAAAAAATCAATAAAATAAGGATCAGATATGCAATATTAAATCCAAACTATTGAAAAAATGTTGAATTTTCCTAAATTTTATATATACACTGAACCGAAGTTCTAAGTAGCCACTTTTCAATTTCTTTTTTTTCTGACTAAGCCCTAGTGATATTGAAATGAATTTTTGCCCAAGTATGTGCATTGTAATTGACTAAAGTTAAGCGGTGTTTGGAAGAGTTTTCTATCACTTCTCGATTTTTGGGTTAAAAAAAGGCAAAAAGCAGCTTTTTGAAGAAAATAAGCGTTTTGAGTGCAGTTTTCATCAAATCCAAGTACAGGTGATTGCAAACTTGCCTAGTCGACTTGAAAAAACACACCAAACATTTGTCATTTGGTTTATGACAGATTTTTTATGAATTTTTAAAAATTGATAATTTTCCGAATTTTCCGAAAATTTTCGGAAATCATCATCTGCACATACTAAAATCATTGTATGTGTTTTATTGTATGTTAATATATTTGACAAACACCATGCAACTTGATGAGCCCATTTTCGAACGATATTTTTTACTAATTTGGTTTCCACTTCCGATTTTAACGTGATTTTTTTGTTGATGATTTCTTTTAATTTTTTAGTAGAACAGTGACGCTAATTCATAATAAAGAACCCCTGAGAATTGCACTGCTGTGCTGCAGATAATAAAGCGTACAGAGCAATATAAAGTGGGTATGCAAACTGCATGGTTAAGCTAAAAATTCTTTGATCAAGTTGTTGACCGTGGCTGTCTTCATGTTAACTTAGAAGAGAAATGGAGTGTTCAATTGTCAAAAAAACTTTTGATTCTTTTCATCTTATATCACAGCTGTTATAAACATCTTCAAACTAATTAAACTATAAATGGATAACGTAGCTTATGAATAGTTTATATCACACTAAAAAGTGTGACTTTTTGAAATGATGGTACCTTTACTCGGACCTCGTCTGTGCAAGGTCTACCAGTCATTTTGAAATGACATAATTTGCAGAGTCTCGACAAAGCCTTGGACCTTATTACAGAATTTAAATTTTGTGAGAGCGATTTTTACTTTCTGAACGGGATCAAAAGTTGAATGGTGGCTACTTATAACTTCGGTTCAGTGTTTTGGACGAATCATGCATTTGTTTTATTAACTGTATACATAAACAGCTAAAATGTGTATTTCATTCCATGGCCATAGTGTAGATGGTCGATGAAAAAAGTTGGTGCGGTATTAGTATGTATTTACTTGTCAAGGAAAACTTTCTCCAAATTAGTTTTGTTCACGTGCAGATATTGTGTTAACGTAATTTTGTTCCCAAGCCACATCCGGGACACGTCGTGGTAGTTTCCAGGCCGAAAAATTGATAAAGAAAGGCTGGTGTCACTTTCATTTTTGTTTTATTTAACAGCTAAGAACGAACAATGGTGAAATCCGACAATGTGGTTCCGTGTAAATATATCTCAGCGTCCCCTCTAGCCCAGAATTTTGTTGGAAAAGTTATTGTCTTTCTTTAGATTCGTGTTTCCCCACTGAACATCGAACCAACTTTCCCCAAAGTTCGAAGGATTTTAGCCCATATCTGTCAAATTAAATGGAATTTGATATCATTTGACGATGGAAATGATAAAAAGACCCTGAATAAACATTCTTACACAGAAAAAAAATCTGAGCTTTTACTCGTAAACGATTCATGCCCCGTTCGTCCTGTGTGGTAGTTTCCGGCTCATCGTGGTAGTTGAAATGCTATCGTGGTAGTTTCCAAGACTTTGTAGGAATTTAGTAGTAGTTCGCATCGGCAGATGTTCACTGTTCAGGGGCTACTTCATTTTTATAAAGACAGGGTGTGCGAGCCGAACATTGAATACCCCTCTTATTCATACGGAGAACTTTTCAAACAACCTTTTGTCAGATAACAAATGTCGACTGCCTGATTTTCAATTTTAGTGGGCTATTGAAATGATGAGAAGAATGAAAAGAAGGGATATTTACATTTTTTTGTTTTTGACTAAACATGCTTTTTAATTATCAAATAACATGCCCGTTCATCATCGCACTCACATGTATATAAAAAGTGTCCCAACCCGAGGATATTTCCCTTTTTTCTGAAGCGCAAGTACTAACGATACTTTGGGCCAGTAGACTTAGCCTGCCATTTTATCTTAAAGCTGCATAATCTGTAACTTTTGATTTTTCCATTTTAAAAATAGTGTTTGTATTTTTCTAGAACACAGTAAAAATACTAAAATTCAGGTATGCATTTTACCTTTTTCGTAATAATTAACAAATTATTAGTGCCAAAACAACAGCATTTATGTTAAAAATCAACTGTCTAGAATTATTGGAGGGACGCAAATAATTACAAACACACCTGTTTTTATAAGATAATTCACTTTTTCATGCAGTTTTCAGCTGTAGATATTAGATTTATTGTGACAACATATCTTTATTCTACTTTTGCAAATGATTTAAAAAGAAAATATTTTTTTCGAAAAATGTTCATAGTTACAGCGTATGCAGCTTTAAAGTTGACTGAACATGGAACAACGTAGCGAGTGACGCAATTTTTATATCATTTTTTTGTCTGTTGCTTGGTTCACCATGGCTCAACTGATGCCCTTCTTTTGCTTTAGATTTCCAGAGGTGTTGTTTGGCAGCCCAGGGCATGATCTCCACCTGTCAAGCATCGCATTGAACCTCTTGAGTCCTCAGCTTAGCATCTTCATGGTGTTGAAATGTGATTTATTTGTTTACCGTGGTAATTAATTGATGAGTTTTGGGGTTATGATGCGAAACAAACAACCACTATATTGTTTCGTAACACTTCAGAAACGTATCCTACAAAGTCTTGGAAACTACCACGATAGCATTTTAACTACCACGATGAGCTGGAAACTACCACACAGGACGAGCAGGGCATGAATCGATAACGAGTAAATGCTCAGATTATTTTTCTGTGTAGGAATGTTTATTTAGGGTCTTTTTATAATTTCCATCGTCAAATGATCTCAAATTCCATTTAATTTGGCAGATATGGACTAAAATCCTTCGACCTTTGGGGAAAGTTGATCCGATGCTCAGTGGGGAAACACGAATCAAAAGAAAGAAAATAACTTTTTAAACAAAATTTGGGGCTAGAGGGGACGCTGAGATATATTTACACGGAACCACATTGTCGGATTTCACCATTGTTTGTTCTTAGTTGTAAATTAAAACAAAAATGAAAGTGACACCAACCTTTCTTTATCCAATTTTCGGCCTGGAAACTACCACGACGTGTCCCGGATGTGGCTTGGGAACAAAATTACGTTAACACAATTTCGTGGTAGTTCCTAGGTTTACCACCCGTGTATATAGCACATATGTGTTATGACAAAAGTAAGTTAGAGTGCAAAGATCAGGAATCGATACAATCAAGTACCACACCTGACCAGGATACCAATGGGAAAGTGACAAACTCACAGTTAGACACCATAAACGAGAGCCAAGAGGTCAACCCTTTTGGTGAGTTGAAAATTAATTTATTCCTTGTTATGTAATTAAAGTTACAAAGATAAAGTGTACACTACAGGGCGGAAGGGATATTAATAAAAAGTATCCCTCTTTCTAGACGATTTCGTTAATAATACCAATCGTTAAAAAAGCAGTATTGTTGGCTATTCTTTTAAATGTAAAAGTTGCTCAGTAACTATGTAATGACGAGATTTACATCGTTTAGTCATACCAGTATTTCAAATAACCCTAAGCTGTTCTGATGCAACAGTTTACAATACGCCATTATCATCAGCTCTCATAGCATAAACCTGTTTCTTTCTTACTTCAGCCCTGAACATTTATTTTGAAAAAGCACATGTCATGCATGTCTTTGAAGTACCATAGCTCTAGCTAATACTAAATGATGACGACATTTTTTTTTTTAAAATTTATGTCATTATGAATAAAATGAAACAGCAAATTACAGAAACTGAATAAAATCTATTTTCGGACAAAAAAATATGCCAGAAACGGATATGTTGAGTACGCTGATCACCAAAAATAAGCTACTTTTCCATGCACTCTGCGCAAACTGTGCACAAAAACATCATTTATAAGTGAGTAGAACATATTAATGCAGCCAACATCCTCACGGCAGGAAATATAGGAATCTAATTATACAGCAAAAAGCCTCTTGCGCTTCTTATTGGTCCACGTTAAGAGAAAATTGGCTTTGTTCATATGAAACAGCAAATGTGTAGATAAGTCTTTAGATTATTTGAGATCTTTAGTAATCAAAGTACAGAAAATATATCAGCCAAATCAGCCTTATTCTCATGCAGTACAATGAACATTTTGTACCTTATCACCTAACAGCAAAACTATTCGTCAGAAAACACGGATGTGAAGACTGGTCTGTGCATTTGGTGTTCTTATATGCTAATAGCAGATTGTCTCTTTACCTGGCAAAATAAGAAGCCCAAGAGGATATTTGCTATTGTACATTTCCTTCAGTTAAGATGTTTGCTCGCTCTACGTTCTACTCACTTATCATGTTAATGCTGTTGTTTAATGAATTATTGGAAATGTTGATTGCCAAAAAAATTTTTCCATGCATTTTTTTTCGCAAACTGTGCACTTAAGTGACCTTTAACTTTAAAATGGTCTGTGTTGACACTATCAACATCACTATGCATTGCTTCTAAACCATTGACATGCAACCGTATGCTAATTTTGTATTATAGGATTGGTGCGCTACGGGCTAAAATGCAGCAATAACCTTACATATGCATATTTTGTGAAATTGCACTAAATGACCTTTAACATTGCCTGAGCATACGCTCAGTTCTTGTCTAGGTTATGTATTAAATGCTACATATATTTAAAGTACACCCTGGATAGTGTCAGTGAATTTAATGGATAATATATGGTCAGGAAATGATATAGAAAGGAGCGTTTGTCTATTTTCTTGTTATTTTGCACGCAGTTAACCTTTGATCTACTTCTGTAACCAAGGGGTATTTTCAGATTTGTAAATATTGTCTGTACTTTTGACAGCTAAATTTTGTAATCTGGATATTTCAAAAACTATAACAGCTAGGAGCTTCAAACTTGGTCAACTCATAGAAGATAATGAGGTGATTACCTGGTGAAAATCTACACTGTAAAAATCTGCTTGAGTAAACACCAAAACGGGCGGCAGCTGAACTGGCACCCATTTTGTTTGTAAACTTACATTTACTTTCCTACTTACTGTCAGTAGTGATACATGCTAAACATGTTAACCTTATACGTACTGTAGATCAAGGCATAAGAGTTTTTAAAACAATAGAAAACTTACACCAATACATGTGGAGTTGAACTGCCACCGAATGTGGTGTAAATTTACACTTGTTTTTACAGTATATAGCCTATCGTATTTTCAGTTGCATCACCAGTTCAATACATGTTTTGATTATTAAACAACACGAAGGTACACTTTCGCGAGAAACCGCTCATATTAGATGGTCATTCAAGGGCAGCTTAGAGCTTAATCCAGGGAATTTCCTGTACATTTATAGGCTTCATTTGAATAGTTAACACCGACGATCAATGTGAGAGATCAACCCTTCGATCTGAAACCACACCGGGTAGGCGGCAATCGAAAACGTTAATACTATCAACGAACGTTAACAAAAATGATGTTAGAAACAGTTATAGATTGCCATTTGTCGCCCGACTGGCGACAAATGGCAATCGAAAACACTGTTTTACGCGGTTTTTGATCCGCGTTCGTCGATTGTTAAGAGCGTTTTCGATTGCCGCCTATCCAGTTTAAGTACTCGTAGTTTCGTGGTAGTCTACACACTATATGCAATCATTCTATCAAATATGACCACTGTCAGTTAAATAATGAAGGGGGAGTTTCGCATTACGATCAACAGCGACTGAGAGACAGACAGGAACGATTAAAATGTATCCGTTTTTTGTGGATATAACAACTTCAAAACTTTTCTTTGAAACCAGCGATCTGACTTCAAAAAGATCAAACTTCAAAAAGATATTGCAAAATTGAGCCCTCACAGGCATACAAAAGTTAAAGGTTTCCCAAATATGCCTATATAAGACACTTTAAATATCTTCTCAATGTGAAATCAATGATCGGATTGATACAATTTAACAGAATGGAAACTTGGTGGCCGTCTACAGAAACAGCCAAAAGAATATGACCAGTAAAAAAATGTGGCCGCCAGGGTGCATTGCTTAATATAGTTAGGGAAAACTTTAAGTTTAAAACTCTTTTAAATCAGAATTCTAAACAAGTTGGCAACATCTTGTCACCCAGACTTTCTATTAAAAGCTAAAACGAATTTTATCAGTCAAAACATATGGCCACCAGAGAGCATGGTTATTTACCTTATATTCTAGTATAAGAAACTTCGGACATCTTCTGTAAACCAATTTATTATTATGGTCAAATGTAAAACAGACAAAAAAAAAAACAAAATTAGCAGAAATTGTCAGGTGACCACCAAGAAAAATAACTAAAATCATAAATCCATAAAATGAGGTAGCCAGGGAATGGTTTATTTTTTTAAAAAAAAATCTGCTTAGGATTAAAGCAATATGAATGAAATAATCACTAGGAGACCTATCTCTCGTTTGTGGTGTCTTCTGTGAGTTTGTCACTTTCCCATCGGTATCCTGGGTCAGGTGTGGTACTTGATTGTATCGATTCCTGATCTTTGCACCATTACTTACTTTTTTTTTCTATAAAAAGTTTAAAGGATTTATTTCACCCTTACCAACTTTAAAACGAATATCTCATGCTGTGCAAGGTCTACACTGATGTAGGTGTTATTAAAAAGTTATACCATTTTTGTCCACCGGTACGTGGAGGTAATCTACGAGCTTTATAACCCATGGTATAACTTTTACTTAACAATCTAAATACCAAGTGCCATTAAATCAAAATGCCAAAATGGTTGCTTTGCTTATGTTGCTATAATATGATAGTAAGGCCATCCTATTTTTAACAGTGATGCTAATATATATATATATATATATATATATATATATATATATATATATATATATATATATATATATATATATATATATAAGTAATATAAGTATATATATATAAGTTAACGTTAAAAGAGGTGGGAGCTCAGCTGTCACCTCTTTTGGTTTAATTTACATGTTTTTTTTCTACTAAAACAGTGTGTTTACAACATCTATTTTATGTTAAATGTAATATATTTCTATCTACAGAGCATAGCTTTTTAAAGATAGTTGAACGGTCTGGTTAAGACCAGTGGCAGTTCAGCTGCAAACAAATTTGGTGAAAACTTACATTTGTTTTTACAGTAAATTGCAATCTCATGGGTGAGCTAACAATATACCAATGGCTCTAGCGTCCATTCGCCCATCTGTCAACATTTTCAAACATCCTCTTCTCTGAAACCACTGGGCCAATTGAACTCAAATTATGTATGGAGACTCCTTAGGAAAGGGAACGAAAGTATGTTCTTATGGTCCTGGTCACATGACCTAGATGGTAGCCATGCCTATATATGGTAAAAGCCCCTTTAAAACTCTTTCCCAGAACCAGAAGGTCCATGATCATGGGCCTTCGTATGTAGCATTAGGGATGTTGGCCTACCAAGATTGTTCAAATGATGATCCAATGTTGGCATTGACCTACTTAGCGTCAAGGTCAAATTGTGTCCTTATGCATTTAAATGGAGAAAAATAGAACATTTGATTTTTTAAACTATTGAAGCCAAGGTCATTATACTTACCATATACTTTAAACAGAAAAGGACTTTAACTATAGATAAGTCCCAAAGGTCAAAGATTTTCAGCCAAGGTCGCGCGTATTGGATTCCCATAAATATATTAAAATGTTTTTTTTCTCAGAAACCACTTGGCCAACTAAACTCAAATTTCATGTGAAAAATATTCCAGGAAGAAAAAAGAACATTATACAATGGTTTTGATCACGTGCCCAAGATGGTCCCCCATGCATGTATATAGGTAAAAACCCTTAAAATTATTCTGCTGGAATAAATGATCAATGATTTTGGGTCTTAGTATATAGTTTTTGGGATCTAGGTCCTATCAAGTTTGTTCATATGATGATTTTAGGTTGATATTGACCAACTTTATGGCAAGGTCATAAGATCGGTTAAACGTTACTAGGCAGTGACTATATAAGTAAAAAACAACAACCTAATGTCAAGGTTGACAGTTGACCTTTCAGCCAAGGTGATTACATGTGTTGTCTTCAGCGAAATTTCAGTAGCTGTTTCAAACAAAGGTGGGGATCTTTTAAATGACACACCCACCTCATCGCCATCTCCGCTCGCCGGAGATGGCGATGAGCTGGGCGTGTCATTTTAATGTTATGACACCTTGAGACAATACTTACATGTATTTTTTACAGAAAAGACTGGCTATCTCAAATTTCGTAAACGTTGCAGCCCTAGATACAAATGTAGCTGTACTTTACGGACTTTAAGTACACATTGTGTGATGCTTGCTTATTAGAATAGAACTGTATGCATATGAAAGTCAGTTTTCTTCATTGTCAATGAGGTAACTAGTAAAGATTAGCCAGCTTTCGAATGAAGGTCAATAAATACATTAACACATTCTGCATTGTATATTATAATTTCAATAATGGTGTAAAACTTCTTATTATATCCTATATCTACAAGTGCTGAAATAAAGACGTCAGCGCGTTTTCGAACTTCAGACCAGATTTTATCACTGAACCATCCATAGTGTTTGCAATAGAGCCTGCAGACGATAACAACGTGACTGGCGGGAAAAGCTCTAATTTTAGCATATGTCTGTCCATTACAATAACAATATCGTCAGTATCAATTAATACATTGCCTTGTCATGGATTGGTGTTTACAGAACATGAATTTTTAATATAGACTAATTACAATAACAAATGGATTGGGTGTTTAGGCTAATACGTGATGCTTCATTATTCATCTGTTAGCTAATCTCTGCAAATCGATACGACTTGCCAGGAGCTAACTGCACCCATGGTTCGACATAAGCAAAGCAAAGCGCTCCACTCTCAACCACGCAAACACACGATGTTAAAACAACGTCATATCGACGTCGATGCGACATAACGTCGCATCGACGTCGACATGGCGTTTTTTAACGTCGTTTGTCTACGGTGAACTCCCGCCTCTTCCAAATCTAGCATATGGGTCTAAAACGAGGCAGCTCGTTAAAAAATCATCTGTGTCTGTGTCAAGCCCAGTAAACATCTTAAAGCGGACCACCATTTGAATGGCGTTTCGTTGGCGGGCCAACGGTGGCCCTACACCGTATGCTGACTGGGAGGTTACTCTTGAAGTTACCTGCTCAGCAACAGAGACTAGATAGAATCATGAATTATTGGATGTAGCACTTATAGCAACAAAAATCAAAGACGCTGATCATCCGCATAGACTGATAAGCGCCTATGTTGTTCGCATTCTTCAAACGTTATATAAAGGTTGGACATGTGACCGTCTGCATGCCTGGTTTTAAACCCAATCGCGGTTTATATCAATAGTTTCGTCTTTAATTGCACGACGGTGGATCAGGCCTCAGGCTCTATGACGGCTCTAGCGTAAAGCTTTAATCGGTGGGTTGGTGCCTGATGCTTATCTGTAGCTTGACCCACCGTGGCTCAACTTGAGGTTTTCTTTAGCTCTAACTACCTGTGAGTCGTGAGCCTTTTTCTTTGTTTCACCATAGTGTGTTAATTTGATTAGAGTGTTTCTCCATGATTATACATTGCATTAGTTCATTTAGAAGGCTTCCATGCGAGCTGAACATTTCTTGTAATTCAACAACAGCAGAATCTAGGGTGAGGATATAATACCAGTAAACTGCATTTAAGCTCCCAGTGGCATAGGCTGCTGTCCGTTCTAAGGGTTAACTTTGTTGTTGTTGACTTTTTGTGTTTATTGTAACTCCCATTGTGGGAGTCTGTAATTGTTCTATGTTTTGTTGTACGCTACTTTATGTCCATTCTAGTTTTGCAATCATCTTGATGGGGAAGAGAGAGCTGGTTGTCTTACTGGTGTCTCGTGATGGTTGTGTGGCTCTTCCTTGCGATGCCATGGGTTTGTCTGTGGTTTGTGATTGTTGTATTTCCTGATCATACTCACTTACTATTTTCAAACGACGTAGCACATAAGCAAACTGTGCTCATTGTAATGACCATCAGCTAAGTCGCATGCGAGCATTTGCATCGACACAGTCTTGCCATAGACGTCTATTTTTGCATTGAAACACACGATGAAATAAGATGAAGATTCCAGCAGCCCTAAGACATAAGCAGACTGTTAAACTTCCCTTGGCGATAAGCGAAAGCTGTCATCAGATATTTAGTATGTCTAGACTTTATCTGTTGTATCAAGTATGCTAGTTTTAACACATATTTGGAGGAAGTCAGGGCATAAATATTACTACGAAATAGAGTAAAACTTATTATCATATGACGTCGCGTCTGAGAGTGAAATAACACCATGCAATAAAATCGATAAACCACTAGTGGTTTATAGATTTACGGGAAAAGCTATGACGCCCATAACAACGTTGCGTACATAATAACAAATTAATGACGTTTTTACGCCAGAAATGAGACTTCAAAGTGATCTTAATGCCATATGATAAATAGAATCTAACATTCGTGCTCTTGTACTATTGAATTTATTAAATTCGTTGCGGAAAAGAGATAAAATGCTCGGCACAGCCTCGCATTTTATCTCTTTTCCCCAACTCGTTTAATAAAGTCAATAAAACATGAGCACTCATGTATGACCTCTATTTCTGCTCATACAAGGTGTTTGAGTTTAACATAAAGAGCTAACTGATCGGTATTTTCACAGATCCCGCAGCCCAATCTGAGCCATGCATTGAAACAGTTCGAGTGAGTGCATATGGATATTGAATTTGTCCAAACGTGAAGATGAGCTTACTGACAAATATACAGAGTAGATCCAGTTGGACTAATTCATACTTAGTATGATCAGGAAATACCACAATCACACACAGCTGACCAACACACGGCATCGGTAGGAAGACCCACAGAACACTAACAGTCAAAAGACATCAGGGAGACAATTATAGTAAAGCAACCAGTTCTCTCTCTCACACATCATGATGATTGCAAAACTAGAAGGACACAAAGTACTGAATAACAAAACAAGGACCAAACACAAAGTCTCCACAAACAATGGGAGCAATAATAAATAATGGATCAGAACCGCCGCTTTAGAACAGAAATTTTAGTTGATACGAAGCATCCTAACGTCAGAGAAAAGTCTGATTTGACTCTAAAAAATACTAAAGATATACCCAGAAGGTATGAAATTGAACAGAAACATTTGAAAACAATCAACATAGGTAAAGACCCAAATGTGAATTTAATTAAAAGAAAATGTCCAAATAAACACCAACATTCCCAAGTAAACCCTCATCCAAGAGTACTGAAAATCCATATTAGATAAAAAAAACAAAACACACAAAAACACATTAAAACTGTTTTGTGCCTCTTAACAAGTGTTGGGATCACTGCAATAAGAGCATTATGCAGATCTATTTTTTTCAACCTGGGGTGGATTTAACCGACCCACTAGGGTATGACAGCACTTGAAGTTGCCAGGTACACGCTTTAATTTTAACATTAAGGTATATGAACCAGCACTTGACTGTGATTATTTGGTGTTAACAAATTGCTATTGAGGAGCAAATAGTATGCTTATATTTTAGCAACACTTGTATATAATTATCAATAAGATGGTGCACAAGAAAATTTGGCTTATAAAACTTTACAGTGTCAAATTCTATGTTGACTGCACACTAAAACAATACGAGGCTTGGCCAGTGTGTTCACAATGCTCTATTAAAAACTTCATATCTTGACTGGACAAAACGCTAACGATGTAAGTGTTATATAAATGAAAAACATAAGCTATGTACTAATGGTACCATGAATTCTATGTTTGTAAAGATACAACCCAGTTCTACGAACTTAACCCTTAATGCGCCAATCGTAACAAAAATCGTCTGCTTTTCTCGTCTGCTGAAATGTTTAAGAAGCCTCTATGGCAAATAGTGTGGACCCAGATCAGACTGCCTAGGAGCAGTCCGTTCTGGGACCAAGATGTTTGCTTCTATACTTAATTCGTCAGTAATGCTAGGCAATTATTTGCAACAGACGACTTAAGCAGACGACATTTTCAGATGCATTTTTTGGCGCTTTAAGGGTTAAAAAATGCCCCTCGTATCATTCTATTTATACATTGTTGTTTTACGAGGAGTGTTCAAATATGACTGCATCTAGCTTCATATTTTTCTTCATATACAAGCTAAGATTATATGCTATTCGTTTCTAGAGCGCGTTTGTGATATAATTTATTTAAGCTGAAACGTAATTCAAATATTCTTCTGATGACATAGTGATGCTCATCGCTGTATTGTAGTTCTTGGTCATAGTTATAGTGAAAATGACAGTGCTTACGTAACTGTTTTAACGGTTGTTTCGTGATTTTGTTCAGGAACAATTTAATTAAAGGTGGTATTTTGTTTATTATTGGTTTGCAAATATCAGAAGACTTTGCTGAGAAGAATTTGATTTGATAGAATTGTGATATAATTAATTTAAGCACAAACGTAATTCACATGATCTTCTGATGGCGTATTGATGCTCATCGCTGTATATTAGTTCTTGATCGTAGATATAGTGAACATGACGGTGCTTAACTGTTTTAAAGGCTGTTTCGTGAATTTCGTTAGAAACAATTTTATTTAAGATTATTTGTTTGCAAATATCAGACGACTTTGCTGAAAAGAATTTGATTTGATTAAATTGTGTCAGATTTTAAAAACTCAGTTTTACAGATTCTTTTTATCATAATCTGGGGAGAACTAGGCAATATAATCAAATCATTTCACGTTTTGGAGAAAATCATCCGTTCGTCTCTATGGATATGCATGCATTGGATTTGTTAGTGTACCAAAGAGATCCGCAAATAAATGGCTTTATCAGTTACCTCTCATATTTACTGAAGTGTTGCACGTTGCCTGATAAACGTTGTCTATCTCACGGCATGTGCCTATATCAGGTCATGATGACGTTGCACTTTTTGAATGACGTCGCCAATGACGCTGAATCGACACAAAAATCGATCATTACGTCATATTCGCTAATTTGAAAAGTGAATCAACTTGGTAAGCTGATAAATTGAATACCAGTTTCGCGTCTTTTGATATGAAGTTTACCAGGCTCGACTTCGAGAATGCATGTTGAATCGCTCGTCATGCCTCGCGATGTCAACAAGCATTCTCGAAGCCTTGCCTGGTAAACTTGATATCAAAAGACATTCACCTAGTATTCTCTATATAACTCGAGAAAAATATAGTATTTTGCTGCCTTGTATCAATTTAAAGGAAGCAAATATCTAATATTAAATTGTCGTATTTGTCTCAAAGACAGTTATTAATCTAGGTACACTCATATGTGAACACTCATCGTATGAAAAAGGCATAGGCAATTTGTAAAAAATGACATTAACTTTATTTATTAAAGAAAAAACCCTTTTTAACGTTTTTGATTAGTTATTGATTGATTGGTGTTTTACTTTTTTGCCCAAAAAGAAAGAAAGGAACTTTATTCTGGAATGTAGATGTCCTTTAAGCGGCTGTTGAACTTTGTTATGTACCGCATTCGTTAGTGCATGAACACCACTAAGTTCAGACACGTGTTGTAAACCTTTAGTAATTTGCAATTATATTTTTATATTACACTTAAATTATACGAAAGCGTCTTGTAAACAGTGATTATTTCTAAGAATATGGCATTGGATCTACGTATATCATAAACCAATCAGCCAGTACATCATGTGTGCGTTACAAAAAGTTAATGACATTCACTGTGTTTAATACATGTGCGTAGAACTTTTTAAGAAAGCGAGATTAAAGGTGTGCTACCAGAGTGACACGGTTCTTTAATCCTATGTATACTTATAGATTCTTCATAACTGGTTTGATATAATGTATAGTCCATTGTACAGATCTAGGGGCGTTAGGTTATGGTTAAAAATAA